>CM042156.1:16206075-16213621 GCA_023376005.1 Doryteuthis pealeii
GAGATTAGCCATCGAGTCTCTGTTGTCTTCACTCGGAAACAAATTTAATCTTTTCTTCCCTAATAGACACTAGAGCCACTCTTCCCTACTAAAAAAAACTAAATCGTATCTGATATCCAAAATTTCTTATCAGTTCCCCATTATATGTAATGAAAAAAAAAATACCTCCCTTTTCTTTTCTTTTTTTTTTCTCTCTCACGCAGCTTATATTCGGTAAACAGACTATGATATAATAAAATCAGAAAAGCAAAAGAAAAGTAATTAAGATTATGTCGGTTCTATCAAGTGATATGTCACGTAAAAATAGCGCATGATATATTTAATATTTACACTTAAATGTAAAAAAAAAAAGGAAAGAAAAAAAAAAGGAATGATCATATATTGATCTTAATGTAAGTGCAAAATATCGAGAATTTAAATTAAACAACATTCAGGATGTTTTTTCCTGGAATAAAATATTTATTGGTTAGTGTCATAAAAACGATGGTGATTTTGATGCGTGGAGGCGCGCCGTGTAACGGTTATCATCATATAAAAAAGGGGGTTGTCGTCGACCCGAGTTCAAATTCTGCACGAGGCGCTTTGTATTTCACATAGGGTTTATACATCGGTAAAGGTATTCATTTAAGTATCACCCAGCTATGGGTAAATAATAGGGCAGACTGGGATCTTTAACATTGATTAAAGACCCTGATTTGTATTATTTGGATTTTTCTTACTATTGTACAGACATTTATTGTTACATACAAAAAGTTCGATGTACCATCAGGTTTTTGTCAGGAGTGTTTTCTTGTCGAACTCGGAAACCTTCTCTTCGAACTCAAAGGAGCCTTCATGGTCGTAATCGGGAGCCCTTATGGGAACTTCAAACCGAACTACTGTTGTATACCCTTTCTTTACTTCTATTATTCTTCTGCTCATCTTTCGTTACTACCTTCTTCTTCTTCAGCGTCTGGACCAGTCTTGGGGACTTCGTGTCTGGTCTTCTATTTCTCTGTTCTTGCTGGTTGGTCGTCTTGATTCATTTCTTCTTCTAGGTTCAAGTCTTTGTTGCCAAGACATTCATCAACCTCAAGCCATATTATTTATTTAATAAACCTTTATTACTTAACTAACATATTCCTCTAACTGACATATCGCGGCGTGTGCATGTGAGGTCGCAGCTAGGCAGGATAGGCCTTATCTGCCTGACGTCCAAGCTGAAACTCAAGAGCCAACCAGGTCCCACGTGACTTCACGTATATTCGCAGGCTTTCTGTAATATTCCATGGAAAGTCCCGCCCGTGATATGAAAAGGGCCATCCCTTCAGAAATGACATAATTATGCATAGATTATGTAACATTACTTATTCAATATCCACGGGGGTAGACTATTCTCATTTCCGTTAAACCATGACTGGTGTTCAGCTATATTAAGAGTTCTAAAATTCCGACAAAATGTTCCTAAAAATATTTCGGAAAGATTTCTTTGTCATTTCTTATCATTCTTAACTTTTTTATGAGATACAAATAAGAGATGAAAAATAATCCTCCCAATAGAATCAACATGTAATATTATTAAGAATGATGTGCGGTTCTTATAACATTAAAAAGGCTCAGAGTAACCTCCAACGTAGGTAAATATAAATGTACATATAATTATCCGGCAAAAAAAGTTATATACAATAAAATTGTACACTTTATTGTCTGAGCACATGGATAAGAAATATATAATACATGAAAAGATACAATACGATACAAAGATACAGAAAGAGATAGACTAAGTCCTAAAAATAAGTGATACAGCGTTTATATGGAGAAATAAGTCACTTAATGCTGTTGGGAGGCAAAGCCCCACCACACACACACACACGACACACTTAAGGTGACAACATACACCAAGCCGCTAACTCATTGTGTAGTAGTTTGTGGAACACGAGAGAAAAGAGAGTGATTTTTCCAGGGCTTTGCTGCTTAAATAATCTTGCCCCCTACTAGAGAAAAACTGACGACAAGGGAAGATAACCCTTCTTCTTTTGAATCCAAATCGCTACTAATACGAAAGGCAGGGGTTGGTATTGACAGATTATAGATCATACCTATCATATCATATATATATATATATATATATAATATTATATATATATATATATATAGTTCATGAAAAATCAAAACAAATAAAAGTTTTTGGGCTTTTGTTTATTCATTTCGGAACGGTATTACAACCAGCGGTTTCTTGCCGAAAGCATTCATCAGGTAAAACGAAACGGTTCCTTGTGTGTGTATAATATTATATATATATATAATATATATATATATATATATATAACAGATTAGATATATTTTATTATATATATATATATATAATATATATAATATATATATATATATATAATGGGCTAATGAGGGTCAGGAGTGAGTGATTTGATTCCTTCCATGTTGTGCATGCTGTCAAAGAAAGACATTTTATGTTTTCCTGAGGTGTGTCAGCGGGCCAGCTCCGCTGCGAGCCATGAAGCCAACACTGACCAAACCGAAATGCTCCAAGGCAGGAGTTAAAGTTTTTGTTTAAGAGTTAGGCGAGCCGGATCTCGATGCTTTAATCTAATTTTCTTCTTCCAAAGCACTTTAATCCAGCGAAACAATGTCTTACGGCCATTTCTTTTCCGATCGGTGCTAGATCTTCCTAAGCACTCAGGTCAATATCGAAGCGTTTCAAATTGTCCATCAATTTGTCTTTGGTAGCGTAAGAGAGGACGTCCAATAGAAAGCTTAACATTTGGTAATTGTCCGTATAAATCTTCTTTGGAAGCCTGTTCTCAATTCATTCTGACAACGTGACTGATGCTGAACCGCTGGCTAGTAAGGGCTTATTTATATGATTATATATATATTATGTATTATATATATTACCTAACATTATTATATAAACTATAATTAATATAATAATTGGGATAGCAATAAACTGGAAAGATAAGGAATTGAGGAAATAGTGACAAACGTCTGGAAAAGCGTTACAAAAAAATCATTTTTCCTTTTCCCCTCTATTTTTTTGCGGCAGAAAGTCGCCACGGGGGTAGGATTTCAAGATCACCCGCAAATCGATATCGCACGCAAGGATTGAAAAAAAAATAACGTAAGCGTTCAACCGTTATTTACACAACCATTATAATTCAAAAGAAGTTACAAAAACACACACAACAACCTATTAAAATATTCGGGGAAACATATTCTGCCAGGCCAAATAATAATTCAATGTCTGAAGAAGACACCAATCAAAACACATGCAATATGTAAGGAAAAGTTAATAATTTTTTTTTAAAAACACATAATCTTTTGGCAAACTTTTTTATAATAAAATATCTATTTCCATTTCTCCCAGTTGGACCCATAAACAACACCTTATATATATATTATATATATATATATTATATATATAGTATATATAGAGAGAGAGCAAGAGAGAGAAGAGAGAGAAAGAGAGAAAGAGAGACAAGTTCACAAATCTAAGTAGTAAATATTTTTTATCTACAAGAAAGTGATGTTCATTTACGCACAGGATAATGCATTGACTGAATTTATTGACGGAATATTGTTGTCCTATGACATAAAGACTGTAATCTTGATGATAAGTTCCAGAAATTGAGCGCGGAGCTGTGGAGTACCCTTCATCAACCCTTAATTCCTGTTCGCTCTGGACTCGGTGTGGGTAGTACATTTAAGGGTTCCATGTATGGGTTACAGAAAAAAATGTGTTTGAAAAAAAGTTTGTATAGCACTCAAGGATGATAATAAAGACAAAATATCTTCGGCATAAATAAACCCAACAAATTGACATGCCGTAAAAATCAACAACTAGCCAGCACACAACAACGCAACCACGCAGCCACGGGATTATAAATATGGAATATGTTTATCTGAAGATTAAGATATAAAGCGAGAATTAATTCCAAGATTTTTCAGCCGAGTCTAGTGCTACTGTATGGCTGCAAGACCCCCTTGGACTATACGACGAAACGGCATGGAAGCGAAAGCCTAGATGGAAGCTAACCAGGATGCCTGCATGTTGAGTTGAATAAGTTCTAGGAAAGTATCTGGGGTCAGAGAGGGTAGGAAGAAAGACGAGGGAGAGAGAGGAAGAGGAGAGAGAGAGAGACTGAGTGCTTAGTGTTATAAAGTGATAGTAAATTTTTTGAATACCCGTGGAGACGCGAAGTGGTTAATGGGTTATCGTCATATTAAAAAGGGGTTGTTTGAGCCCCAGTCCCAAATTCCTGCACGGCGGGATGGCATTTTCAACCCACACACTTTAGACTCGGACACACCGACACACACACACACACACACACAGCACACACAACACACACACAGCACGTGCACACGACAACACAATACATATATATATATAATATTAATATATATATTATATAATAATAATATATATATATATAGTATAATATATATAAATGCTAAATAAAATTCATCCCCAACACAACACGTACACAACGTAACACAACTCACAACACAGACACATATTTACGTAGTTTAATTTAAGACTTAAATAGATCTTTTCGCTTCCCTCACAATTTGAAGATGCACAAAAAGTAAGCTCAACACAACCAAAAAAAGAGGCTCGCGCAGACTTTTTGTTTTCAGTAATTAATTATTTTTCCCTTAAACCCCCAGACCAGGGAATTCTCTGATGAAGACTATCTAAACAGACGGAAACAACTGCAAGCGTAGGCGTAATAAACATCAATTCGTTTATGGAAACTTGTTTCTTCATTTTTCAATACTGTCGGATTCACTTACATATTTTTTCTTTTCTTCTCAAACACCATACCACAAACACACACACAAACTGGGTAACAACACACAGCAAACACACACACATACAACAACGATCAGCACACACAGCACACACACACCTGACACACACATATATATATTATATATATATAATATATATATTTATGAGAGAAATGGAAGTGAATCCGCAGTAATTTAGTATTAGTGAGAAAAATTATGAAAAAAAAAGACAAGGTTTAAATAAATGAGTGGTAAGTTTATATCTGTGACGTTGCAGTGTTTCGATCTGTTAAGTAGATCTTGCTTCGGGGCTTTTGTTGATATAAGAAGAGTAAAAATGAAATTTATCACAGAATAATGAGAAGACTGTGGATAGTCCTTGTTTTATCAATCTGTTTCAAATTTAAATTTCAAGAGAAACGCGGAAAGGTATGATTGGTTTGAAATATGCGTCAAATAATTCATATTACGATGTGAGTATGAGAGTGTGTTGAGTCTGTGTATCGAAAAGACAGTGCATTTTTTAAGGTGTTTTGTGTCTGTGGTTGCGGGAGTGTGTGTATAAATCATTTGGCGATAAAACGACGATCGAAAAAATTTTTTTCAGCGTCCGCTTTTCTTCAGATTTCAAATTTTGAAACAGACTGAATTAATACAGGACTATCAGTTGCTTTTCTTTCCTCTCGTTATTCTGTGATAAAAAATGTTTTATCACCTTCCATAATACCAAGAAATGACCTGAAAATGAATCTAAATTAATAGACGAAAACACTGCAGCGGTCAGTCTAATAAACCTTAACCCTGCTACTGTTATGCACATCAATTAGTTTAAATCTGTGGGGGTTTTTTTTTTTCATTTTTTAAATATACTACAATACCGGTCCCCCCCGAATTCACATTCCATCTCTTCACACACACACCACACACATATGGGTCGAAACACACAATCTGGTATCACAAGAATAACACAGATGCGACACATATACACATATACACACACACACACACATATACATAACAATCACACACACACACATATATATATATAATAATATATATATATAATATTATATATTCATAGTATATAATATATATATTGTCTCATGAAAAACAAATATCGGATTTTTACACTCCGAAAGATATCTAACGGAACAACTACAAAAAAAAAAATTACCTACACGCTAAAACTTTTTGAAACTTAACATTCTTCTTCAATTGTGCTGTGGACATGTATACGAACGTTAAAAGCTGGATTATTAACTTTTGAGAGCATTTTTGGATAAATCTGCTCTTACAAAAACTTTTTTATATATATTACTACCAACTTCTTTTTTGAGTTTATTTTTGGATTAAAATGCTTCTGATTTTTAAAAAAATAAAATTTATTTTATTTTTTGAAACAGTGATGCGCTTTTAAAAATTCAAGCATCCAGCGTGTGTTTGTACCCTAATTCTCTTCCCAACGGTTTTTTTTTATCCCTTCTCTCTTTCATATAATTTTTTTGCTCGGTTGATAGATGACCCCTTCTACTCTAAGGCGTCGAAAAGATTCTGTCTAGCAGATAATAATTACTATGTTGTTTTTTCCAAAATGTTAAATTTCATATATATATATATATATAAATATAATATATATAATTTATATATTATATATATATATATATATATAAACAGTTGTCAGGTATAAATGATGCTAAGAAACACTCTAAGTCAAATTACTACCCCTGTGAATAAATTGTGATATGTTTAAAAACTGATTATATTTTAGTTTGAGAATTTTTATCTGACGGTCGACTGTCTTTAAATTTTACTTGTATCACAATACAGATAGTACACAATATACAATATACAACAGCTAAAAACGCACAGACAGCACACACACAGACACATCACACACAGACACAACGCAACACATACACACACTCACACACACACCCACACACACACATAAATATATATAGTATATATATATATATATATATAAACACAAAGTTTTGAAAAAAAGTTCAACAACGAAAATTAGGTTGAGATTTTTTGTTATAAGTGTAGTGTTTCCGAATTAATTTTATTTCCGTAAAAGATTAATCTAACACGTGCGAGCAATGAAGGCGGAATGTGTCTTCATTGTCTACACCAATCTATCTATTCTATCTAACCTATATATTTCTAAGTATAAATCTAATCTCTATCTATCTTTTCCTCGCTCATCCTCCTCTCTCCTCACAGGTCTCATCTCTGCTCTCCCTCTCTTAATACTATATTATTATATAATAATATATATATATATATATATATATATATATATATATATTTTGGTTTTATATATATATATTATATATATAAATATATATACTTCACATCTGCACACAGTCAACAAGAGCAACACACACACACACATATATATATATATATACTATATATATATATATATTATAAAAATATTATATATATTAGCAGCGGCTACCCGGTAAGCCGGGTAGAGGTGATAAAAACATGGTTTAAATAATCGTATGGCAAAGGAATCTAATTACTATGAATAGCGAGTTCGATGGTGAGCTCATAATGATGAACCCATAAATATCACATGTAAAAGACCCTAATTTAAATCCGACTTTTTCGGAGGTCATATATTCTAGATATATTCTAATAATGCCAGGATAGGTGCGCAACGAGATAATTAACCATCAGATTATCCTAATTACATTTCAATCACGGAAAAATAACCTGAAAACTCAAAATTTATCAAATTTAAGTATAG
>CM042156.1:16213721-16216221 GCA_023376005.1 Doryteuthis pealeii
ACAAGAGAGAGATACACACACACACACACACACATATATATATATATATATATATATATATTTAAACATGACTTACCGGGGAATAAAAATATCGAATTAATCGCAAAATAATAACCGGATAAGAATATATAGTGCTCAATGCGTTAGTAGAGCGGATCTAGTATTAATGTAAATATAGAAATAACCTACTCAAGATATTGATTAATCATAGGCAATTGCGGTAGTGAAAATTGCATTTTTCACTTCCGCAATTGCCTATAATAAATCAATATCTTGATTAATTCTTTGCAATTAACCCTGAAGAAATCTTTATGGGAAACTTGAGTAGGTTGTTTCTATATACACCCTAATAATATATATATATATATATATATATATATGTATATATATATATTAAATTTGATAGAGGAATTATATATAATTGATAATTAAATCATATTACCACGACCCGACAACTCGGCAAACACCATTTGCGACATCCGGAGCACTGGACAGCTGTATCGACCTCCTTTGGTCTCATCAGCAGTGCATACCACAATCTCCGCCACTAGAGATTGAACCAGAGGACCACAGCTTGAAGAGCGGGGACTCAACACACTGGGCCACCAGCCCATCCCACAAACGGAAAATGCCAAATCATCTAGTCAATGGTAACATTAATTCAAACTGCGCAGCCACCTAACCTGTATTGCCGTGTATCCCATCGCAGTAATATGATTCAATTATCAATTATATATATATATATATAATATATATATATATATATATATTATAGCAAATATATGCACCCTCTGGGTGCAAGTATTTAAGTTTTAATGTAAAAAATATTGTATTAAATTAGAAAGGCTAATGAAACTAAATAAGAATACAGATAAAAAAGATTTGAAACAGAGGGGATATGATTGAAAAATAGAACAACTGAAATTTACTTTCCATCACTCTCGTCTTTCATTGTTATTTTTTCTAATTTAAGTATTTAGTTAAAAGAGGAAGTAAAGAATAAAATTACAGTTATCTTTTCTTGTTAATGGATTTCATTTAAGATTCATTGAAGAGATTTTTGCTTATATTCATTAAGATAAAACCAAACAGTTAGAAACCAATAATACTAAGCATATATTTATTAAAATTACATTTTTAATATCAATATGCAAATTAGCCTTCCCGTTCACACAGTAAACCACTATTTTGTTGTATATATAAATACAATTGCATGTTATTAGTATGTAGATATGGTTAACAGTATAAATAATGTAAAACAATTTTATTCATAATTGAGGTTTAAATAAGGATAAATTCATGGTGAATGTGACGTCGACTACTTAGGGAATTGTGATTTGAGTAGTGATTTAGTTTCGGTTACAGACAGAAAAACACACAATCTCCATTATAATAAGATATATATATAGTTTACAATACATTTAAGAGTCCGTTTTACCTATGGTTTCGGAGCCTCACCTTTAGGTGATTGGTCGTTAAGATATTGATTTATCAAAGGCAATTGCGGAAGTGAAACATGTAATCTTCACTACCGCAATTGCTCTTACAGAAGTAATCGAGCACTTTATTATTATTTCTCCAATACTAACAAGGAATTAACTATATATATATATATATATATATATATATATATATAATATATATATATATTTTAAGGTGAATGTTAGTATTTGTATCCGTTTTAGGAGATACTTATACTAGGTTTGGGCTGAGGAGTGAAGCATTAACGTACTTATTATGCTAATATTGTTAGCGTAATATAGTAGTTGAGGAATACATATCTGAGGAATCTAGTTTGTTTTGAGTTTCATTTATTTAACCGGGTAAATTTTCGGGACTACTACATCCCTTCGACTGACTGTGGCTCGTGGTGAGGTTAAGCAAAATCCACATTATATATACTAGCAAATATATGCACCCTCGGGTGCAAGCATTTAAGTTTTAATGTAATAAAATATTGTATTAAATTAGAAAGGCTAATGAAACTAAATAAGAATATAGATAAAAAGATTTGAAACAGAGGGAGTATAATAAAAAATGGAACAACGGAAACTTAGTCTTCCATCACTCTCGTCTTTCATTGTTATCTTTTCTAATTTAAGTATTTAGTTATAAGAGGAAGTAAAGAATAAAATGACAGTTATTTTATCTTGTTAATGGATTTCATTTAAGATTCATTGAAGAGATTTTTACTTATATTCATTAAAATAAAACCAAACAATTAGAAATCAATAATACTAAGCACATATTTATTAAAATCAATTTTTTAAGATCAATATGCAAATTAGCCTTCCCGTTTACACTGTAAACCGCTATTTTGTTGTATATATAAATATAATTACATGTTGTCAATATGTAGACATAGTTAACAGTATTAATAATGTATGACAATTTTATTAATAATTGAGGTTAAATAAAAATAAAATCATGGAGAATGTGATGTCTATGACTAAGAGAATTGTGACTTGAGTAGGAATATAGTTTCGGTTACAGACAGAAA
>CM042156.1:16223721-16231221 GCA_023376005.1 Doryteuthis pealeii
TCTGCCCTATTATTTTATATATAGCTGGCCGAAGACTAGTTGGATACATACCTTTCCTAAGGGCAGATGCATCACAACTAAATTGCGAGTTCAATCCTGGCTGGATGCCCTACACTTGTGATTTTGGGTCACATATTATCAATGGTGACCGGATTGGGTAAATACCTTAGGGCATCCCATCATTACTACTGAATAACGAGTTCGATCCTCGCTGGATTCCCTATACTTGCGACCGTGTCTATAAGTGTTATATACCCCTTTTACTTGGGTGTATATAATCGGGGAGAGTCATCTTGTATATAAGAGAGAGAGAAAGAGAGAGAGAGAGAGAGAGAGAGAGAGAGAGATTAGAGAGAGAGAGAGAGAGCGAGGGGGAGAGATGATAGTTCTTACTTTATTACTCTGCTTGCTAATTCTTCGTCTAGATCATCTAACCGGTCATTGTCTTAGTGTTTAATTAATACGATAATAAGATTTGGGTATACTTGATCAAGTTTTTATTTTCTTAACCCATATTGATGCCGCCGCGGGGGTAAGCTGACAATCACGCCGGCTGGGTCAAATCTGTTAACTAAAACTAAAACTATCTCACGTGTCTATACCGAAGGTCAGTTGGGGTCATCTAAAATGTCATTCATAATCCCCAACGGTTATGGAAAATTACCCACCTCCGCTTTTAAATCTAACGAACCTTAATTCAAATTCTAACTATAACTACGTTCACAATTTATGATTTCTCACAAATTGTAACATAAGCTTCACAGATATGTCTCGAGTGATTAAACATCGAAACCCCGTTGACTTCACTCAGAAACAAATGTAATCTTTTCTTCTATTACAGACACTAGAGCCACTCTTCTCGACTAAAAAATAAATCATATCTGATATCCAAATTTCCTTATCAGGTACCCATTTTATGTTATGAAAAAAATTACCTCACTTTTCTTCCTTTTCTCTCAAGTATCCTTCTCATACTCATTGATAAACTTACTTAATTTCTGGCGGCTGGTCACGTCAAGCCCTAGCACCTATATGATTTTCCCAACCCTATTGCCCTTATGGCATGCCCCAACCCCTTTTATCATATGGGTGCTAGAAGGCGGTGGATGCGGGTCTACATGTCCTGGAATGACGTTAAACTCTATCTGATGGTGAGGTTCCAGTTTTTGGAGGTTTGGAGAATGTGGGAGCACCCTTCATCACCATTGCTCCGGTCCACTCTGACCCGGAGTGGTAGTACCTGTTAGGGTCCCCATCTATGGGTTAAATAGAAAAATGTATTTATAAAAAAATTGTATTATCCATTAAGAATTGATTTATTTCAAAACTTTATCGGCATTAAATGACCCACTGAGGTTGATATGCCGTAAAACAAAACAAACCAAAACTTAATTTCTGGCGGTATTGTAACGTAGGCAATGACGTAGTTTTAGTTGCAAATAGACGTCGAATCTCCATTATACATAGATATATGGCGTAACCGTATCTCCTAGCAGGAAACCAGCGTCAATGCCAAAGAGATCTGCGTCACCATCCGCTGGACGAACCGTTGCTTTAGTCTTTTTGTAGAGTATCATTATAGTGGTAACTGTTTATATATATATTATAATATATTATATTATATATATATATATATATATATAGAGAGAGAGAGAGAGAGAGAGAGAGAGAGAGAGAGAGAGATAGAGATAGATGAAATATACGAATATTAGTTGTTGATTATGACGCCAGTAAAAACAGAACCGCGACGCTAACACTTGAAAACATTTTTAATGGTAGGATTATTAAAACATTTAGAAATTACTTTATATAAGCTTCACATAGCATCCAAAAAGTCTCGCGAGATTAGCCATCGAGTCTCTGTTGTCTTCACTCGGAAACAAATTTAATCTTTTCTTCCCTAATAGACACTAGAGCCACTCTTCCCTACTAAAAAACTAAATCGTATCTGATATCCAAAATTTCTTATCAGTTCCCCATTATATGTAATGAAAAAAAATACCTCCCTTTTTCTCTCACGCAGCTTATATTCGGTAAACAGACTATGATATAATAAAATCAGAAAAAGCAAAAGAAAAGTAATTAAGATATGCCGGTTCTATCAAGTGATATGTCACGTAAAATAGCGCATGATATATTTACACTTAAATGTAAAAAAAAAAAGAAAAGAAAAAAAAGGAATGATCATATATTGATCTTAATGTAAGTGCAAAATATCGAGAATTTAAATTAAACAACATCCAGGATGTTTTTTCCTGGAATAAAATAGTTATTGGTTAGTGTCATAAAAACGATGGTAATTTTGATGCGTGGAGGCGCGTTGTGTAACGGTTATCATCATATAAAAAAAGGGGGTTGTTGTCGACCCGAGTTCAAATTCTGCACGAGGCGCTTTGTATTTCACATAGGGTTTATACATCGGTAAAGGTATTCATTTGACTATTCTCCCCCCCCCACAGCTATGGGTAAATAATAGGGCAGACTGGAATCTTTAACATTGATTAAAGACCCTGATTTGTATTATTTGGATTTTTCTTACTATTGTACAGACATTTATTGTTACATACAACAAGTTTCGATGTACCATCAGGTTTTCGTCAGGTGCTTCTTGTCGAACTCGGAAACCTTCTCTTCGAACTCAGGAGCCTTCATGTCGTAATCGGGAGCCTTATGGGAACTTCAAACCGAACTACTGTTGTATACCCTTTCTTTACTTCTATTATTCTTCTGCTCATCTTTGGTATCTTACGTTCTTCTTCCAGCGTCTGGACCTCGTCTTGGGGACTTCGTGTCTGGTCTTCTATTTTGCTGTTCTTGCTGGTTGGTCGTCCTTGATACATTTCTTCTTCTAGGTCAGTCTTGTTGCCAAGACATTCATCAACCACAAAACCATATTATTTATTTAAACCTTTATTTACTTAACTAAACATATTCCTCTAACTAACATAGCGCGCGTGTGCATGAGAGGACCAGCTAAGGCAGATAGGCCTATCTGCCTGACGTCCAAGCTGCAACTGAGAGCCAACCAGGTCCCACGTGACTTCACGTATTTCGCAGGCTTTCTGTAATATTCCATGGAAAATCCCGCCCGTGATATGAAAAGGGGCCATCCCTTCAGAAATGACAATAATCTATGCATAGATTATGTAACATTACTTATTCAATCCACGGGGGTAGACTATTCTCATTCCGTTAAACCATGACTGGTGTTCAGCTATATTAAGAGTTCTAAAATTCCGACAAAATGTTCCTAATATTTCGGAAAGATTTCTTTGTAATTTCATTCTTAACTTTATGAGATACAAATAAAGAGATGAAAATATCCTCTCATAGAATCAACATGTAATATTATAAGAATTGATGTGAGGCGGTTCTTATACGTAGGAAGGCACAGAGTAACCTTCCAACATAGGTAAATATATGTACATATAATTATCCGGCAAAAAAGTTATATACAATAACAAATGCAGACTTTATTGTCTGAGCACATGGATAAGAACATATATACATGAAAAGGTACAATACGATACAAAGATACAGAAAGAGATAGGACTAAGTCCTAAAGAAGTGATACAGCGTTCATGGAGAAATAAGTCACTTAATGCTGGTTGGGAGGCAAAGCCCCACCACACACACACACACACTTAAGGTGACATACACCAAGCCTCTAACTCATGTGGACCGAGAGAAAAGAGAGTGATTTTTCCCGGGCTGTTGCTTAAATAATCTTGCCCCCTACTAGAGAAAAACTGACGGCAAGGGAAGATAACCCTTCTGAATCCAAATCGCTACTATACGAAAGGCAGGGGTTGGTATTGACAGATTATAGATCATATCCTATCATATCATATATATATATATATATATATATATAATATATATATATATATATATATAGTTCAATGAAAAATCAAAAACAAATAAAAGTTTTTGCTTTTGTTTATTCATTTCGGAACGGTATTACAACCAGCGTTTCTTTGCCGAAAGCATTCATCAGGTAAAACGAAACGGTTCCTTTGTGTATATATATATTATATATATATATATAATATATATATATATATTATATAAGCCCTACTAGCCAAGGTTCAGCTGAGTCACGTTGTCAGAATGAATGAGAACAGGCTTCCAAAGAAGATTTTATACGGACAATTATCAAATGCTAAGCTTTCTATTGGACGTCCTCTCTTACGCTACAAAGACAAATTGAAGGACAATTTGAAACGCTTCGATATTGACCTGAGTGCTTAGGAAGATCTAGCATCCGATCGGAAGAAATGGCGTAAGACATGTTTCGCTGGATTAAAGTGCTTTGAAGAAATTAGATTAAAGCATCGAGATCGGCTCCGCCTAACTCTAAAACAAAAACATTTAACTCCTGCCTTGGAGCATTTCGTTTGTCTTCTTGACAGCATGCACAACATGGAAGGAATCAAATCACTCACTCCTGACCCTCATTAGTGAGTGATTTGATTCCTTCCATGTTGTGCATGCTGTCAAGAAGACATTTTATGTTTCCTCGAGTGTGTCAGCGGGCCAGCTCCGCTGCGAGCCATGAAGCCACACTGACAAACGAAATGCTCCAAGGCAGGAGTTAAATGTTTTTGTTTTAGAGTTAGGCGGAGCCGATCTCGATGCTTTAATCTAATTTCTTCAAAGCACTTTAATCCAGCGAAACATGTCTTACGCCATTTCTTCCGATCGGATGCTAGATCTTCCTAAGCACTCAGGTCAATATCGAAGCGTTTCAAATTGTCCTTCAATTTGTCTTTGTAGCGTAAGAGAGGACGTCCAATAGAAAGCTTAGCATTTGATAATTGTCCGTATAAAATCTTCTTTGGAAGCCTGTTCTCATTCATTCTGACAACGTGACTCAGCTGAACCTTGGCTAGTAGGGCTTTATATATATATTATATATATATATATATAATATAATATATAAAGAAATTTGAATTTATTTTATCAACGCTTAAACGTTTCGGTTTCTTTGAACCTTCATCAGGATGTATTAGTGGGTGAAGAAATTGATGGATGTTTTATAGATGACAGGAGATAAAAAAATCTTTATAAAAAAAAATTTGTAAAGATTTTATCTCCTGTCATCTATAAAACATCCATCAATTTCTTCACCCCTAATACATCATAATTCAAAGAAACCGAAACGTTTAAGCGTTGATAAATAAATTTATCTTTTTTTTTGAAACACTTGTTTTTTTTTTTAAATTTTCTTAATATTGGCGGATTTATTTCCATATTTACTCCCATATATTATATATATATATAATAATATATATATATATATTATATATATATAATTTAATATACCAAGCGTGTTGGTAGATCCTTGCGGAGAGAAAAAAACCCGGCAGAGAGTTTGATTGTAAAAATATACTACCAAACATCAACCAGGAAGAAAAAAATTTTTGAAAAAGAAAAGACCAAGATATTCGTACCAACAAAAATAATCTATTGGTATAGTATTTGGCCAAAAGAAAAAAACAATTTGTATGTATATATATGTATATAAGATATATATATATTCATATAACCGCTAGGAGAAGCTAATTTGTAAAAAGTGCTCGATACCTAAGTAGAGCCAAGTAATAAAGATAATCTACTGAGTCAGACGAACCTACTATTAGTTTCGCAATAAAGCTCTTCAGGGCTAAAATCAGATTTTAGCCCTGAAGAGCTTTATTGCGAAACTAATAGTAGGTTCGTCTGACTCAGTAGATTATCTTTATATATATATATATATATATATATAGAGAGAGAGAGAGAGAGAGAGAGACCAGTTCACAAATCTAAGTAGTAAGATCTTATCTACAGAAATGATGTACATATACGCACAGGAAATGCATTGACTGATATTGACGGATATTGTTATCCTATGATATAAGACTGTATCTGATGATAAAGTTACAGTTTTAGAGCTCTGCGGAGTACCCCTTCATCACCATTAATCCCCGTTCACTCTGATTCGGAGGGGTAGTACATTTAAAGTTCCATGTATGGGTTAAACAGAAAAAATGTGTTTCAAAAATGAGTTTGAAAAAGTTTGTATAACATCAAGAATGAATATATAAAAATAACCCAACAAAAGTTGACATGCCGTAAAATCCACCAACCAACCAACCAACCAACCAACGGATATTAACAATATGGAAATATGATTTATCTGAAGACATAAAGCGAGAATTATTCCAAGATTTTTAGCCGAGTCAGTGCTACTGTATGACTGCACCCTTTGGACTTCGACGAAACGCTTGAAGAGGAAGCTAGATGGAAGGTACACAAGGATGCTGCGTGTTTGAGTTGAATAAGTTCTAGAAGTATCGTCAGAGAGAGAGAGAGAGAGAGAGAGAGAGAGAGAGAGAGAGAGAGAGAGAGAGAGAGAGAGAAGAGAGACTGTTTAGTGTTATAAATGATGGTAATTTTGATACGTGGAGACGCGACGTGTAATGGTTATCGTCATATAAAAAGGGGTTGTTGACCCCAGTTCAAATCCTGCACGAGGCGGATGGCATTTCACACACACACACATATATATATATATATCATATTTTTACTTAATTAAATAAGGTATTTTTCCCTTAATTAAAACTAAATATAATACTAAATAAAATTCACGCACACACACACATTTTGAACATACTGATAAACAAGGACTATCACTTGCTTTTCTCGTTATTCTGTGATAGAAATTTTTTTATCACCTTCCACATACCAACAAATGCCCTGAAGATGATCAAATTAATAGATCGAAACACTGCAGTGTCGGCCAATAAACTTGCCACTCAACTTATTCAAATCTGTGTTTTTTCAATTGTCTTAATATACTACATACCGTCGGATTCACTTCCATCTCTTCACACACACACACACACACACACACACACATATATATATATATATATATATATATATATTACTAGCAAATATATGCACCCTCCGGATGCAAGTATTTAAGTTTTAATATAATAAAATATCATATTAAATTAGAAAGGCTAATGAAACTGAATAAGAATGTAGATAAAAGATTTGGAACAGAGGGG
Organism: Doryteuthis pealeii; assembly: GCA_023376005.1. Lineage (NCBI taxonomy): Eukaryota > Metazoa > Mollusca > Cephalopoda > Myopsida > Loliginidae > Doryteuthis > Doryteuthis pealeii. The sequence goes on from CM042156.1 coordinate 16,230,777, forward strand.
GTATGATTGAAAAATAGAACAACTTTGAAACTATTCCATCATTTTCCCTTACTCCCGTCTTTCATTGTTAAAATTTTCCTAATTTAACTGTTTAGTTAAAATAGGAAGTAAAGAATAATATTAGTTTTTTTCTTCTTGTTAAGGGATTTCTTTTAAGATTTATTGAAGAGATTTTTGCTGATATTCATTTAGATAAAACCAAACAATTAGAAATCAATAATACTAAGCACACATTTATTAAAATCAAATTTTTAATATCAATATGCAAATTAGCCTTCCCATTCACACTACAAACCGCTATTTTGTTTTATATATAAATACAATTGCATATTGTTAGTATGTAGATATGGTCAACAGTGGCTTCGGCCTCTGGACCATTGATATAATTAACAGCGTCGATCCCAGGGGGCCATCCCCCCAGGCAACACCTGCCCCCTCGATTTAA
>CM042156.1:16233721-16238721 GCA_023376005.1 Doryteuthis pealeii
CATCTCAAACCCTCTTTCATAGGGCTGATGATAGTCTGAGTCAAACATTATTCCAGTGACGAGGAAGTGAAATTTGTATTGAAGAAGTTGTCCAAAGAACAGTCAACAGAATTTTACGGGACAGGGATACATGTTCTTATTCGAAGCTGGAACATTGCTATTGAGAGAAACGGTGACAATGTGGTGTAGTAGGGATGTGATCCACAGAGGATCTTAATTTTGATGTATGATATATCTTCCTGTATTGGTAATTATACCTGTGATAAACAAAATGGCATTATTTTTTACACATCCGCGCACACACACACACACATATATATATATATATATATATATATATATATATATATATATATATATTGCTACTGAGAGAATCGACAGTCCTCCTTCTACCTTACACTGCTAGACCGCACACAAGCATCAGAACAAGGGACAAAATTACCTCATTAGGGTGGGCAATTTTACCCATCCTCCATACACGCCAGATTTTCATCTCTTTGGCCCCATGAAAGAGGCTTTGAGAGGCAAACATTATTTCAGTGACGAGGAAGTAAAATCTGTATTGAAGAGGTTGTCCAAAGAACAGTCAACAGAATTTTACGGGACAGGGATACATGTTCTTATTCGAAGGTGGAACATTGCTATTGAGAGAAACGGCGACTATGTGGTGTAGTAGGGATGCGATCCACAGGGGACCAGTTTCATTTTGCTGTATAATACATGTTCCTGTTTTGGTAATTATACCTGTGATAAACAAAATGACATTACTTTTTGACTCACCCTCGTATATATATTATGTGGAAAAGTAAGGATTTGATACACAGAGTACCATCTTAATTTTGCTGTATAATACATGTTCCTGTGTTGGTAATTATACCTGTATTAAACAAAATGGCATTACTTTTTGACTCAATTATGTGGAGAAGTAGGGATGTAATCTACAGAGGACAAGCTTCATTTTAATGTATTATACATGTTCCTGTGTTGGTATTTACACCTGTCCTAAACAAAATGGCACTACTTTTTTACTCAATTATGTGGAGAAGTAGGCATGTGATCCACAGAGGACCATCTTAATTTTGCTGTATAATACATGTTCCCGTGTTGGTAATTATACCTGTCCTAAACAAAATGGCATTGCTTTTTCACTCCCCCTCGTAGTATACATTACGAATGTTTATCGATATACGAACTTGATAACACTGCAATTGCGTTACTTTCTGTGATCATGTGCGGATTTAAATCCTAATGCAAATTGCATGCTGTGAGTGAAAGTGGGAAACATGTAATCACAGTAGGTGAATAGAATTCCTATTATTTTATTCTTTCCTTCCTTCCCGCATATGGTCTTATTTTCCTTCCTAACCTCTTAAGAAACGAGAGACAAAAAAAGGTTTTAAATGAGATATACCTTCTCACTGACAATCAATATAGATGTGACATTTTTCATATCAAAAATATTTATCCACACAATGCTTCCCTAGGATTTTATAAAGGGCATAATTTAGATGTATAAGGAAATTCTGACCAAGTAACCAATAAGCACCCCAGCTGAGAGTTGTTTTGAAAGGAACACCGTTTGCTTTTCACCGGTTGTTTGTTCTTTGCATTAGAATTTCACTGTAAATTTCTTTTTTAAAAATTTCTTCATGTATATTTACAACCCAAAAGCAGGTTTTATACCATCACGGGTCGACATTAATGGTAAACTGGTGGCCCCATTAGGGGTGGAACTTACTGTTAAGTTTCTGGCCGCCATCCTTGGCCAGTTGAAAAGTACTTAAAGTAAGTAAGTAAGTAAGTCCTGAGTTATAGAATCCTTTGGTAAGTGAATAAGTCCTGCGTTATGGAATCCTATGTAGTGTCAAAAGGTCCAGTGATATAATCCTATGTTCCGTCGTCCACGAAGGTTGAAAGCAATATGCGTAGGTATGACCAGAACAGCCGGTATAGATAACAATATCAGCAGCAGAGTACTGCCAGTGATTGGCCAATAGGTTGGTCACATAGTTATCGGCGAGTCTATAAGTAGAAGTGGTCATTTGACACACGCCTTATATCCAAAAAACGCGGGCACCTCGCGTGGTGTAATGGTTAGCAAACTAGATTAGCAGACCATTGTTTGGGAGTTCGATTCTCACTGGACGCCCCACACTTCTGGCCTTGTGCCGTATCTAAGCTACGCTTAGTAAATAACTATATCCAAAAAACGCCAACACTTATTCTCTGTAGAGGCGCAGTCGGTGTCTTCTAAGGCCCCAGTCGACAGGGCTGTTAGTGGTTTGGTTTCGTTATATGGCATTTGAAGACTTGTTTTGTTTGTTTTTTTTTCTGTTTTTTATATCGAAGACTTTTTATTTTTATTCATCATCGATACGTATTGTTTTAAAACTCTACTTTATAATATTTTTTTTAATATATTAATATTTTGAAGGCCAATACAATGCGTATGAAAAATAAAATTCAATAATTAATATTAATATTTTGAAGGCCAATACAATGCGTATGAAAAATAAAATTTAATAATTAATATTAATATTTTGAAGGCCAATACAATGCGTATAAAAATAAAATTTAATAATTAATATTAATATTTTGAAGGCCAATACAATGCGTATGAAAAATAAAATTTAATAATTAATATTAATATTTTGAAGGCCAATACAATGCGTATGAAAAATAAAATTTAATAATTAATATTAATATTGAAGGCCAATACAATGCGTATAAAAAATAAAATTTAATAATTAATATTAATATTTTGAAGGCCAATACAATGCGTATGAAAAAAAAATTTAATAATTAATATTAAATTTTGAAGGCCAATACAATGCGTATAAAAAATAAAATTTAATAATTATATTAATATTTTGAAGGCCAATACAATGCGTATGAAAAATAAAATTCAATAATTAATATTAATATTTTGAAGGCCAATACAATGCGTATGAAAAATAAAATTCAATAATTAATATTAATATTTTGAAGGCCAATACAATGCGTATGAAAAATAAAATTTAATAATTAATATTAATATTTTGAAGGCCAATACAATGCGTATAAAAATAAAATTTAATAATTAATATTAATATTTTGAAGGCCAATACAATGCGTATGAAAAATAAAATTTAATAATTAATATTAATATTTTGAAGGCCAATACAATGCGTATGAAAAATAAAATTTAATAATTAATATTAATATTTTGAAGGCCAATACAATGCGTATGAAAAATAAAATTTAATAATTAATATTAATATTTTGAAGGCCAATACAATGCTTATGAAAAATAAAATTTAATAATTAATATTAATATTTTGAAGACCAATACAATGCGTATGAAAAATAAATTTAATAATTAATAATATAATAAATTATTTTTCTTACGCATTGTATTGGCCTTCAAATATTAATATATTATAACATACTTAACAATGCTTCAAGCAAATTACCAATTGCTTTTTTTTAAATTTTTAACCCATAGATGAGAGTCTAACAGGTACTATTAGCCCAGCACCAAAGTGGAGTGTTACATGTCATCGTCTCCTCGGCCAACTGGGTTCCATCCTTAAGCAATCCCTGTCGTCACTCAAGGCCAACATGGGGACCCATTAGGGGTGGAACTTACCCCTATACAGAAGTGTAGTCAGTGTATTCTAAGCCGACAGAGCAATGTTTCCTTGGTGAGGGTGGGGTCACAGGGAATTTATCAAACTCTATTTAGTCTGTCTCTGAAGTACGATTCAAAATCGCCACAGAATGCTGGTTAATAAACATTGACTGCACCTCTGTGAGTTCAATCCTCACCAGGAGCTTTAGAATTTTCTTTGTATGGCGAACTAAACCAGCCCGAAGCGTATATCGATATTTCTGATAGATGATATTCCTAATAATCGTTTCGATGTGTCGTTGGTGTCCAAGTATCGATTATCTCCCATCATAATTGAGTGTCGGATTAACGCAATCTCGATAATCCCTGGCCGGATTAGAGCACCGAAAGGTTGTGCGAGTGACTAATATCACATCATCTCGGCGCTCCCCATATTTTATCGAACTTTACAAAGTCGAAAGTTTTATGGCTCCGACTGGGCATGCGGATGTGTCAATCATTCGTCAAACATTTAGAATCGTGGGATTTGAGCAGACAATCATATCCCCGTCTGAAAGTTTGGGATTTAAGGGATAATATTAAGATTGGGGAAGATTGCTTTTCGATTAAATAGTTTTAGTCTTGATTGTTAAGCTAAGTGGTTATGTCATCGGTCAGGCGTGTACGAGGAGAACGTTGTTAGTTTGAAGCTGCTGTAAGACCACTTACCTCCAATCACACAAGTCATCTAGATAAGACAAAGCAAGACATACAGGGCACTGCTTGAGAAGTAAGGACGAACCCATGAGTAACGTTTTCCTTTGGATACCTACAGGATGTCGAGAAAGTGAGTGACTGAGTGATATATATATATATATTTCACATAGCGCTAATACCCTTGGGAAAGGTATGAATCAATATATTCTCCCTCCAGCTATGGGTTAAATAGTAGGGCAGACTGGGCCCTTCAGCCTTGGGGAGGTAACCAATCTAGGAGAGGGATAACTCTGAATTAAAAATCCCTGAGGTCGGTCGTTGATTGGGTTTGTGGCAACCCTTGATGCACCGATTCTTTCCTATCGACTGTGCCAAAAAGTGCGGAATGGTCCAACACAAGCCTTCACCACTATAAACAAATCTCTGTGTGGATGTTCATTGTGTGTATAAACCCTCATACGTCGAAAATCGACGGGAGAGTCCATTGATATATATATATATATATATATATATAGAGAGAGAGAGAGAGAGAGAGGGGGGAGGGACGGAGAGAGAGAGAAAGGGAGACAGACAGAGTCGGTCGAATCCGTGCTGTCAACACGACTTGATGATGATGATGATGATGATGATGATGATGATGATGAATAACGTTTAAACTTAATGGAATGGTTCGCATGATGTTGATTGATTTTAA
>CM042156.1:16248721-16251221 GCA_023376005.1 Doryteuthis pealeii
TCGGTTTAAGAGTAAAATTTTAATAACACATTTACAATTTTTAGAGAAGTGAGAAATTTTCTTTCAGAAGAAAATTGAAGTCTATTGGCGCCTTTCTAAACGAAGAATTTACATCTCTGAAAAAAAAAAAGAATTGTTTTTCACCAAACACACCTTCCAAAGAAAAACGAAAGAGGAAGAAAAACAATGAATTTTCAAGATCTTGCATGTCCTGATATGGCACAAAAAAAAAAAAAGAAATTAAAAGATTGCTGTTCGCTATTGTTCCCAGAGTTATTTTTTGTTGTTTTATTTTTTGTTAAGTAGTAATCAAATTACTAAGGGTACAATATTGTTGTTTATTTGTTATATATTCTGTAACGTAGTGTCTTTTCTTTGACTGCACTAAATAGGTATATGTTGCATACCTCTTTACCGGCACTATATATCTATATGTTATATACTTCTCTAACTTCTTACTCTGTCGTCTAGTCTTCTGGCCGGCTTTGCTTCTTCTACAGGTCTGGTCTTTCTTATATGGGGATTCCGTGTCTGGTCTCTGTTGGGGATCGTTCCTTATCAGAAGCCCTGTGCTATTGTTAGCTTTTAGTAATAACAACAAGACTTCGATTTACGATGATGTTACTTTATTCCATAAACCCCCAGACCAGACAATGCGCGCGGAGACTCACATCTTGCTAGCTTTGCTTCTAAGTTCTAACTCTAACTGACTGAGTTGCTTACAGCTTAAACCGGAAGGGCCTTCTATTGCCTTCCGATTCTCACGGTCCATTCCCGCAAGGCAAGGTCAGAGTGAGGTCAAGCATTGTCACTCACTCTCAAGGCCATCAGCTGTACTGATCACCATAAGGATTTCTATACTACCTTAAAAAGATATTAGGGATCCATAATTATGTAACAATTCAGCACATGGGAAATTTGGTAACATTTTTGCTATTGTATTTAATAAACATTTTTGTAACTATATCAAGACATTTCTCATACTTCAGTCATGTACTATATTTTCGTTTCCTAATCTTTTTATCCGCCCTGTCGGCTGTGGCGTTAGAATGCACCGTCTGCACCTCTGCAGAGGGGTAAGACTCTCTGATGGCCGTGGGTGGCGACCCGTGGTGCTTAAGGATAAAATCCAGGTATCTGAGCAGTCCATGACTTGCAATATTCCACTTTAGGCTTTTCTTGGGCTAGACGGGCGGTCGGAGAGGTCCACATCAAGCCCTCGCACCTATATGATTGCCCCAACCTTATTGCCCTTATGGCAACCCCCAATCCTTCTTATCACATGAGTGCTAGAAGGAAGTAGCTGAGGGTCTTTATATCCTGGGAATGACGTTAAACTCTATCTGATGGTGAGGTTCCAGTTCTGGAGGTTTGGGGAATGTGGAGCATCCCTTCATTACCATTGCTCCCTGGTCCACTCTGACCCGGAGTGATAGTACATGTTAGGGTCCCATCTATGGGTTAAATAGAAAAACAGGAGTTTATAAACAAAATTGTATTATGCATTAAGAATGAATTTATTTCAAAACTTTGTCGGCATTAAATGACCCACCGAGGTTGATATGCCGTAAAACAAAACCAACCAAACCAAAGCAAACCTAATCTTTTTATACAAGTGGACATTTCTACTTCATTCTTGCATTTTATTTTCGTTACTTAATTATATATGAGGAAAAAGTGGAAATAAATCCGACATTATGTAATTTTATAATGTTGCATACTTTATTTTAATATTTCAGCGTCTAGCCAGATATGGGTAAATAATAGAGCAGACTGAGCTCTTTAATCATGGCAAGGAAACGAGTGTAGGAGAAGGAAAACTCTGGATTTAAACCTGTTAAACCCCGCTTAAGAAATTGACCTTCTGTCGCATCCTGCTCGTGCGGAGATTTTGGTATATAACGCCCAGTCTGCTATCTACCAATATCTGCCTAGACGTTAGAATATTTTTTTTCAAGTATGCAACATTGGGGGAAGAACTTCCGACCCGAAAGAGAAGCCGAGACGGTCCTGCAGAAGATAGAAACCACTAGAAGAATAACCGAATACGTTAAAATGTAATAACTAATATGCAACAGTGCGATTGGAGTTCGAACGCGCTTACAAAAGATATCACAGTCAAACACGTTAGCCACTACACCAAGGGAAGTTCTCCTAAGCATAGAGATCCTAACTGTTAATCTTCTATTAATAATGGAGATTCGCTTCCGGTTTTTTTCTGTAACAAAAATTACGTCACTGTTTACGTCACATGACCCCAAATCGTCATCGTCATAACATAGAATAAATACACTCAAAATTTGAACATGCAACATTAGACAGTCCTCATTGTTTTTTTAAAACAAGTTTTAATAAATACATGGCTGGTATTATATATCTATATATAGTTTGTTTTATTTTAATACATATTTAAAGTTTACATTTCAAATTGTTTTATTTTTTACTCCTTTAATGAATTTGATGATTTTACTTACTTAGGGTACAAACTCGCTGACATTGA
>CM042156.1:16256221-16288721 GCA_023376005.1 Doryteuthis pealeii
TGAGTTCGCTTTTCTCCGGTACAGCAAACAAGACACATGGGTTAGACATCTGCGTCTATACCTTTTATGTAATGGGCTTCGCCCCCAGCTTTCTATAAGTAAGTGACATACCTTCTGGAGTCTCCATCACTTGTGGAACAAAGCCCTACTTTCTTTGTCTTCATCATCATGTCGCGTGTCAGCGCGGATATCCATGACAATCTCTCTCCATCCGTCCCTATCGCTCATCATTCTCGGGGGGTCCTCTATGCAGCATCCTGTATCCGCACAGAGCTGATCAATGTACGTCTTTGCTGGTCGGCCCACACTGGCGTGTCTGTGTTCTGGCTTCCACAGGAGGACGTCGCTTTTGAGTTCGTCCTTGCTTCTCCAGCAGTGTCCCGCGTGTCTTGTCCATCTTACTCGGATGGTTTGGGTGATATGTGGCAGGTGACCGTACAGCTGTTTTCTCGTAGGATGTTATTTCCACGTCTTGTTCAGGATCACCCGCAGCATTCTTGTGCAGCTCCCATCTAGTTTATTCTCTAGTCACTTATTTAGGGCCCAGGTGGTGCAGCCATACAGCAGCACTGATACGACAACGGCCTGGAAGAACTATCTCTTTAACTTGTCTGTGAGATTGGATTTCCATATAACCGATAATTTATTTATAGCGGCCCATGCCTTTCCTATGCATGCATTAACGTCGTTTTCTGTGGAGGAGATGTTACTGCCTAAGTATCTAAATTGTTCTACCGAGAAAAACAAAAAACTTTCTTTGTAAGCGTCTATAATTGTGTTCTTTATATATCTGCTTTGTATACTTATCTAGAACCTTGTAATTTGTATATGTATTCCTGATTGAATGTATTTCTACGTGCTCACTATTAATGTCCGTGTTTGTTATATCTTATGACTTCTTTGTCGGAATATTTCTTGTACTTATGTGTACCCACGTTGGAAGGTCATTCTAAGCCTTCCAACTTATTATGATACTTTTAAATCCAACAATAGCAGCATAAAACTTTCACTGTGAGAAATTGATATCTTTAAACAAAAGTGAAAAATCAACCTACCCTACTGTACATTATATTTATTAAAAAATTAAATGAAATAAACTACTCATAGAATAGACGAAGACTTTGCATTCAAATTAATAAATGAAAATGTCCACCTAAAAATAAGGCAGCCCTGTCGGCTCAGGCTTTAGAATACACCGACAGAGGGGTAAGACCCCACCAATTGGGCCACCTATTGGCTGTTGGTGGTGAACTGTTATGCTTAAGGACGGAATCCTGGTGGATGAGCAGCCCATGACATGCAATACTCCACTTGGTGTTAAATATCTGGCAGCCATCCTTCGTTCCAGATGTAATGAATCAGTAAGCAAGCCAATAAGAATCCAGTGTTAACGTATTCCTTGTAAGTCCTTCGTCCAAGAGAATCCAAATGTCAATGAAATAAGCTCAGATTTGTGGCTCTATTAATACAGCATAAGCAGCAGCAGTGCCAGTGATTGGACAATAGAAATCTACCACAGGTCACGTGGCAGTCAACGAGTCTATATTTAGGAGTAACCATTTGCCCCACGCCTTATATCATAAATAATTCAACACTTAGAACTTTACTTAGGCTAGACGGGCGGTCGAAGAAGCCCCTTCCGATCAATCGGTTGGTCACGTCAAGCCCTAGTGCCTATATGATTGTCCCAACACTATTGCCATTATGGCAAGCCCAAACACTTTTTATCATATATGTGCTACAAGGCGGTGTCTGAGGGAATTAATGTCCTGGAAATGACGTTAAACTCTATCAGATGGTGAGGTTACCCAATAATTCAGCCACAACCATTATTGAAAAATATATATATATAACAAATCACGCAGGGGTGTAATGGGAAATAAAATAATTGTTTAAACGGAGTAGAGCTTGTTTAAATTCATGTTTTCCTTCACTTACTAAAGCTATGAAGCCTAGTCTACTCTACTATTTACCCATAGCTGAAGGGGGATATGTATTCAATACGTTTTCAAGAACATTAATGCGAAATGAAATGCAAACAGTTTTATCAATTTCTTAAACTTGTCTCGCCACTTCGATTTTTGACGACGATAATAGTCGCTCTACAGCTATTCAAGAAAAATTTTTTGCGTTCTATCTGTTATTAGTTTATTTACTGCTAAATAAAACAAAACAAATAAAAGGGTAAGAGTGTGCTAATTCCATAATTTTTGCCAGAAGAAGTAGAAAAAAATGTTTTGTCTCTTTTGTTATTAGTTTATTTACTGCTAAATAAAAACAAAAAAAGGAAGAGTTTGCTAATTCCATAAATTTTGCCAGAGAAAGGGGAAAAATGTTTTTTGTCTTTTTTGCTATTAGTTTATTTACTACTAAATCAAAACAAAAAGGTAAGGGTGTGCTAATTCCATAAATTTTGCCAGAGAAAGGGGAAAAATGATTTTTGTCTTTTTTGTTATTAGTTTATTTACTGCTAAATCAAAACAAAAAGTAAGAGTTTGCTAATTCCATAATTTTTGCCAGAGGGGGTAGAAAAATGTTTTTTGTCTTTTTTGTTATTAGTTTATTTACTGCTAAATCAAAACAAAAAGAGGTAACAGTTTGCTAATTCCATAATTTTTGCCAGAGGAAGTAGAAAATTGTTTTTGTCTTGTTTGTTATTAGTTTATTTACTGCTAAATAAAACACGTAAGTGTAATTTGTCGATGTGTAGCATTTGTATAATAATTCAAATTTGTATAGCTAAGCTGTGTCTGACTTGATTTTTCTTCTAGTTGAATACATTACAATTTAAAGGCTTTCGGATATCTTGGCTAAGAGGTTGTCAATATACATTCCTGGCTTGTTTTCCTTGCATCATCTTTTATTTTTGTTGGTTTGTATTTCAAAGCGCAGACGTTATGTAGTCATTATAGATTAAGAATCACATAGACAAGGGAAGCCAGCTAAGATCACGATTACAAGATACGTCTATGTATGAAGATTATGTTGCATAAGTAAGTAAGTAAGTAAACAGACAATAGCTTTTAATTACCTGGCTTCCGGAGGTAAAAGCCGGAACCTCGCAAAGGGAGTACCAAATTTTATGGCAATCGACATGAGGCATTTATTTCTGTTCTTCTGAATGTTACATTTCTGGTAAATGTTTTTTTTTCTCTAGAATTACAATATAAAAAAATAAAAATAGAATTGAAATTAAACAACTTTGTTTAGAATTGATTTAAGCAAATTTAAATTGCGAAGACACTAGTCAGAAGAATTGCTGAAATAGGGAATTGGTTAGCTCAAAAGGTCTTATGGTATCGACTATATTGTGCAATTAATTGTGCTATTTTTTATACTTATAAGTAGTGCTTTTCATTGCAGTTCTGAATATATACTCTCTCTCTCTCTCTCTCTCTCTCTCTCTCTCTCTCTCTTTCACACACACACACATACACACACACACATATGTAAAAATCATTGTTAATCCTAATGAGTTAGATATGCCTACTAATAGTTTCGATTAATAGCATCAGGGTATCAGGGCAAGAATCTCCTAGGGGCAATGAGTGATAAGGAAGGTTGGCGAGATATTGCTATGGATATCCGTGCTGCTTGATGAGGATGATGATGATAAAAGGATCAAAGGATGCACACATATAGATAAAGAGATAGATAGAAATAGACTGAGATTGTTTGATATGAACAGTGTTTATACATAGAAAGAAAGAAAAAACAGACTGATAGCAGTTTGATTAATGGAGAGATAAATAGATAGATAGATAGATAGATAGATGGATGGATAGATAGATAGATAGACACCGATTAAATAAATATTACATACTGAGAGGCGAACATGTGATAGATACATATTCTATATAGATAGAGAGATAGATAGAAACAGACTGAGATTGTTAGATATGAACAGTGTTTATACATAGAAAGAAAGAAAGAACAGGCTGATAGATATGAGTAACTTGATTGATGGAGAGATATATAGATAGATAGATAGATAGATAGATACCGATTGAATAAATATTAGATACTGAGGGGCGTGCATGTGATAGATACATATTCTATATAGATAGAGAGATAGATAGAAACAGACTGAGATTGTTAGATATGAACAGTATTTATACACAGAAAGAAAGAAAAAAACAGACTTATAGATATGAGCAGCTTGATTGATGAATAGATAGATAGATAGATAGATAGATAGATATTACATACTGAGAGACAAACATGTGATAAATATATTTAAGGTGAGAAAGAAGAAAAATGAAGAAAGATAGAGTGAAAAAGAGAAATATAGATAACTGTGTAAGCATTCATTGGATAAAGTGTTTGTCCTCGCAGCAATAAAAAAATAACCCTATTAGCAGAGAGAGAGGGGGAGGGGGAGAGAAAAAGAAGAGATAGAGAGAAAAGAGAGAGAGGGGGGAGGGGGGAGTTTATACTCCTACCAAAAACAGAGTTTTCAACGCAAATAACATAAAAGATTTTTGAAAATGTTAACATAGACATCATTTTGTCTTTGTGAGAAATATAGAGAAATATATCGAAAATTACGAAACTGATATGAAATACGCCCTCAATACCGTTTACGGGAACGCAATTGTAAGGTAAAATAGACTATTGTAATCTGGCACCCTAAAAATTTGTTTTTTGAAAAAAAAACTTACCTTACTATATATATATATATATATATATATATATATATATAATTATATTCTCCCAACAATTGTCGGCATAGCCATATCAAACAAACTGTTTGCGTACTTTCATATTGTCGTGCAGCAAGTCCCCAAAAAGTAGGATATATGAGTTTATAAACAAAGCGAGAAATCTGGGAAGACCAGCTAGTGTAACAGTTAGAATCTCCAACTGTCAGCCAGGCAGTTAGGTTCGAATCACACACAAAACGGCTTCGAGTCTATAACTCTGCTAATGAGGCATAATAGGCCGAAATGTACATACAGAGAATGACTTTTTCTCGATTTGTTTACGCTTCACACCTAAACAGATATATTCGCTTAATTCATTGATTATCAACTAATTAATTTTCAAATTAGGTATGACTTCAATTAAGCACGTATTGTACCAAAAAAATAAAGATAGGAGGGTTGGGGTAAAATCCGACAGTATGGGGTGAGGTAAAAGGAAAAGTGAACAAAAATAATGATTCAAACAAGTCCAAATAGGAGAGAATATTTCGTCCTTCTGACGCGAAGAACATCCCCAGTCTGACTTTTGAAGATATTAGATTTTGTCAGACTGAGGATGTTCTTCGCCTAAGAAGGACGAAATATTTCCCTCCTATTTGGACTTGTTTGAATCATTATTTTTGTTCACTTTTCCTTTTACCTCACCTGATATATATATATATATATATATTATATATATATATATATATATATAATATGATATAATAAATATATAAAGGTATTACATATCTATTTGATGGCAATACAACAGTCACAACCTTAGGTTTCATACATGCAAAATTGCATGTATTCATCAGGTGACGTTGATCCGAAGACAAGGAAAATCGAAAAGTTCGAAAAATTCAAAAGGTTTTTACGGGCATAAGATGTTCATGGTTGGATGAAGTGATATGCGTATGTATTTAGTGTATTAGGGGATAACATAAAACATTTTGAAAATGTTAACATAGATATCATTTTGTCCTTGTGAGAAATATGTATATATATTTATATATATTACGCATAAACTTTGTTCTTGTAAACGTTGTTTCCCCCCCCCCAAAAAAAAAGTACTATGAAGCATGAAAAAAAAGAACAAAAACAATAAACAGAACAAATACAATAAACAGAACAAAAAAACTGAATTTTAATGTCGAGCTGTTGTTCTGTCCCTGTTCGATTAATTCCGATATTTCGGGTGAACAATCACCCTTCGTCGAGGTATAAAGACCGTACAGGTAAAGTGAAATCCAGTATCTGGGAGAAAAAAATTGAAGTGAAAAGATTTGGCGTTGTTCTTACGAAATTGTGTTACGTAACTCACCCGAAATCTATCACGGCAATCGTTCGAAATTATTATTATTCCTATTCTTATTCTTATTCTTATTCTTATTCTTATTCTTATTATTATTCTTATTCTTATTCTTATTCTTATTCTTATTCTTATTATATTCTGTTATGCTAGATATTATTCATTATTTGTTGTTGAAGCGTCTTGAGAATAAGCTAGATGGGAGCTGCACAAGAATGCTGCGTGCAGTCTTGAACAAGTCGTGGAAACGGCACCCCACAAGGAAGCAGCTGTACAGTCACTTGCCCCCCATCTCACAAACTATCGGAGTGAGACGGACAAGGCATGCAGGACACTGCTGGAGAAGAAAGAATGAGCTCATAAGCGACGTTCTCCGGTGGAAGCCAATACGTGAACATGCAAGTGTGGGGCGTCCAGCAAGGACCTACATTGACCAGCTATGCGAAGATGCTGGTTACTCCACAGAGGACCTCCTAGGTGCAATGAATGATAGGGAAGGTTGGCGTGAGACTGTCATGGATATCCGTGCTGCATGTGACACATCATGATGATGATATTAATATTATATTATTTTTATTCTATAGATTTTTTAGAGTTGGCATTAAATAACCCACGGGGTTGATATGCCATCAAACAACCGGCTAACAAAGAGAAAAAGATAGATAGATGCATAGATACATAGACAGACATATATATAAATGGACAGGTAGAGAGAGAGAGAGAGAGGGGGAGAGGGAGAGAGAGGAGAAAGGGAGGGAGGGAGGGAAAGAAATACAAACACATAAATAGATAGATAGATAGAGACATAGTGATGTAAAAACATGATATACTGATTGACGAACTTGTGATGAATACAAATATTCATATCATGAAATATGGAATATATATATATATATATATATATTATATATATATATATATAGAGAGAGAGAGAGAGAGAGAGAGAGAGAGAGAGAGAAAGAGAGACAGACAGACAGACAGAGAGATACAGAGAGAGAGAGAGAGAGAGAGAGAAGAGAGAAACGAAAGACAGAATGGATAGAGATGTGTCCACGAGATGTGCGTGGAGGACGTATTTGTCCTCCAATTCCTTTGCAAACAGAGAAAAGTACGCCTATTAACACCGAGCTATATATATATATATATATATATATATATATATATATATATATATAGAGGAGAGAGAGAGAGAGAGAGAGAGAGAGAGGGGGGAGAGAGGGAGAGAGGGAGAGAGAGATTGGTTGATTGATTGATAGAAGAGAGAAAGATACAAACACGCAATGATACAAACAAATATATAACTTTTAGATATATACATACATAGATAGATAAATAGATAGTTATAAATGTAAAAAATATTATATACTGAGTGACGATTTCGAGATACACTCATATATTCATATTAAGAAAGATGGAATATATATATATATAGAGAGAGAGACAGACAGACAGACAGACAGACAGAGTGAAAGAGCGCGAGAGAGAGAAAGGGAAAGAGAGGGAGAGAGAGATGTCTATCCAACAGAGTAAGCGTTCCTGGGATAATCTATGCGAGGGACGTGTTTGTCCTTGCAATTATAGAATTAATGGATTAAATTTATTGATACTCTATACCAAATGTGCCTCGGGCAAGAAATGACAATAAATTAGAGTCTTAGATTTTGAAAGAATTGATTATTACAAAATAAATGATCGAATTTTAAGACATTACCGATTCGCTGCCTGCGGCCAAAAATAAAATGTCGATATATCAGTTTTCTTCATACACATGGTCTCTCGTATCTACCGAGAAAACATTAACGAATATGAAGGTTTCTCTAAATAATGTCCAGTCACCCACCCTCCCACATATACACACACAAATATATATATATATTTATATATATTATATATATTTATATACATACACCCCATATATATATATATATATATATAAGGATATCTACTGAGTCAGACGAACCTACTGTTAGTTTCGCATAAAGCTCTTCAGGGCTAAAATCTGATTTTAGCCCTGAAGAGCTTTATGCGAAACTAACAGTAGGTTCGTCTGACTCAGTAGATATCCTTATTACTTGGCTCTACTTAGGTATCGAGCACTTTTTACAAATTAGCTTCTCCTAGCGGTTATATGAATATATATATATCTTATATACATATATATGCATATAAATTGTTTTTTCTTTTGGCCAAATACTATACCAATAGATTATTTTTTGTTGGTACGAATATCTTGGTCTTTTCTTTTTTTTCAAAAATTTTTTTTCTTCCTGGTTGATGTTTGGTAGTATATTTTTACAATCAAACTCTCTGCCGGTTTTTTCTCTCCGCAAGGATCTACCCACGCTTGGTTATATTATATATATTATATATATTATATATATATATATATATATATATATAATATACAAGGTGTGTCAAAAAGTATTGATATTTTGTACTTTTTCACAAAAACTTGTATTCTGAAAAAAACAAAAAAAAACATTTCATTCATTGTTCATTTCTATCGTGGTAAATACAGCTCCAAACTCGACACTTTATGAGACACGTTGTATTCTGAAAAAATTAACATTCCGTTCATTGTTCCTTTCTATCTTGTTTATATATATATATATATATATATATATATATATATATATATATATTATATATATCTTGTTTATATATATATATATATATATATATATAGTGTGTGTGTGTGTGTGGTGTGTGTGTGTGTGTGAATATGATATATTGAAAAACAAAGGATGTTTACAAATGCATGGGCTCATCAGGAGAGAATGTGCAAACCGTTTCGGGGCCTTCCTCTCGACGGTTAAAAAGCAAAACCGGCCCTACCTCACTGATGACCGTTAGCAAAAAAGAACGCTGCTAGGTTTTTGATTAATTCCAACTTTTGACTTGCAGCGTTCTGTTTTTGCTAACGTTCATTTTTTACCGTCTTATTTTTGTTGATGACCGATCACATGCGGTCGATGCATGATATTGCGACACCGGTCCTACCTCACTGATGTGAGGACCTCACATAAGTGAGGTAGGGCCGGTGTTGCTTTTTAAACCGTCGAGAGGAAGGCCCCGAAACGGTTTGCACATTCTCTCCTGATGAGCCCATGCATTTGTAAACATCCTTTGTTTTTTCAATATATCATATTCACACTGTCGGATTAATTTCCATTTTATTTTCACATATATATATATGTGTGTGTGTGTACATAGTTTTGACTGTTAACTAAAACGGATGTGCGTGGGTGGCGAGCGTTGACAATGACTGCAGAGATGGGTTGGTGGGTGGAAGATGTGGTTATGTGGGTCTCACAGCTTCTCAGCCGCAACGGACCGTGAGCGACTTTTTCTCTGTTCCGAGTCTTCTGTCTGACTAACTGCTGGGTTCTCTGACTTTCTTTTATGTATATAAACCGCCCATGCATTTTCTATTTTATACTTATCAGCGGAAAAATCTACTTCCGATTTCTTTGCTCGCGTTAACCGGAAAAAGTCTTTGTTATTTTTGTCATCTTTTCTTTGTTTCGGTTTAAACGGAAAATCCTAATTCCGCCCGCACGATATGCAACATTTAGATTAGATACGCTAAGCTTGTCATTCACCAGTAATAGGTGTCTTAATAGAGGTTGACAGATATGTCGTTCTATTGGCTAATGTTTAGGTCGTGTCGTGGTATACCTTTTGTGGTAGGGTGTTTGTTCACCTCTCGTTCTCTTGTTCTCCGCTAGTCTCGCCTAGTTCTCTATTCACCCATCTTTTATAATTACAAAATAATCAGCTGATTAGGTTTGTTTTTTTTCATTCTAAATTTCAAGAAAAAAAAACAAATTCTTTTTTCTCGCCTATTTACGAGTCAATCTCCTTTAATATATCCATATGGTTCGAAAGAGAATGAAATAATATCTCTAAATATGTAACTTGATTGAGTTTTTATCAATGGAATTATTTTTTACGGCGAGTTAAAAAAATTATATTTTGCTTCAGTCAGCCTAGAATTCGTAGTATCATTTTTTCATACTTAAATTTTAACATAAAATCAAATCTTATTTATCGAATATTTCTGTTTCTATCTTTAAAATATTTATTACGTCATATTCTAATTCTCTTATTTATTGTCAAATTGCTACTCTGGAAATTTTAGCCGAAAGCAATCCATTTCTTTGCTAGTGTTTACAATTCTCCCGAAAATATTTAACCTTATGGAATTTCAACAAACATTTTAAACAAATTGTACTCCAAGTAAATTCTTTCTTTCAAAATATTTTCCAAACATTTCTTTCTTTCCTTCTTCTTCCATCACAATTTATTCTTACTAAAACTTATTTTTACAAAATCTCATCCTTTCCCGAACCTTAATTATCCACGACCCCCAACAATATAACACTTATAATTGCTATTCAACTGATTCTCTAATCAGGAAGGTAAGTAATCTCTGGGAGTCACAGTGAAGTCCGACGCAATGTTCTTCCAATTGAGAGTCTTCGGTCTAAAGCTCTCCCAACAGTATCACGCTCGTCTCGACAACAAAATGCGACAGCCGTTGTTCTCTTCCACTCGTTTCGACAGCCAAAATGCTACTGCCGTCTTTGTTCCCGATCTGGGAGGGCAGGTCATTGAATACCCAACTGCTGTATTTCATCCGGGCTCCCTACTCTCAATTGCCCGAGCTGCACTTTCGACATTCATCAGCACGCATCAATCCCCACGACGAGACCCTACATCCGGGTTACTGTGCACTCCCCGCGCGGAATTTTACCAGCATTTCAGCAACGAAGAGGTGACGAGTTCAATTTCCATGGTCACTCACCACGCTCTTCCCCCTCGCACCGGACAAACATATCCGGACTCGTTTCGTTCGTGGAGGCTAGGAATGCTCGACCACTGATTCTTATCTAATATAGCCCTCATCTAATTAATCTCTAGAGGCTGCTATTAATACAGACTCAGTTTCTCTCCTTGGGTGCCATCCACGTTGCTACGCCGAGTTTGTCTTCTGAAGTATCTATATAGTTGTTATACCATTTTTGTTTATTCAATTTCGTAATTTGTTTTTTTCCTTAGGCGCTCATGGCATAACGGTTATCAGTTGTGTTGAAAGGTTTCTGATTTAGTACGTCCTGGGACGAACATATTTGATTTGAAAGAGTGGCCGGGAAATTTGATGGGTCTCAACTAAAGTTTCTTTATAAATTATAGAATTTTTTTTATGAAATAAATTCTGGGAAGCAACTAAAACCGTCAAACTCCTACCTTGTAACCTATTCTGTGTAATTCATTTCTAAGAATCTATTGAAATGTATTTACATTTAGCTTGAAATGACGGGAAAAGAAAAAAGAAAAACACTAGGACGCATGGATATGATTTTACCGCGTCCTTTTTGATTTTTATGCGTCAGAGACGCAGGACCTGTACCTATCAGCATCTATGGATTATGGAATTGGTGACCCTGGTTCGAATACTAGACGAACGATGGCGTTTCACAATACGGAGAAGGTGTGACACAATGGTTATGACGTGGAACCATGATGGTGACTTGAGTGATTAGTGAAGGAAAAGTTTGAGTGGTGGCGTGATCAGTAACGGAAATATTTGAATGATGATGTCAGTAAAGACGCATGGCATTTATTTTGATTGGACGGGAATGTTGTGGCGAAGGGAGAAAAGAAGAGTGAGAGGTGATAGTAGTAAGATTCGGTCCGGTCGTCGAAGTGTTAAGACCTTCCAAGAGGCTAGTCTCCCCGCGCGGTGATAATGGGCATAGAGATAAAATAAAAACTACTTGATCAAGATGTCTTTGTAATTCATTTAATTTAAACAGGCAAAGCCCAACTAAAGCCCTTAGAAGAACTCAACTCCTTTAGATAGAAGTCAATCCAATTAGACAACAAGATGGCAGCCGGAGGAATGGTATAAGGAAAGCAAGAAAGAAATAAGATCTCCTCACCAAGTAAGTCTAATTTCTCTCTCTCTCTCTCTCTCTCTCTCTCTCTCTCTCTCTCTCTCTCTCTCTCTCTCTCTCTCTCTCTCTCTAAAAATCTCTCTCTTTCCCTGAAGAACTTTCTTATCGAAGAACTCTCGCTCTCACACACAAACCAATTAGACAACAAGATGGCAGCCGGAGAAGATGGTATAAGGATAAGCAAGAAAGAAATAAGATCTCCTCACCAAGTAAGTCTAATTTCTCTCTCCCCCCCCCCTCTCTCTCTCTCTCTCTCTCTCTCTCTCTCTCTCTCTTTCCCTGAAGAACTTTCTAATCGAAGAACTCTTGCTCTCACACACACCAATTAGCGGTGTCAATGTGGGTATGTGACACGTATCACATTTGTACCAAATGTGATACGTGTCACATACCCACATTGACACCGTGGCCAACATACATATTAAAAAAGGCATGAATCCAACTGTCCTTCCCACATTTTAAAGTTAATTTCGTTCTGTGGATAATTTCTTTGATTTCGCTACAAAATCATTTTAAATTAAGTAAGTGACCATGAAGATATCTTGTCAGTCGTTGTGGTTATTTTTTATTGTTTTTTTTTTGTTTGTTTGTTTTTTTTTTTTTTTTACTGTGTCCATATTGTTTGTCTTCACGAAGAAATAATGAATTTAATTATTTGACATCTCTAGCGGAGAAAACCTATCAGCGAGGCAAATTACAAATGCTTAATTAAATGCAAATAATTATCTTAATTGTACAAATGAGTCGTTCACATTTCCCTTTTGAAGATTGCTGTATAAATTCAGCGCAACTTAAGTATAACAAAATGGAGGTGCTTGTAGCGTAATGATTATCGTCGTTAGAAATGGAACCAGCCAACTGAGTTCAAATCCTAGACGAGGCTGTTTGCATTTCACATCTATTAATAATGGAGATAAGGTCTGTCACTCTAGCTATGGGCAAATAGTAGGGCAGATTTAGCTCTTTGACCTTGGTTAGGAAACTAGTCTAGGAGAAGGAGATGTTTGACAATCTAATGATTACAATCGCACGAAATGGACCTAGCCAATAAGTATAACAAAATGGAGGTACTTGTAGCGTAATGATTATCGTCGTAAAAAATGGAACCAGCCAACTGAGTTCAAATCCTAGACGAGGCTCTTTGCATTTCACATCTATTAATAATGGAAATAAGGTCTGTCACTCTAGCTATGTGTAAATAGTATGGCAGACTGAGCTCTTCAACCTTGGTTAGGAAACTAGTCTATGAGAAGGAGGTGCTTGAATCTAATGGTTACAATCGCACGAAATGGACTTAGCCGATAAGTATAACAAAATGGAGGTGCTTGTAGCGTAATGATTATCGTCGTAAGAAATGGAACCAGCCAACTGAGTTCAAATCCTAGACGAGGCTCTTTGCATTTCACATCTATTAATAATGGAGATAAGGTCTGTCACTCTAGCTATGGGCAAATAGTAGGGCAGACTGGGCTCTTTGACCTTGGTTAGGAAACTAGTCTAGGAGAAGGAGATGTTTGACATCTAATGGTTACAATCGCACGAAATGGACCTAGCCAATAAGTATAACAAAATGGAGGTGCTTGTAGCGTAATGATTATCGTCGTAAGAAATGGAACCAGCCAACTGAGTTCAAATTCTAGACGAGGCTCTTTGCATTTCACATCTATTAATAATGGAGATGAGGTCTGTCACTCTAGCTATGGGCAAATAGTAGGGCAGATTGAGCTCTTTGACCTTGGTTAGGAAACTAGTCTATGAGAAGGAGGTGCTTGAATCTAATGGTTACAATCGCACGAAATGGACCTAGCCAATAAGTATAACAAAATGGAGGTGCTTGTAGCGTAATGATTATCGTCGTTAGAAATGGAACCAGCCAACTGAGTTCAAATCCTAGACGAGGCTGTTTGGATTTCACATCTATTAATAATGGAGATAAGGTCTGTCACTCTAGCTATGGGCAAATAGTAGGGCAGACTGAGCTCTTTGACCTTGGTTAGGAAACTAGTCTAGGAGAAGGAGGTGCTTGACATCTAATGGTTACAATCGCACGAAATGGACCTAGCCAATAAGTATAACAAAATGGAGGTGCTTGTAGCGTAATGATTATCGTCGTAAAAATGGAACCAGCCAACTGAGTTCAAATCCTAGACGAGGCTGTTTGCATTTCACATCTATCAATAATGGAGATAAGGTCTGTCACTCTAGCTATGGGCAAATAGTAGGGCAGACTGGGCTCTTTGACCTTGGTTAGGAAACTAGTCTAGGAGAAGGAGATGTTTGACATCTAATGGTTACAATCGCACGAAATGGACCTAGCCAATAAGTATAACAAAATGGAGGTGCTTGTAGCGTAATGATTATCGTCGTAAGAAATGGAACCAGCCAACTGAGTTCAAATCCTAGACAAGGCTGTTTGCATTTCACATCTATTAATAATGGAGATAAGGTCTGTCACTCTAGCTATGGGCAAATAGTAGGGCAGACTGGGCTCTTTGACCTTGGTTAGGAAACTAGTCTAGGAGAAGGAGATGTTTGACATCTAATGGTTACAATCGCACGAAATGGACCTAGCCAATAAGTATAAGAAAATGGAGGTGCTTGTAGCGTAATGATTATCGTCGTAAAAAATGGAACCAGCCAACTGAGTTCAAATCCTAGACGAGGCTGTTTGCATTTCACATCTATTAATAATGGAGATAAGGTCTGTCACTCTAGCTATGGGCAAATAGTAGGGCAGACTGGGCTCTTTGACCTTGGTTAGGAAACTAGTCTATGAGAAGGAGGTGCTTGAATCTAATGGTTACAATCGCACGAAATGGACCTAGCCAATAAGTATAACAAAATGGAGGTGCTTGTAGCGTAATGATTATCGTCGTAAGAAATGGAACCAGCCAACTGAGTTCAAATCCTAGACGAGGCTCTTTGCATTTCACATCTATTAATAATGGAGATAAGGTCTGTCACTCTACCTATGGGCAAATAGTAGGGCAGACTGGGCTCTTTGACCTTGGTTAGGAAACTAGTCTGGGAGAAGGAGATGTTTGACATCTAATGGTTACAATCGCACGAAATGGACCTAGCCAATAAGTATAACAAAATGGAGGTGCTTGTAGCGTAATGATTATCGTCGTTAGAAATGGAACCAGCCAACTGAGTTCAAATCCTAGACGAGGCTGTTTGTATTTCTCATCTATTAATAATGGAGATAAGGTCTGTCACTCTAGCTATGGGCAAATAGTAGGGCAGACTGGGCTCTTTGACCTTGGTTAGGAAACTAGTCTAGGAGAAGGAGATGTTTGACATCTAATGGTTACAATCGCACGAAATGGACCTAGCCAATAAGTATAACAAAATGGAGGTGCTTGTAGCGTAATGATTATCGTCGTTAGAAATGGAACCAGCCAATTGAGTTCAAATCCTAGACGAGGCTGTTTGCATTTCACATCTATTAATAATGGAAATAAGGTCTGTCACTCTAGCTATGTGGAAATAGTATGGCAGACTGAGCTCTTTAACCTTGGTTAGGAAACTAGTCTAGCAGAAGGAGGTGCTTGAAATCTAATGGTTACAATCGTACGAAATGGACCTAGCCAATAACGTTCAAATCTTGGACGAGATTGTTCCCATTTCACATATCGCTAATACTCTTGGGAAATGTATGAATCCAACTATTATCCTTCGGAATATGGTTGAATAGCAGGGAAGACTGTGTTCTTAAATTATGGTATGTCAACCGGTCTAAGAGAATGAAAACATTGGATTCAAACCTGGTAAATTTTCATCTTGTGTCACATCATGCTCGTGCGGAGCCGTTGGTTAAATATATATAACAACATGGCTCCCAACTGAGTATTGTTAATGTGGTTTACTTTGGTTTCTTTATTTAAAGGCATATCAAGATTGGTGGGTTATTTAACGCCAACGCCATATACTTCGATGGATAAAAATAGACATAGATATAGAGATAGATAGATGAATAGATAATAGATAGAAAGAAAGAAATAGACTGTGAAAGAGTCTGATAGATAGATAGATAGATAGATAGATACGAACACTTAGATACGAAGATTGATAAACACGAACAGATTTAAATAGATAGATAGACAGAAACATGCTTAGATAGAAAGATAGATAGATAGATAGATAGATAGATAGATAGATAGATACGAACAGTTTTGGATACTTAGATTGATAGACATGAACTGACATATAGATAGAACAGACTTAAATAGATAGATAGATAGAGATAGATAGATGAATAGACAATAGATAGAAAGAAATAGACTGTGAAAGAGTCTGATAGATAGATAGATAGATAGATACGAACACTTAGATACAAAGACGGATGGATACGAACAAACTTAGATAGATAGATAGATAGATAGATAGGAACATAGATAGATAGACAGATAGGAAAATACTTAGATAGATAGATAGATAGATAGATAGATACGAACAGTTTTGGATACTTAGATTGATAGATATGAATATACATAGATAGAACAGACTTAGATAGATAGATAGATAGATAGATAGATAGATATGAACATATTTAGATTGATAGACACGAACAGACTTAGATAGATAGATAGATAGATAGATAGATAGATAGATATTTGTCCAATTTGCTCTATATTTACATGAAGAAACGAACAATAATGAGATAATTTTTCTTCCCTTTTCTGGCGGTTACCGCAGATTTTTTACCTTCAGGGGGAATAGAAAACATGGCGGAACTGTCCGATCATATTTATTTCATATTCCACTTGACCAAAGTTGAAAGAAAGAAAGAAAGAAAGAAAAAAAAAAAGCCGTGCAAAACCCTACGTAACATGAATCGATACAAAAGAAAGCAAGTTACTCTCAATTGAATCCAATATTGAATCCAATGCGACCGAATAGGAAGCGAATGGCGAATGGTCACCAACTTATTGTTACCCTTTGCGACCGTGTGAAAAGATTGCGTTCTGGCTAGAGACGTTATCAGATTTTTTTTCCGGCTTCTGCTGGGGGGAATAAAATTGACCGTAAGTCAACAAGTCTTATCTGATGCTGCATAGCCTAAAAAGAGGGGGGGACATTTAGAGGAAATTGAGCGAAGCAAATAACCATCATCATCAGCAGCATTATCACCACAAACACCACCACAAATACCAACACAAACACCATCATTATTGAGGTAATGTCCAACCCCTTCCCATCGTTCCAAGTCGGTGAAAACGTGGTAGTGTCAGAGCTATGCTCTAGGGAACTTGTTTTAATTTCGGCATTAGATAACCCCTAAGAAGTTGATTAACGGTAATTATAAATAAGGGTGGGGGTGTTCACGTATTCGAAGTGAGACGAAGAGTGAAGGGCAGAAAGTGTCTGGAAATGCAACACGGCGCCGACCATAGATTAACCGAAAATCAGCCGGTCTTTATTTCTTTCGTTCTTCTTCCAATTTTGACAACTGGCTCACCGGTCGAAGTGATAAGCTTATTAGCTCTAATTATGACGATTCTGTTATTATAACCTTCTTTATATCTCTCGCTGCGTTAACGACTACTACAAACGAACATGGCCATAATAAATTTGTTGACAAAGAAACGAGTTGTGCTCGAATTTGTTTTTAATCAGCACAGGATCTTAATTTAAGGGTTGTTTTCATACACGAAGAAACGAGCCTATTTATAAGAACGAGTATCCATAACGTTACAGTCATATCAACCTCTTATGGGTTATCTAACGCCAAAATTGATTTGGCACAAGCAAGCCGGACGGGTCTGGCACATGGTGGTATTAGGGCCACAACTCGTCCAAAGAGGGCTCTGGTAAAAATTCCAAGATGCTTCTGCACCAGAAGCCGATGGTTAGTTTTAGTCCTCTCGTCCCTGTGTCTGGGTGGAGGTTTGGAAAAATGTGACACTGGGAGATTCTGAGAATCAGAAAATGCAGCAGAGAAAGGGTTAATAATAATTGTTTCTTTGCTTTCAACCATTTTGGCTAATGAAAGTTTTTTTTATTATTTTATTTATTTTTTGGTAATAGCCATTTTCTTTTTCACTTTGATGGTAAAGCCAAAAAGATTTTTATCATTCATTTGTGGACGAGATAAATACAACATTGGAATTGTAGGGACCCGGTTTGTTTAGTAAGTGTTTAGTTGAGGAGTTGAAGAAGATCCGAGTTATGGGTCCCCACAATTTAAATGTATAAGACTACGGAAATGAAGTTTCCATAGAAAACAAAAGAAGACAAAATTGATAAAGGAAACAAACTTTATATGCATTAATTTACAATTGGTATATTCAATTGTTCTTTTAGTCATGTTGCAGACTGTATGTGTCTGTACGTAGTTGTGTGTAACAAGTGTGACATGTATTGTTTATATTTGTGCGATTGGTTGTGTCAACATTGTAGCAGTTTTGTCTGTGATTGAAACTTGTGATTGAAATTTGTTTTTGTTGAGCGAGAGAGAGAGAGAAAATAAAAAACGAAAAAATAGACGGACCTGTTGAGTCGTATTTTATGTTTTCGGACAGCGTATCCTCCCCATTTTGTCGAGTTGGGAGCATCAGCTCCAACTCTGTCGACTCAGGAAGAGTGTAAGCTCCCACTGTCTTTTGTTTTCCATCTCTATGGGCCTTTTTATAATTCTCTTTTGTAATTGTCTACGTGATGATCAAGCTAAAATATTCATCAAATATCAGGTGATTTGCAATGATGCAATATCGAATGATTTTGGTATCTGTGGAATTCTGGAGACATGAAAGATCGGATGAATTTAAACATTTGTTTCTATTGTTGTTAAAATATTTCTAAACTAATATTTATTTGATTCTCTTTTGTTTACCTAATTCTTAACTCATGACATACCATTGTAAAACTAGTTATTTAAGAAAACTTAATTATTCTAATTTGGTCAATTCCACATGCCGTAAAAATATAGGGGCCAATCCCTATAGAATGAACAAATGACTAATTATTCATTTTTTTTTTGGGGGGGGGTCGCCCACAGCTGCGATTCAAGGATGTCTGCAAAATGATCTCAGGTGCTTTGGCATTGCCACTTCCAGCTGGGAAAATTTGGCTCATGACCGCCCTCGGTAGTGGCAGACTCTCCGTAGAGGATTGCTCATATCAGAAGTTACCCTGATGCGCAACACCATGAAGCTAAGAGGTCTAGAAGAAAGCACCTGCAACAAAGCATATCGGCACATCAACATCTTCGGGGACACCCTTCAAATGTGAAATCTGTGGTCGAGAACGTTTTTCAAACATCGGACTTCACAGTCAAAGGAGGCGCTGTAACTTCAGGGGCGCATGAAACATTTATTATACTCTTCCGAGACTGAAATGCCGATGAAATGAATGAATTATTCATTGTTTTCTTTTTTCTTTTTGCAAAATAAGTCCCAAGAACTAAAATACTCTTATTGGATCAATCTCTATCGTTCATTTAATATCATCTTGATGTTTAGTTTCTTCATAAATCATTAATAGCTACACTTGATTTAATTGAATGTTAAACTGAATAACAGTTACACATGATTCTAACTAAGAGTAAAGCAAATACTATTTTGCATATCACTTCAACTATTTGGAGCTTGTCCAGAAAAGCCTGCCAATGAATTTACATTTATTATTGGGTATCGTACAAAAACGAAAAAAAAAAAAAATCTACAGCAAACAAGAGTGTCTGCCTGTGGGGTTTTAGGGTCCACTTGCGTACTTCCTGTTGCCATGATACTCTATCTTTGACTTTCGTGGACTCTGTGAATACAGGGAATGGGGCCGGCTCAACTCAACCCGGGTTGAGAGCCGAGTTAGCTCAATCGGTAGAGCGTTCGGCTAAAAACCACAAGGTTCCTATTTCAATACCGGCCCTCGCCAACTCAGCGTATGAGTAGAACAGGGATCTGTGCAGTAAAGTAAGGAGCTGATGGCAGGTGTGGTGCTCCATCTCAGACGCAAAGACAATCTCCTTGGTCTAGCGCTATGGAAAAGGGGATAAACTCCCTCGCTGTTAGGCTGATATTGACTTTATGCCACTCCGACAAGGTATACAATAAAATATTTTTTCCACAATGATTTGTCTGATGAGAAGCAGCTAATGTTTTGAAACCGGTGGTAACAAAAGCCTTTGATTGTATAACTTACAATAATAAATATAGCTCTTAACCCTTGAAGGGGTGAGACGGCTGCAAAAGACCGTTACCTAACCAACGTTAAAGAGCCTTATCTGCGCTACTTTTTACCCATTTCTGGAGGGAGAATAGTTGGATATTATTGCTATGTTAAATTTAAACAGCCTCATCCAGCATTTGAACTCGTGTCAAGTAGTCCATTTCCTACAACGCAAACCATTACGGCACGCGCATCCATAGCATATAGTTGTAGAACGTTAAACCATGTGTAGTGTTAGATAAGGTCATAGACAAAAATCAACGCGAAATTTTTCTTTCTATTTTGAAATTCGGATCATGGGAGAACTTCAAAAATAAAACAAATAGAAAGATTGGAGACACAGCAATGACAAACATTTCTCTTCGAAAACAAGATTTCTTTTTTTGGGGTGGGGTGGGGAGGGAGGGAATCTCTTTTATTGTCTTAATAGATTTTGTAACCAGTGAGTTCCTTGGGTGCGTTAAAAAATAGACACACTTAAATTGAATAAAAAAAATGAATAAATAGATAAGTGTAAAAACAAAAAACAAAAGGAACTTTCTAAATACAAATAAAACTGCGTAAATTACTTGCTATCAACAGAGACACATTCGAACGAGAATACTCGCTAGAGGATTTCACATCTTGACATCTTGTGACATAGTCTCTTGCTGCGCTGGGAGTCACGTCTTTGAATTGATTTTTCGTTTAAAAAATAGGAGAAAGAATTGCGGAAAAAATCTCCGGGTAATTTTTTCAAAGTTTTGTTTCATAGCTATACTTATTTGAATTCATTAAAGTCCTCTTTCTATCTTTCTATTTTCTTTTCTTGATTTTTTATTTTATCTATCTATCTATCTATCTATCTATCTATTCCTCTCTTTCTCTCCCTCTCTCTCACTCTTTCTCTCCCCTCTCTCTCTCTCTCTCTCTCTCTCTCTCTCTCTCTCTCTATATATATATATATATATATATATATATATATATATATATATTCGGATACGAATCTCTGATGATGAAGTTCATGCTTCGAAATCGATAAGACAAAAATAACATCTGTTTGTTTTTATTTTTCATGCGAATTTTATTTGCCTTCAAATTACTAATATATATATATATATATATATATATATATATATATATATATATATTCGTGTTCCTTAATTTTGTGATCGTTATCATCTTGGAGCAAACACCCTGAGGTTAAAAAATCAGTCAAAATCGTCCAAGATAAACTGCAAAAATCTAAATCCTGATTATCTTTTGTCACTTATCCGCCGAATTATCACATCGGCTAATTTATGGATCATTCTGTTTTTATTTTAAAGAAAGAAAGGAAAGAAAAGGACATGCTACACAGAAAAAATAATAAGAAAGAAAGAAAGAAAGAGTAGAGGTAAAATTGAGAGAATAGGGAGCGCGCGGAAGCGATAACGCTAATATGTTTCAATAAAACATAATGAAAACAGTAATAGAAGGAAAGAAAGCAAAGGTGAGAGAGAGAGATAGTTAAATCCCCATTCGGTTTAGCTCAGTCGGTAGAGCACTTGACAAGAAAACACAAGGTTCCTGGTTCGATACCAGCCCTCGCCAACTAAGCATATGAGTGGCACAGGGATATGTGCGGTAACGTGAGGAGATAATGGTAGGTGTGGCGCTCCACCTAGACGCTCAAAAAATCTCCTTGTCTAGCGCAAGTGAAAAGGGGATAGACTCCCTCGCTGTTTGGCTGATACCGACTTTAGGTCACCCCGTTGACTTAACTTACATATTGAAAAATTGCTTTTAAGTAATCATATAAAACGTTTTAATAATTAAATTATAATATTGTGGCATATCCACAGGTCCTGCTAGTTTTATTTGTTCTTATGATAGTTAGTTTTGAAGATGATCAATGTTTAATGGTTATTGGGTAAATATACAAGGTGTGTCTTAAAAGTATCGAGAAGGAAGCTGTATTTACATTCTGAGATATTCGTTCCGTGTTTATGCTCTTGAAAAAGAAAGGTGACTGTTTGACAATTGTGAATGTTGTGCGGAATTGTAACAACGGAAACCCTTAAGAGAGGAATAATATGCAAATCCAGCATCCCTTCATCATCAAAAAGAGAAGCAAGCATTCAACTACTGTCCACTGTCTTGAATAAAGGAGTCCATCATAATCCCGAAAATTCACCACTGTTACTAAATAAAAGGAACAAAAACAAAACAAAAAAAACAAAGAAAAACGAGTTTTCTGATATTTATTCCTAGATGAATATATTAAGATAACTACATCTTATTATAATGGAGATTGTGTGTTTTTCTGTCTGTACCCGAAACTATATTCCTACTCATAGTCCTATTGACATCACTTTCTCCATGATTTTATTTTTATCTAAACCTCAATTATTAATAAAATTGTCTTACATTATTAATACTGTTAACTATGTCTACATACTGACAACATGCAATTATATTTATATATACAACAGAATAGCGGTTTACAGTGTGAACGGGAAGGCTAATTTGCATATTAATATTAAAAAATCGAATTTAATAAATATGTGCTTAGTATTATTGATTTCTAATTGTTTGGTTTTATTTTAATGAATATAAGAAAATGTCTCTCCAATAAATCTTAAATGAAATCATTAACAAGATAAAATAACTGTCATTTTATTCTTTACTTCCTCTTATAACTGAATACTTAAATTAGAAAAAAATAACAATGAAAGGTGAGAGTGATGGAAGAGTAAGTTTCAGTTGTTCTATTTTTTATTATACTCCCTCTGTTTCAAATCTTTTATTATACCCCCCCTCTGTTTCAAATCTTTTTATCTGTATTCTTATTTAGTTTCATTAGCCTTTCTAATTTAATACAATATTTTATTACATTAAAACTTAGATACTTGCACCCGGGGGTGCATATATTTGCTAGTTATCATAATATAGCACATTAATGCTTCACACTAATGCCCAAGCCTGATATATGTACTTCCGAAAAACGAATACAGATACAAAAATATATCTTAAATATATATACTCACTAGAAGCATACGAAGACTCCCAATCGACACCATATATATATATATATATATATATATATATATATATATATATATAATATATCAGGAGTGTCATAAAAGTCTCGGGTTTGAAGCTGTATTTACCAAGATAGAAATGAACATTGAATGGAATGTTTATTTTTGAGAATACAAGGTGTGTCATAAAAGTGTCGAGTTTGAAGCTGTATTCATTTACTAAGATAGAAATGAAAAATGAATGGAACGTTTATTTTTTTAGAATACGATGTTTGTATTTTTTACACACCTTATATATATATATATATATATATATATATGTGTGTGTGTGTGTGTGTGTGTGTGTGTTTGTGTGTGTGTCTGTGTCTGTGTCTGTGTGTATGTATATAATTTGAAAATTGCATAGGAGAGAAACTGACAGTTGCTCTCGAAGAGCAACGTAATCACGTGGCTCAAGTAATGCTTACTTAAGCAAACAATTTAAAGATTATATTGTTTAGTTTTTTAATACGAAATTTGTAATTTTTTCTGTATATTCCTCCTCTTTATTCATCGACTCCTTTTCTATTCGGAGAATTTGATCTATTATTGTTCTCATACTACTTAACTTCTTCCTCCCACCCCAATCTATTTTCCCTGTATCCTTGTTCTCTTTAAATCCATCTATCTTCTCCTTAAATTCATATATTGAACTGTGTGCAAATATACATATATATGCGTGCGCACGTGTGTGTGTGTGTTAGGAAGAAAAGGAACTGAATCCGACAATATGTGAAAAAATTGATAAATGATGTAAAAATTAAGAGTTGTGACGTGGTTATATATATATATATATATATATATATATATATATATATATATGTGTGTGTGTGTGTGTGTGTGTCTATGTGTGTGTGTCTATGTATGTCTATGTGTGTCTATGTGTGTTTATGTGTGTGTGTGTATGTGTGTCTATGTGTGTGTGTGTATGTGTGTGTGTGTGTGTGTCTATGTGTGTCTATGTGTGTCAATATGTGTGTGTGTGTGTGTGTGTGTGTGTGTGTGTGTGTGTGTGTTAGAAAGAAATGGAAATGAATCCGACAATATGTGAAAAAAATTGATAAATGATGTAAAAATTAAGAATTGTGATGGGGTTAAATTTTTTCTTCGGATATTAATAAATCACTCTCACGAATGTTTTTTTTTTATTTTTGTTTTTTACATTTCTTTATCAATGTAAAATCGTAGGAACACATACGTCTTCGAAAATTACCGAGTAGAGTCGAAAGTACACAACCTCGACCTATACAGACAGACAATTTTCATAGATTTTAAAATGCCTACAGCCACAGTTATGACTACTCGTTCACCAAAAAGAAAAGATGATATATATATATGGTGCAGATTCTCTTGTATGCTTACACCCCCCCATATATATATATATATATATATATATATATATATATATATATATATATAAAAAGATAAAAAGTGGCTTACCAGTTAATATGGGCACGATGGTTAGGAGGTGCAAAATTCAGGTTTTAAGTCAGCGATATAACAAATATAATGTGCTCAATACGAAGTAGAGCAAATTTATTATAAAATGGATACAATAGAAACCTACTCGAGTTTCACCATAAGGATCTTCTGGGTTAAATCCACTGAATTAATCGAGGTGCCGATTAATTGCAGTCGATCACACGCGTGTGTTCATTGTATTAGATAGAACGTTACTCACACGTGTGATCGACTGCAATTAATCGGTACCTTGATTAATTCAGTGGATTTAACCCTGAAGGATGAAACTCGAGTAGGTTTCTATTGTATCCATTTTATTATATATATATATATATATATATATATATATATATATATATAAGGCGTATGTGTGTACACTGTTATAGTATTATAGTGTGTATTATCATAATAATAAAAACGTATTGGGCACTTTATATTTGGTATAACGCTGACTTATCCAGGTAAAACTTGTACCTACCAAATATTGAGACCAATCCAATATTTTTTCCGGTATGTCATTCCTTTTTCATATATATATATATATATATATATATATATATATATATATATATATATATATATATGGGAGAAATATGAGGAAATTAACCCGACAGTATGTGGAGAAAGGCAGACAAACAGAAAGAAAATGTTCACCACTGAAACAAGAACTCTATTCCTAAAGTCCTGAAGAAGGTCTAACAGACCGAAACATTACAACTCCGACATCACTACCTACAATAAATATCCATTTTCTACAACATCACGTGTTTGTCTACCTTTCTCCACACACCCACACACACATACACACACTCCACACACAGACACACACACACACATACACATATATATATATATGTGTGTGTGTGTGTATGTGTGTCTGTGTGTTTGTGTGCGTGTGTGTTGTCATATGATTTTTGACTCCGAGATGTATGCGCCGGACTCATGACATTTTGCCAGTTTTTTTTTCTTCTTCTTCTTTGATAGTACAGATGCTGTTCCTAGGGTTTTATCGGGTTATACGCAAATTGGCTCATTACATTACAGCTATCTACCTATCTATTTTTACCGCACAGATCCATGTGCTACTCATATGCTGAGTTGGCGAGGGCCGGTATCGAACTAGGAACCCTATGGTTTCTAGCCGAACGCTGTAAGAAAAGAAGGAAAAAATGCTTGAAAACATTCAAATACAATTGAAATGAAAAAAGGATGAAAACAAAATTTCAAAAAAAAAGATAACAACAAAAAAAAAGAAAAATAGAATTGATAAACGAAAGAAAGAAAAGAAGGAAAGAAAGCTAAAAAAAAAAGGGCGCGAAAGAGGAAAGAATAAAAACATTCAGAATACAATTGAAATAGAAAAAAGTAAGACCATTAAAACAATAGCAGCAGCAGCAGCAGCAGCAACAACAACAACAACAATAAAATGGTTGAATGTGTCACCGAGGAAACGAATCTATTTCTTCGTTCTGTTTTTTTTTTCGCGGGAAACACAATTTTAAACTAGAAATGAGAAAACAGTCTAACGAATGATTGGATTCCGATGCCTTAATGAAAACCTCTCTTGTTTACCGGCCAAACTTCCTGTAAACAACGCGGGAATTGTTTGGGAATGTCAACCACCATCCACTGTGTTGATTTGCTTGCAAGGAAATGTCTAGTTATTTTCTTTGTGATTCTTTTTTTTTTGTTCAAGGTTTGAAGAAGTCGCCAACCTAAGAGTGAAACGCGTGTTTTTTTGAGATACATACCATTGCAGAAAAAGGAAAACACCGAATAGGTACAAAGACGGCATTTCAGTTTCGAGACAAAACACCCCCAAAAGAACAATGGTTGAATAAAAAAAAAGAATGGACAGTGAGTACGTTTTCTCTGGATGTTTGAGATGAGGCTTGATGATTAGTATTATATGCGTTATTCGGAATATTGTCCTCATCTTTATGGTCATCTGTAGAACGTTTCGGTCGATATGTCCTCCGTCCTTCTTCAGATATTTCTTGTTGGACTCGGGAACCTTCTCGGACTCGGGAACCTTCTTTTCGAACTCGGGAACCTTCTTGTCGTAATCGGGAGCCATCACGGAACTTTGAACGTAACCCTTTATTCAGTCCGCAGGGGTATCCTGTTCTCATTCCGCTAACCATAGCTGGGGTAGGAGTTGTGTTAATTATTTTTCTATGTTACTGCCGCCGCTCAGGATTGAAACCGGAATCTAGAGATAACTGTCACTT
The DNA here is from genome assembly GCA_023376005.1 of Doryteuthis pealeii. NCBI lineage: Eukaryota > Metazoa > Mollusca > Cephalopoda > Myopsida > Loliginidae > Doryteuthis > Doryteuthis pealeii. The sequence goes on from CM042156.1 coordinate 16,283,078, forward strand.
AGAACTGTCTTAACCTAACTAACTTATCCACTAGGCCATGTGTCCAATTGGACAGTGAGTACGTTCCGCATGTTGTGTGAGCAGGTTTATCCTCTGCTAAAAAGACTAATGAAACAATCATCTGGGTCATCATGGAGCTCTTAAGTTATTCGATGATGAAGTGTCCAAAAATAAAATAAAATAATAAATAAATAAATTATCTGCATCTACGCAAGTGACTCTGCAGGTCAATTCCCAAGTGACAGTCTTTGCTGCACTGAATGCACACAAACTGTGATGCTTTCTGGGGCTGCTGTCTTTTCTCCCCCTTTCTGACTCTCTTTGCTGTCGAGGATACTCCCTTCTCCGCCTCACGCCTATCCGTGCCTTTCTTAACGTTAAGGCGCCAGGCCAATTTATTTTTTTCCATCTACCTCCCACGTGTTTGTGTCAATATGGCATATTCGCATGACTCTCTCGCAAACTGTTGAATTATTTTTGATATATAAGGCATAAGGTAAATGGTCACTTCTACTTATAGACTCGACTATAAGTAGAAGTGACCATTTACCTTATGCCTTATATATCAAAAATAATTCAACACGCCCCCTTTTTTGATATCACTCATTTTACAGAGTTCCAAGACTATGCCACGGATTAATATCATATTTCGCAGTCTCGGAGGAATTAATATCTTTTTTAAATAATACAAACAGCCCATTCTTACTATATTAAATATAGTACCATTTGGGTAGATCAACTTTGATGTTTTGTGTCCAAAATTCATGTGGGCCCCGGAAGCCGTAGCTGCCCTTACTGAAAAGATGTTTTGTTTAAATCGTAGGCGAGGTCTACCAACCGATCGGGAGCCTTTTAGTAATCCGCCGTACAAAAGATCTTTTGGGATGCGGCCATTTTCCATTCTCCTGACATGTCCAAGCTAGTGAAGGTGCCTCTCACACAGAATGCAGAACATGCTGTTTATGTCGGCACAATCCAGCACGACTGTGTTGGGCACTTTAACCTGCCAGCGGATGTGTAGAATTCGTCGTAGACATCGGAGATGGCAACTATCGAGTTACCTTTCGTGGCTTGTATATGATGTCCACGCTTCGCTACGGGATATTTTTCTCTATGTTTCTCCAATATGCCTTCAGGGACTTCAGTGAAGGAATTTAAATTCACACAAGAGCTGACGGCAAGTTATTCAATATTGCTCGTCTTCGTGCCAAGAAGGTCCCCATTCGGGAAATGTTATTTGCTGACGACGCAGCCTTGACGTCACACATTGAAGAAGGCCTGCAACAATTTGTCAGTCACCTCACACATGCTTGTAAGGAGTTCGGAGTTTCCATAAGTCTAAGTAAGACCAAAGTCATCGCACAAAACATGGACTCTCCTCTAAACATCAATATTGATGGGTACAACCTTGAATCCATGGAGAGTTTCAAGTACTTCGGGTCCACTATCTCCAACTCAATCTCCTTTGATTCTGAAGTCAACAGCAGAATAGCGAAAGCAGCTGCAGTCATGGCCAAATTGAGCAAGAGAGTCTGGAATAATGCCAGTCTCACCAGGAAAACCAAACAGTGTGTCTACATAGCGTGTGTTCTCAGTACACTCTTTTACAGTAGTGAAAATATTTATTAGATTTACGATAAAATGATCTTTTAAAAAATCTATTTTTTCCCTAATTAGTCGTAATTTGCAATCAAGTAAAAAACTAATAAGTCTCTCACTTTACATTCTGTCTGTTTCTTTCCCCCTTTCTCTATATATTTTGATTACCTACACTTCCATTTCTCTTCACACACACACACACACACACACACATACATACATACATATATATATATATATATATATATATATATATATATATAAAATAACCCACCTCAAAGAGGTTTTTCATGGAACAGATGGACTTGCTACTACTAACACACTCTTCTACCCGGATTTTAATAGCATGTCAAACCCTAAAAAATACTCCAATTTTTATAGTTCTTCCATAATGCTCCCTTTCAAAAAATCTAAAAACAATTTCTTCAAATAAGAAATTTTCTCCTGACGATGACCTAAGGTCGAAACTAGTTGAGAATAAATAACATATAAAAAATATTCCTGTTTGTCATATTACTTTTTGTTCATACTATATATATATATATGTGTGTGTGTGTGTGTGTGTGTGTGTGTGTGTGCGCGTGCGTGTGTGGACATATGGAAATGTAGATGCCCGGATAACTCCACTTCATTGAAGTGATGTACTTAGATCCGTATAATTATTAATATATAAGCAATAAAAGTTTACAGTTTTGGTAGTGGATATCGTACAGCCATCCACTTGTCCTTGATATTCAAGTATAGTCGAAAGGACTTCTTTTATATTATAATGATTATTCATATGATTGTGATTTTATGTTCACACAACTCAATAGCAACAAGAAACAGATTAGATCTTTCAGTTCTAAAGTGGATAATACAGACCCAAGTATATCTATTTTACTTATGGATGGGAATATCACGCGTACAACCGATCCCTGTTAGAATAGACCTGAGGTAATTGCAATGAAGTTGTGTACTCAGAGCAGGGGTCAAAGTTCAGGCACAGGACATGTATGACGAAAAGAAGGCTTCCCTTAAAGAAAAATTGGGATATCGTAAGAAAAAAACCTGGTACCTATTGCTTAATACTAACATTTATTATCCAGATGTAGATGTAATATCACTCCTTCTCGAGAACGAGAAAGAGTGAAAAGAGAGGAAAGTAGCCACCGCAGAAAAGAGAGCCAGAAAGAAGGAGAGACAACAGCAACTCCAGAAAGAATCACTGTTTGTTTGCAGTCACTGCACCAGAGATTGCCATCCAAAAATAGGTCTGTTCAGCCACTCATGCAGTTGCAGATTTTTAAAAAGTGGACACTATACCATCGTCTTTAGTAGACGGACGAATGCTAACAACAGATGTAATATAAATATTATCTTATATTTTTAAATAATATATTAAATTTACTAGTACAAAATAAAAAACACCCTCCGGGTGATGTAAAAATAGATTTTTGAAACATATTGCCTGAGGGGTGGGAGTTAAAGATTTAATGTCAGCGAGTTTGTACCCTAAGTAAGTAAAATCATAGAATTCATTAAAGGATTAACAAATAAAACAATTTGAAATGTAAACTTTAAATATGTATTAGAATAAAACAAACTATATATAGATATATAATACCAGTCATATATTTATTAAAACTTGTTTAAAAAAACCCAATGAGGACTGTCTAATGTTGCATGTTCAAATTTTGAGTGTATTTATTGAATAACTACACTCAAAATTTGAACATTCCAAAAATCGTAGAATAAATTTTTTATATGTTATGACGATTCTGGGTAATGTGATGTAAGCAGTGACGTACTTTTTGTTACAGACAAATACCGGAAGCGAATCTCCATTATTAATAGATTTATAATAAATTATTTCAATTTTTGATGCATGTCATTTTTTCTATTAACTGTAACTCTTAACTTGTCTAATCAAGTAATGTTAGAGTTTAATAAAGATAGTCAGTACATTCAAATGTGGCATATGGAAATCTAATTGAATGCAAATGAGTTATCTAAATAATGATTAATTTAAATGTTATCTATTTTGTTATTGTCTAAAAGAACTAAAGTAAGTCATCGTCGGGAGGGAGTCTATCCCCGTTTCACAAGCGCTAGACCAAGGATAATGCTTTTAGCATCTGAGGTGGAGCGCTACACTTATCAGCAGCTCCCAAGTTTACCACACAGATCTCTGTGCTACTCATACGCTGAGTTGACGAGGGCCAGGCGCTCTAACGACTGAGCTAAACGGTACTAATGGTACTTGCTTGTTTTTACCGCATTTTAGAAATATTCCCTCATTTTCAAAGGTATACCAACATTTTAGAATATTACAATTCTTTGTATTGAAAATTATGTATAAGTTTTCTAGCAGGGTATTTGTTTTTTATTAAATGACAACTAAACACTTTTCCAACGAATATTTTACGGTAGGAATTGGGTAAATAAGTGTGAAATATAAACATTAGTTACATAAATGAGAGTAATCTCCCTAGTTTGTTTCCCTTTGAGGAAGCCGTTTTGGTCGGCCATTTTCATTTCCCCATGAATCTACCCTGAAAATACGAATTTGTTCGAATCAATACAACTGCATATTTAACTCAAAAATATCATAAAATGTGTTCTTAATAAGAATTAAGTTCATTTCAAATAATGCCCAAGCACAATTAAGACCACATTTTATGATATTTTCGTGTTAAAACATGCAGTTGTGTTGATTTGAACAAATTCGTATTTTCAGTGTAGATTTACGGGGAAATGAAAAATGGCCGACCAAAACACACAGCTTCCTCAAAGTGAAACAAACTAGAGGAGATTACTCTCATTTATGTAACTAATGTTCAGATTACCAAATAATGCGCAAGCACAATTAAGACCATATTTATGATATTTTTCGTGTTAAAACATGCAGTTGTGTTGATTTGAACAAATTCGTATTTTCAGTGTAGATTTACGGGGAAATGAAAAATGGCCGACCAAAACACACAGCTTCCTCAAAGTGAAACAAACTAGAGGAGATTACTCTCATTTATGTAACTAATGTTCAGATTACCAATAAGTGAACATTTTGGTGTGATGGGAGGTAATATCCGTAGAGCAGTTTTTCGTGGGGTGCTGTTTCGATGATTTGCGTAGATACTGTTTAATCTTTTTTATCTTAATCGTTTTGTTAAAGTCCAAGTGATGCAGCAATACAGCAGCAATGATACGGCTACATCTTGAAAAAATGCTCTGTTTATCTTAGAGATTTCCATCTGATATATTTAAAAAGCAGTCCATGCCTTTCTTATGCATATATTTCTGTAGATGAGATATTGACATCTAGATATGCGAAATGGTCTATTAATTTCAGAGGCTTGCCTTTTAATGTGGAAGTGGCTCTTAAACATACAATAGTACTGATATGCCTACAGCTTGGAACTTGGTAAAATATCATAAAATGTGTTCTTAATAAAAATTAAGTTCATTTCAAATAATGCGCAAGCACAATTAAGACCACATTTTATGATATTTTCGTGTTAAAACATGCAGTTGTGTTGATTTGAACAAATTCGTATTTTCAGTGTAGATTTACGGGGAAATGAAAAATGGCCGACCAAAACACACAGCTTCCTCAAAGTGAAACAAACTAGATGCCTACAGCTTGGAAGTATTCTCGCTCTGTCTTATCAAAAAGATCAGATGCATAGCTAGTTTTAAAAGATGTTGCCTATTGGTGTCATACTTTTTAACGCCAAAGTAAGATGTTTGTAAAATCCTACATCACCACCAAGATCACCTTTTTAAATGCAGACAATTGTACTAATATGGCCACGGCTGGGACATATTCTACCTTTATCTTATCAAAAAGAGTAGATGCATACCTACAGTGTTTCCCCCAAAATAAAACCTATCTGCAAAATAAAAGCCAGCGTGATTTTTCGGGATGATTTTCATAAAAGCTCTTCCCTTAGAATAAGCCCTAGTTGAGAGTGGCAGACAGATGAAAGAAATTAGCATTGTACACAATCATATCAAACACTCGTCTTAAATCGTTTTTCGTAATTTCTGTTTATTTGGAGACTTC
>CM042156.1:16293721-16308721 GCA_023376005.1 Doryteuthis pealeii
AATGGCAATTCTTAAGAACTGAAAAGTTGCACTTGCTTTTCGTACTTACATATTATCAAATATTCTTGAAATGTTGGAAAACTGGATATTGTCGGAAATACTTGAAATAAATTTGGTGTCACAACTAATTGTTGAGTACACAAAATACTTAAATCCAGTCAGGTCTTCAAATAAAGATTAAAACACCGGATTGTGTCCGTATTAGTCAACGTTGATTTCCTATCACCGTTTTAGAAGATAATTAGTTAACGACCCCCTCCCCAAAAAACAACAGTTTCTAGGGCAGTATTCGTCAATTTTATTATTATTTTTAACCCTTTAAAACTCTAACAATAAAGAACCTAAGAATTAAAAGTCATTTTATATAGGCGAGAAATTCCGAGATGAACGGCTTAGACTGCGAAATTTATTCACTGAAATTAAACTTCAATGCTGGTATCGCTGTAACAAAAAGCAAGTAGATAACAATATTTTATTATCAGCAGCGATTGGTATATCGCCAGTTTCACAAATCGGTTGATTTTGGCTTAATTAATTAATTATATCAGTAAAAATCAATAACCAAATTTGATGTTTCTTAGTTAGAAGAATATCTGGGTGTATGCAAGATTTCGAATCCGAGTGACTTCCCTTTCCGGAGTTATACGTTGACACATACATTCCTAACTTCCTTATATATATATATATATATATGTATATGTGTAAGCGCGCGGCATAATGGTTAGAGTCGTGGGAAATGGACTTGTCGACCCGAGTTCAAATCTCAGACAAGACTGTTTGCTTCTCACATAGCGCTAATACACTTGGGAAAGGTATGAATCCATATATTCTGCCTAAAGCTATGGGAAAATACTAGGGCAGGCTGGGCTCTTTAACTTTGGGTAGGTAACCAGTCTAGGAGAGGGAAAACTCTGAATTCAAAATTCCTGAGGTCAGTCGTTGCTTGGGTTTGTGGCATTCCTTGTGCACCAATTCTTTCCTATCGATTGTGCCAAAAAGTGTGGATGGTCCAGCACAAGCCTTCACACTATAAACAAATCACTGTGTGGGCTGTTCATTGTATGAACCGTCATGCGTCGAAAATTGACGAGAGAGTCCATTATGTGTATATATGTACATACACATATATATAGAGATATAAATTTATATATGCATACATATATATATATATGTAGATGTATTATATATTATATATATATATATATATATATATATTATAATATACAGGGTGTCCAGAAGTCATGTATTATCCAGGTTTTGAAAAACAACTTTAGTTATTTCAAAAACTTTCATTGATAGAGATTGTCGCAATTAATTTTCTATCTCTCAATTTGAGCATTTATTATAATCATTCTCAATAACAGTGATTTGAAATCAACAAAGGTGTATTTTTGAAAACCAGGATGGTGTGTAAATTCTGGGACACCCTGTATATATATATATACGCGCATACATATATGTGTATACACACATACGCGCACGCACACACATATATACGTATATATATATATGCACACACATACACACACACACACACACATATATACATATATATATATATATATGAACGAATTAATGAATAAATTGTATACCATCATAACATCTTTTGTTTTAATAACTTTCATTGCTCGTTCAGTTTTTTTTTTATCAACATCTGTTTCTCTTGAATAATATAAACATTTAAAATCGTATTGATTTTACCATTTTTCCCAGCAGCCCTCACCCACACCCCGCACTTCTGTGGTCACAGACTGCATTTTCCTTGGAACAGACGGTTTCAATCTAAAAGACCGAACCACGTGACTAACTCATTTCATGTTAGCCAGTTATGAAGTTTTGCTTCGCTTTTTTTTTTTTTTTTTTTGTTCTTTTTCAAAAACACTCTGCTTTTCAGTGGCTGGTCTGGCTTCTTCTTCTTCTGTTCATAGATATTTATTCGGAGACCGGCATGAATTCGATGGCTGATGCCGTCTGCAATCAGACAGACAGATAGGAACAAAGGAACCATTTCAAGAATTCACATCTTTCAGAAAAGTGATTGTAAATTGTCTGGGTTATAAAGTGTTGTGTCGAGGGGGTGGGTTAAAAAGCGAATGTCTCAGGAGAGTTGGCAAAGCTACCATTCAACGCCTCAAAGCTGAATATGATATTCTTGGTCTCTATAATAATAATACTTGTGTTCCTTAATAAGTTACGACCGTTATCATCTTGCAGCATCCGCTGGTTAAAAATGATGTTACATAATTATTAGTCACCTAATATTTATGGCAATAGTGTAGAAACATAATGACGATTAATGCAGCCCACGGCCTTGAAGGTTGAGTGACAATGCTTAACCTCACTCTCACCTTACCTTCCAGGGATAAATCGCGGAGAACCGGAAGGCACAGAAGACCCTGTCTTCCGGTTTAAGTAATAGTAAGTAAGACTCAGTTAGAGGGTAGCAGCGAGCTCGAAGGGGTAAGTCGTGTTATACACGCGGTCCCTCAACTGCGCAGGTGTCTGGGTTGGGGATTTGGAAATAAAGTAACATCAACGTAAATCGAAGTCTTGTGTTTATTACCTAAAAACTAACAATGACACAGAGCTTCTGATAAAGAGAAATCCCTAACAGAAAACCAGACCGAAGTCCCCACGACAACTCCAGACGCAAGATGATAGAAGAAGAACCAAAGCCGGCCAGAAGAAAATACGACCAGAGTCAGAAGTACGAAAGGGTATACAACATATATCGATTTGGTACCGTGAAAACCTCAGTATGCAATAATGAGACCGTTCACACCGTCCAAAACGAAATGAAAAAAAGTAAATCCTGATTATTTGTTATTGCTTCACCGCCGATTTTCTGTTTAACGAGTGTCGTTACTTCAGCTAAATAATGGACCATTCCGTTTTTATTATCAAGAAAGAAAGGGAAACAAAAGGACATGCAACACAGAAAAAATATAGGAAAGAAAGAAAGAAAAGAAAGAAAGAAGAAGAAAATGACTAATGTATAGATAGAGAGAAGGGGTGAGCGCAGAGGCGATACTTTTATGTTTCAATCAAACATAATGGAAAGATTAAAAGAATGAAAGAAAGAAAAATAGAGTGTGTGTGTTTGTGTGTGTGTGTGTGAGAGAGAGAGAGAGAGAGAGAGAGAGAGAGAGAGAGAAAGAGAGAGAGAGTTAAATCAAGATTATTATACTTTTTACATTTTGAACTATTTTGCAATCGCAAAAGTAAAGATATCAAACGTTGTTATAATTAAATAAAATACTTCCAGGCTGTGGTTATATCAGTGCTACTGTATGGCTGCACCTTCTGAACCCTAACGAGGCGCCTTGAGAATAATCTGGATGGAAGCTGCACAAGAATGCTACGTGCAGTCTTGAACAAATCGTAGAAACAAACACCCCACGAGGAAACAGTTTTATGGCCACCTACCCCCCATCTCACAAACCATTCTAGTGCGACGGACAAGGCATGCTGGACAGTACTATAGAAGCAAGGACGAGCTCATAATTGACGTTCTCCTGTGGAAGCCAACTCACGGACATGATTGTGTAGGCCGCCCACCAAGGGCCTACATTGACCAACTATGCAAAGATGCTGGATCCTGCGCAGAATTGGCTTTTACATGTCTATCACTCCTCCGTAAATGTCCTCTCATCCGCTATGGTTGGGTGTCTAGGATGTTAGTGGGGTTCTATTACACAGGATCCCAACTGAGAAGGCTGTTGGAATATTTTGGTGATATAGATATTTACTAAGCTTAGCTTCGATGTGACACAAAGCCAGAAGTGTGGGGCACCCAATGAGAATCGAACTCATAAACAATGGTCTAGTAAATGTAGCTTGCTAACCATTACGCCACGGCAGGTGCCCATATTTTGATGATATGGTTATTTACTAAGCTTCGCTTAGATGTGGCACAAGGCCGAATGTAAGGGGAACCCGGTGAGGCTCGGACTCACTAGTTATTTGCTAGTCTAACTTGCTAACCATTACATCACAAGGACCTCCCTGGGACAATGAATGGTAGGGAAGGTTGGCGAGAGATTATCATGGATATCCGTGCTGATTGCACGACATGGTGATGATGATTGTGGTATATCTACAGGTCCTGTTAGTTGTTCAGTATTTAAGATAAACCTGGCAAGCACCTCACATTACCCAACGTTTTTTTACAACTTTACACGAGAATAGTTAACAGTTTTATGTAGCAAATACACTTTTTCTTTTTACTTATTTATATTTTTGTTGTTAATTAAACGAAAGAGAACATTTTTATATCTAATGTTGTTAATTAAACGAACGAAAACGTTTTTATATTAAATACACTTTTTCTTTTTACTTATTTAATGTTGTTGTCCATTTTTTTTTTGTTTTGGTGAGGATATTTGTTGGCTGGAAAGTAAAGAACACACAAACTTGACTTTTTAGTGTTAAGATTATTGTGTTAGTATAGTATTTATTCTAAGTCAGCTGGGGGAAAGATAATTTGACTCTTCCACTGTGCTAGTGGTAACATGATACGCTTGATCTAATACTCTGTAACCTGGGGTAGAAGTGTCACTTTCCCAAATTTTTTATTATTAACTCTCTCTCTCTGGTTTTCTTGTTAGTGGGTAGAGTGTAAATGTAAAACGAAATAAAATAAGCTGGTACAAAAAGGTATGGATAAACAAGAAATAGAACATACAGACATAAAACAAAAAACAAAAAATTAATGTATTATCTGCGTTATTCGGACTATTGTCTTCATCTTTATTGTTTTTTTAACAACGTTTCGGCCGATATGTCCTCCGGCCTTCTTCAGGTATTTCTTGTCGGACTTGGGAACCTTCGGGAACCTTCTTGTTGTAATCGGGAGTCATCACGGAACTTTGAACCGAACCCTTTATTCAGTCCTCGGGGGTATCCTGTTCTCATTTCGCTAACTATAGCTGGGGTAGGAGTTGTGTTAATTATTTTTCTATGTTATTGCCTCTACTCAGGATTGAACATGGAATCCAGAGATAACTGTCACTTAGAACTGTCTTAACCTAACTACCTTGTCCACTAGGCCATGTGTCCAATTGGAGGTTCAAAGTTCCATGATGGCTCCCGACTACGACAAGAAGGTTCCCGACTACGACAAGAAATACCTGAAGAAGACCGGAGGGCAAATCGGCCGAAACCTTGTACAAATAACAATGAAGATGGGGACAATAGTCCGAATAACGCAGATAATACTACTCATCAAGCCTCATCTCAAACATTCAGAGAAATAAAAAATTAATAGGCACCAAAATTTAATGAAGAGTGAAATTATTGAAAGTTATGAAAGAAACCACTCGTTTCAAATCCTACAATACTTATGTTTTTTTTCTTTTCCCCCCACATTATCACAGAGGCATTTAAATTCGGTTGAAGAAGATTCAACAAACAAATAAAGACACAAACATATGTTCATAAAAATACAACTTGCAAACTTAATGGTGTTGCAGCCAGACTTATCTGCTGAAATCCATCTGGGTTCTGGAAGAGAGTGGATGATATGTCTTACTGCTCTAATGGCCAACACTACAAGGAAAAAGTGTTTTCAATTTTCGGTGCCAATCTACTGTATTGCTTGATTGCCCTCTGCTTGCAAGGGCAGATAATCAATCCCTTATTTTTCCAATAATTTTCAAGTCTGGATCATTTCAATAATCCATCTTTCAGAAAGTGATTGTAAACTATGTAGGTTATAATGTGTTGTGGCGGGAGGAGGGTCTCAATGAAGGAAGTATTTTACGGGAGGATGGGGATCAGGCATCCAACGCCTCAAAGTTTAATACGATTGTTCAGTATTTAAAATACCATGTCTAAAAACATTCTAGACACTGGCAACCGACTCACATTATCTTACATCCGAAGAGGAAACCAAAAGTAGAAGATTCAGACATAAAAAAGCCAGTGAGAAAGAATAAAGAAAGACAGTTGATAAGAAAGAACGAAAGAAATAAAGAACGAGAGACAGAGTGAATGAATGAAAAGGGTTATGGCGATAAAGAAGAAAGAAAGAAAGAAAGGAAGAAAGAAAAGATTATGGCAATTAGAAAGAAAGAAAGAAGAATTATAGATAGAAATTTAAAAAGATATGGTGATGAGACAGAAAGAACGAAAAAGGCTATGGTAATGAGAAGGAAGGAAAGAAAGAAAGAAAGAAAGGAAGAAAGGAAGAAAGAAAGAAAGAGAATTAAGATTAACAAACTTGATCCTAAAGAACAAAAGAGCAAGGCAAAGGTGACGAGAAAGAGAGAGAGAAAGAAAGAAAGAAAGAAAGAAAGAAAAGATAAATAAGATGAAAAAAAAACTTGATCCGAAAGAAAGAAGGAAATAGAATATTGTGATAAGAAAGAAAAGAAAAAGAAAAAAAAGCTAAGGAAATAAGAATGAAGAATTACTTGTTACAAATTCTTCGATACTTTATCTCCAAGTTTGAGAGATTTCAAGAAAGTCAGTTGTAAGGATTGTTATTAATATAAAGTTAAAAGAAATGAATCATATATTTACAGCAGGTAAGGAAGTAGTAAACTATATGGATGATAATGCACTGAGTAAGAAACCATTTTGTTGGGTCCTATCAATTTTCGTTTTGATGTAGTTTGTCCTCATGGCATTATTATTATTATTATTATTATTATTATTATTATTATTATTATTATTATTATAAGGTGTTCACATCTGACTCAGTCAGTGGTTCACTGGAGGCTGAGTGACAGAAAGTCTCCTCAGGTCTCCAGGACTCTTCTGAGTATTCTGAGTGCTGTAGTTTGGGTGGTCTTGATTCTTCCTCTAATTTAACCAAATTCATTCAAATTATTTTCCAGAACTTTTGGGACCGTTCCAAGGGAAACAATTACAATTTGTACAACCTTTCCTTTCATGTCCCACAGTTTTCTCAGTTCTTTATTATCATCAGCATTATTATTTATATTATTATCATTATTATTTTTATAATCGTCATTATCATTATTAATATTATTATTATTGTTATTATTTTTAAATCAAAATCATAATCATCATTATTATGTATATAATAATAATAATAATAATACATAATAATAATAATAATTACTATTAATATTATTACTATTTGATATTTTATTATTATCATTGTTATTATTACCACTATTATAACAATAGTGGTAATAATAACAATGATAATAATAAAAGATTATCATTATTGTTATTATCATCATCATTTAAAATTAAAAACAAAAATGTTATCATCATCATTATCATCTTTATCATCATCATCATCATTATAAGCATCGTAATCGTCAACATCATCTCCATTATTATTATTATTATTATTATTATTATTATTATTATTACAACTCCTACTAATAACAGTTTTATCATATATTGTCATATTTATTGTTATTCTTTATTCTTTGAATCTTCTGTTTGCAGATTAGCAATAGAAACCCCATGCTATGGAATTGTTTGCCAAATGGTGTCTTCCCAGCGACATCTTTAAGCAAAAATTTATATTTTATTCAAATTTAATGGCACGGTATGACGCGAACCGGCGATGTTTGAAAAAGACTTAAAGAGAAAGTGTAATTAAATAGAGAAAAGAAAATTAAATTACAAAATAATAAGATAACAAAATAGAAAAACCGAAAAATACAATCGTCCATATTGAATTAGAAAAATATGAAAACAGTTTAAAAAAAAAAAAAAAAAAATAAAACGGTCGTCCAAAACTAATATCGTCTGCCATCATTCAAAATTTCCACACAAGGGAACATCTCTCTTTCCTCTCCACCCGTTTTCTTCCTCTATTTCTCCACCTCTGTTTTTTATTTGTTCTAAATGTCTAAATTCTGTTATTTTTATTTTCCACAATGGTTGAAAATGAAACTTTCTTGTTTTTTTCTTCAGAGATTTCTTCGGTCTAATATTAATTTTCTTTTGTTTTCGTTCTCGTCTTTTATTTATTATTTTTTATTTCTTTTGCATATAAAATCTTCATTATTATTCTAAGTTCCATTCAATGTAAACAGTCGCTCCTACAACAAATATTCAAAACTCATTCCTAACAAAGACCGGAAGAGCCGGCGCGGCTGAAATCTAGCGCGGAACGATGGGTAATAATGATGGCGGCACGATGACCCTTGGCCGCCATTTGCATTCGGAATATATGAAAGTTAAATAAAGCCGCTTTCCGAGACACAAAAGCGAGAAGAACACAAAATAGCACAGCGATTTGCAGTCTATTTTTACTGTTATTTTCTTTGTTGTATTTGAATGTCCGCTACTTGAATTTTGGTGGCCCTGGCTCAAGATTGAATAACGGAAAATTTATTCACATATTTCTGTCTTGTTGCAGACCCCATCAACGTCATTGTCTATACATCTCAGTTTTTTTTGTTTTGTTTTAGGTTTTTATTTTTTTATTTATTTATTTTTGTTTTTCGTTTTCACGGATTTCCAGTTCATAGATTATTTCCTTTACATGAACATCCGACATGAAAAAAAAAATGTTGTCCCAAACACAAGGGAATATTTCAACTTTCACATAGGAGAACAATTTAATATTTCATCGCCTAAAGTTAGATAAACAAACACATGATATATTGAATAATGAATACATAAAACTTAATTTTATCGACTGAATTTTTAACGATTCCCTTACCAAATTTCAAATTTTGAGAAAAACAAAAACAAAAACAAAAATAAACAAGGACTAAAAACATGAATAATCATAACGTCAAAACAAGAGCAAAAGGTGATACAAAGAATTCCCATAATACCACAAACAGATATGACAAGTTGCAAAAAGCGTGAAACTGAGAGTTACGACACTGTGTTGATTCCCTTATCTTTTCCGTTTATATTCACAGAGGATCTATTCCTTATATCATCCTCTCTCTCTCTCTCTCTCTCTCTCTCTCTCTCTGTCTCTCTCTCTGTCTCTGTCTCTCTGTCTCTCTCTCTCTCTCTCTCTCTCTCTATATATATATATATATATATATATATATATATATATATGTCGGGGTGGCTTATGGTCGGTATCAGCCAGATAGCAAGGGAATATATCCCCTTTTCACTGGTGCTACACTAAAGAGATTGTTTTTTAGCGTCTGAGGCGGACGCCACACTACCGCAGCTCCTCACTTTACCGCACATACCCCTGTGCTACTAATATGCTGATATATATATATATATATATATATATATATATATATATATATATATCATACAAAACCTCAATGAAAAACAGCTAAATATTAAAAAAGATTGAAAGTGTATGTGTGTATATTATTTACTCCTTTTGAGTTTTCACATCCGCATTAGCTGATGGTCTTTCACTGGAGTCTGAGTAACAGCAAGTCTCCTCAGATCTCCAGGACTCTTCTGGGTATTTTGGCAGATTGCAGCAGTGCAGTGTTCTGGATGGTATCAATCTTTCCTCTGATTTCCAAACTTTCCAAACCCTTTTCTAATCCTTTTGGGACTGTTCCAAGGGCACCAACTACAATTGATATCACTTTCACTTTCATATTCCATAACTTTTTCAGTTCTCTGGCAAGATCCAGATATTTGTCCATTTTTTCATTTTCCTTTAGCTTCACCCTGTGATCTGTTGGAACTGCAAAATCCACCAGTTGACAAGTTCTTTCTTTTTTGTTTATCAACTAGGTCAGGTATTCTTGCTGGGATAAGGTGATCAGTTTTTATTTCAAAGTTCCAGAGAACTTTATGCGTTTCGTTCTCAAGAACAGATTCTGGTTTATGCATATACCCTTTTGTTGTATGGTCAAAATTTAATTTTTTGTATAATTCCCAGTGGATCACCTTCCCAACCCAGTCGTGTCTAGTTTTGTACTCCCGTTGTGCTAGTTTGTTACATTCGCAGAGTACATGGTTTACAGTCTCATCTCTATTACCGCAAAGTCTACATTTCCCATTTTGTTGGGTCATATCAATTTTCGTTTTGATATAGTTTGTCATTATCGCATTATTTTGTGCAGCAATTATTAGTGATTCAGTTTCTCTTTTGAGATTAAATGCGAATGTTACTATGTTAAATTTTACAGTTTGGGGAATCAAATGTTGACGTGCATTAACCCATAAAAAAAACAGCTCCTACTAACTCACTGAGTGTAAAAGCCAATTTAATCCTAGGTCAAACAGCTGTAGACTTGGTAATTGATGGCTGAGAGGTCAAATGTTAGAATTCAACATGTGAAATAAACAAATTAGGTTTTTGGAAAATATTTGCATGCTGGCTGGTTAATGTGTGATCATGTATTAAAAAAATTAAGTAAGTATTTTGTGTATGTGTGTGTGTGGCTGGGTGGGTGTGTGGAGAATGCATTCGAACACAGTGTGATGATTTTTTAAGGGCCTTGATGTTGCTTTTGATCATTTAAAAGACCCCGTGAGTGTCTTTGAATAGAAATTAGAACGATGTAAAATGTTTTCCTTTCAACGGTTGGTAACTTACAGAAAAGATTAAAACAATAGCATAATAAACGTGTGTTCGATTCGAGACTCCAAGGATTCGCGATTCGTGTGAAACTCGAGTCGGTCTATTTTAAACCATTAGCTTTTAATCGTATCTATTGTTTTAAAGATGAGTAGATAATATTTATTCTTTTTATTTCTTTATTTCTTTTTTTCTTTTTATTTCTTTATTTGTTAATTTTTTGTTAATTAATATTTTTAATGTTATTAATATTATGTAATATTTAATATTTAATGTTTAATATTTTTCATTCCTAATTTTTTAATCATTGCATTTTTAATTTTAATTTTAATTTTGATTTTTTAATCATTGTATTTTTAATTTTCTTTTTATTTAATATTTAATATTTTTAATATTATTAATATTAATTAATATTTTTGTTAATTAATATCGAATTAATTTTTTGTTAATTAATATTTGTTAATTTTTCTTTTTATTTCTTTATTTGTTAATTATTTTATCTATTTGGTTCAGGCGAAGTCTGACAAACAGGAAGGTATCGTCAGAGTTGTAACGTTTTGACCTGGAATTTAAAATGTATTGTTTTTGTTATCTAAAGAAAAGTTTTTTTCATGTGGGCGGGCGTATGAGAAGATGGAATTCTAGGGAATATTTTTTCTATTCGATTTTCTTAAGTATTTTGTAAAATTTATCTAATGCGGCTAGACTCATATTGAGTCACAGGTCGAAATAAATTATTATAGTCAAATGACGGTTTGTCAAGTTTTTCTTCATTTGATATATATATATATATATATATATATATATATATATATATATATATATATATATATATAAGCAAATGAACAGACACACAAACATAAACACGCGCACACACACTTACACACAGACACACACAAACACACACATAAACAAGCACCCCCCCAATACCCACACACACAGAATTTGGAAGGCATGAGACAGACTGACACCCAACCGACCGGATTTCAATTCCGGCTGTAGGTAGCTTACAAAATGTCTAGCCACACTGAAGAGACTTGATAAGTCGAAACACGTGTCTGTGGATGACCCCTATATATATATATATATATATATATATATATATATATATATATGCCTAAAAATAGATTTACAAATGAGCTTTAAAATGTGTTTAAAGAAATGAATTGGAAATATAGGTTTTTAAAAAATTGACTGCCCAACAAGAATTAATAAAAATAAAAAACGTATTCTGCATAGTATAACCCAACAAGGATTGACATGCCATAAAATCCAGTCATCCAAGCAACTATAGCGTTAATAGATTGTGAAATCTATTAATCCAATTATTTTCCCACCGACTATGTGTAAATAGCATTGGTATACTTTAAATATACGATCCTACATTTGGGGCGCTGTTAAGTGTTGTCAGTGATGTAGTATGCATGGGTCACTCGGATGTTTCGGGTCTTTCAACATAATACCTCCATAGTCAATCTGACCCTATCAGAGATGACCAAACTCTGACCCACCTACTGACTTTTAAGACGCTAACGTAACGTAGTGTAAAAACTCTCTACTGAGCCTCTGATTAGCTGGTGCTAACAACCAGTCAAATGCACGGCACGGTCTATTAAAATGTTCTACGCGGACAGTAACACTTTTTACTTCAAAACGGATTACCAGCTATTGAGGGGAAAAGGTAAGTTAACCCTATATTATTACAGAATTGAGAGGCTAATTTTTTTTTACTAAATTTAGCCCATGTATGGCAACCGATCTAGGAGAAGAAAAGTCTGAATTCAAACCTGTTAAAAACTGCTTTACAAATACTCATTCATCGCCATTACTCCCAGGTGCACACTGACTCGGAGTGGGAGTACCTATTAGGGTCACATCTATTGGTTGAATAGATGTCAAAATGAGTTGACAAAATATGTTTTCAAAAAAACAAATTGAGATTTTCAAAAATGTTATTCCGAACATGAATGAATAAAACAAGACGTCTTCGGCATAAAATAAGCCAAGGGTTGACATGCTGTAAATAAGAAAGCAGATAAACATATTTGAAACAGAGGAGGGTATAATGGACAAAAAGAACAACTGACACATAATCTTCCATCACTCCCGTCTTTTATTGCTAAATTTTCCCAATTTAACTATTTAGTTACATTAGGAAATAAAGAGTAAAATCATAGTTATTTTCCCCGGGATTTTTGCTCACATTCATTAAGATAAAATCAAACAATTAGAAATCAATAATACTTAGCACATATTTTTCTAATCAAATCTTTAATATCAGTATACAAATTGGCCTTCCTGTTCACACTGTAAATCGCTATTTTGTTGTATATATGTAGTAACGAGTCGAACTTACCTGACTCAAAGCGACCTAGATGCCTGGCCTGCGAAACTGTCCCTGGCATGGAAAGGAATGTGGTATGCCATTATGTCCACTCTGAGTAAGAAGTGTCAAGAAATTGGAGGGGGAAGAATAGACTTTTTGGAGAGGTTGCGAGGAATTATGGGTGACTACTCATAGTGCATTGCAACTTTTATTTGACTATAAAAGCGAACTATTTTGGCCTGAACGACAGACTGCATTTTTGTTCTTCAGTAACAGTTTCGAGAGAGCAGAAGAGGAAGTGAAAGAAGAAGAAGAAGAAGAAGAAGAAGAAGAAGAAGAAGAAGAAGAAGAAGAAGAAGAAGAAGAAGAAGAAGAAGAAGAAGCTGGTTGACAATTTTCAATATATAAATACAATTGCATGTTATTAGTATGTAGATATGGTCTAGTGTATTAATGATGTAAAACAATGTTATTAATAATTGACGTTTAATAAAAAATAAAGTCATGAAGAATGTGACGTAAATAACTAAGGGAACACTGACTTTAGTAGTAATATAATTTCGGTTACAGTCAGACAAACACACAATCTCCATTATAATCAGATATCCAAAATAAAATGAATTTAAGAAAAATCAGTTGGATTTTAAAATGTAGGCCTAAAATAAAAATAATTGAATATGATATTTAATTAAGAAAAGAAAAAAAAACACGTATCCAATATTTCGAGTGGAAATGTATCTAATTAAAAAAAATATAATTTACTACATAAATATCGAACATTTTATTATATTCCGATAATTACTTGAAAACACTTTTCTTTATCATTTCTTATTTTTATTACCATCACGAACTTTTTTTGTTTTCCTTTCTTTCCTCAATTCAGCACTTACGCTTTTCTACAGAACAACTTTTTTTTCGAACTGAACAACTTATAAATACGACGCTGAAGAAATGTACCATTATTACCAGTTATCTTATGGTTGCTTTCATAAGTTCATTGCCATATACTCTTTCTTATGACTAGTAAATATATGCACCCTTCGGGTGCAAGTATTTAGGTTTTGATGTAATAAAATATTGTATCAAATTATAAACTATTTAGAAAAGGATAAACTGAGGGGGTATAATCGAAAAATAGAACAGCTTTAAATAAAACTCTTCCATCATTTTTCCTCACTCCCGTCTTTCATTTTTCCTAATTCATCTATTTAGTTAGATTATGAAATATTTAATAAAATTACAGTTCTTTCATCTTGTTTAGGGATTTCTTTTAAGATTTATCCTCGAGATTTTTGTTTAGGTTCGTTAAGAGAAAACCAAACAATTATAAATCAATAATACTAAGCATGTATTTATTAAAATCAAATTCTTAATATCAATATGCAAATTAGCCTTCTCGTTCACACTGTAAACTGCTATTTTGTTGAATATATAAATATACTTGCATGTTATAAGTATGTAGAGTAATCCAACACTATAAGTATAACAATTTTATCACTAATTCACGTTTAAATAAAAAATAAATTCATGGTGAACATGACATCAATAACTAAGGGAATTGTGACTTGAGTAGTGATTTAGTTTCGGTTACAGATAGACAAGCACACAATCTCCATTATAATAAGATATATAAAGTGTGGCATGCAGTAAAGAAATTGGAGGCATTCCACATCAACTGACCTCCAATGCATACTGGGCGTAAAGTAGTGGCACAAAATCCCCCACTAAGAAATTTGAAGCAGAGCAAGGATCGACCCAATTGAGACCACCCAATCACAACGCCAACTACGATGGTTGGTCACACCATCTGCATGTCTGCAAAGTGACTTACCCTTAAAATACTTTATGGTGAACTCGCAGATGGCACGCGAATGGAAGGAGTCCCGCAAAAGCAGTTCAAAGACCATATAAAGACAACGCTGAAGAAATGTATCATCACACCTCCAAGCCGGGAAGAACTGGCTTCCAACAGGCAGGGTGGCGAGACGCATGCTGCACAGGAGCTGAACGGCTTAATATCGAGATTAACAGGGCTGCAGAGCGACGACGTCTTCGTCGTCATGAACCACCAAATGCAGATGGCAATTTCCCTTGCAATGTGACCGCATCAGCGAGTCCAGAATTGTACTAACTACCCACCAGAGGGTTTACAACTGTTGAAAGAATGGAATGATATCATCGTCGTCTACAACCGCCTTCTAAAAGAAAAAAAGGAATGATATAT
>CM042156.1:16313721-16317828 GCA_023376005.1 Doryteuthis pealeii
TATATATTCTAAAAAGGAAACGCTTTTGCTTTTGAGAGTTAAATTATTAAGTAGATGATGAATCCCTAGAGAGTTGATGGATTTAGTGGTAATAGAATAGAATAAATAAGAATAAGACAAGAGAAGAAGAAGAAGAAGAAGAGAAGAAGAAGAAGAAGAATTAAGGAAGAAGAGCAAAAGAGAAGAAGTAATAAGATAAGAAGAAGGGAATGAGGAAGTAGAAGAAGAACAAACAAGAACAAGAAGAACAAGAAAGAAGGGAATGAAATAAAGAAAAATGAGAAAAAGAAGAAAAGGGAATGATTTAAGAAGAAGAAAGAGAAGAAGAAGAAGAAGAAGAAGAAGAATTGAAGGTGAAAGAAAACAAGAACAAGACAAGAAAAAGAAGAATTGAAGGAAAAGAAAAAAAGAAGAAGAAGAAAAAAGAAGAATGGAGTAAGAATAAGAAGAAAAGAAGAAGAAGAGAAGAAGAAGAAGAAGAAGAAGAAGAAGAAGAAGAAGAGAAGAAGAAGAAGAAGAAGAAGAGAAGTCTTAAAAAGATTTCTTTTTTTCTTGTTTTTTTAAGCGTCTGTTGTTTAAAACTTGGAGCTAAAAAGGAAGCTTAATTAACGTTACATATCAAAAGTATTTTCCTTTTTTACTCACGCGTAAATGTCTAGAGAGCTCTTGCGTTTTTTTTCAAACTGATATATTGGCCTTCTTAGTCTACTATTGAATGACTCACAAAAACAGATATTAATATATATATATATATATATATTATATTATGTGGTGTGGTGTTGTGTGTGTGTGTGTGTGTGAAAATATAGATAAAAATCCGAACAACATGTTGAAAAGTAGAACATTTTTTCCCAAAATGATAAAATTCGTAATAGATTGTGAAGACTACGTTAAAAACGTTTTCGGTTTTTCAAACCCCAGCAGGGCATTTGGATGGAAAACGTGATGTATTCACAATGACGGGGAAACCTTTTCAAAATTAATTGGGAAGGTGAGAAAGTGTTTCTTATACGTTGGCAGCGTTCGTTTATGATAAACGGTGACGGCGATGGTACAGTGAAGACGTTTAAAATCGGGATGTATTTTCTTAATTTAAATAATGAAAAGTTAAGGAAAAGAAACAAAAGAAAACTTTATTTATTCAAATGAAATCTTCATATGTTCTTCACGCTTTGGCTCAACAGCAAAATTTATTGAACACTCAATTACTGTACTGTAATCAACTGTGGCTTCACCTTTTCCACAAAATAATGTTGGCCAGTTTGAACTCGTACATGCATAATTTCATTCATGAGACAATGTGTACATTCAATCTGTGCAGCTTTTAATTCCACATGAAGTGAAGCAATTCACTATGATCCAGTGAACTAACTAGCAACAATAGCAGGCACCTTGAACTTCCTTTGGTCATGTGATATATGTTGTTTTTTGTCTATATATATATATATTTAACCAACCCCTCTGCACGAGTCAGATGCGACCAAAGTCAATTTCTTAAAGCGAGTTCAGCAAGGTTTGAATTCAGGGTTTTTAATGAGTCATAGAACCGTTGCCTAACCAAGGTAAAGAGCCCAATCTACCTACTATTCATCCATACGAATGGAGGGAGAGTGGATTCATACCTTTCCCCAAGACACACACACACACACACGCTAATATATTATATAATATATATATAATATAATATATATATCATATATACACTGAAAATTTAACCCAACTCAGATATACCACAAAGAAACATACGTGTACTTAAGTACAATTTATGTTATATATATATTAATATATATATATATATAATATATTTATATATATACTATATTTGCATATTTATTCTCGCTCTTTAAGGGTTTCCTTTGTTACAATTCCGCACATTAGCATTCCACACATTGGTTTAAACAGTCACCTTTTCTTTTCGAAGCATAAACACGGAACGAATATGTCCAGGAATATCCGTTTCTCCCACTAATCTTAATGAGTTGATGTCACTTTTAAGTGCGCTTGCGCAGTGATGTTGGTTTAATAAAAAGAGACGTGTTGTTTTTTTAATGGCGCTGGCCATATTTCAACTGAAAAGACGTCCATCACAATGGCGCTGTGCAAATGCCAATCTCCTGTTAGCAATCGCGTTGAAAAGCACATTTTGTTGTTTTTTTTATGATCAATTGCAATATAGACCACCTGGGGCGCCTTTTGTTTATAACATCCTCTCCAGCGACGACGGAACACTAGAACGTTTTTGCCCGGTGAAATTAAACTGTGGTCACAAATGCCATTTACAGTGGATAGAACAATGTGGTATCCGCTCGATGGGTAACGGCTTATCGTCGCTGAAGGTTTGATTCGGCTACCAGTTTGATCCTGGATGAGATTGTTTGCATTTAATGATTGCACTAATATTCTCCTTGGAAATTTCGGTATTTAGTTCACCGCCACGGCATTCGGTATCTGTAAAGAATTGAAAGAATGGATTTTTCCCTGGTCGGGCAATACTCGATTCTTATGTGTAAGGCGTGCAGAGGATAAAGTCACATGGGGATATCTAACTTTCAGGTAAACAAGACCATGAAGTTAAAACAGTATATATATATATATATATTATATATATCATATATATATATATATATATATATATATATATAATCTTATATTAAAATAATAAAATAGAATTCATGTGTACTTGAAAAACTCCTGACCGAACACGTGTTAGTAAACCATGTCAATCAATTTTATCCATTCACATTTTCTTTCCATTCTTATTTATCATTTCAACTCATCGATTCGATTTCAATTCCTAAGACATAGCTGTTTGCATTTCCCATAGCGCTAATACCCGTTTTTTTTTTTTTTTTTTTTTTTTTTTTTTTTTTTTACTCCTTGGAAAGGGATGAATTCCATATTTCTCCCTCAGCTATGGGTTAAATAGTAGAGCAGACTGGCCCTTCAGCCTTGGGTAGGTAATCCAGTCTAGGAGGGGATAACTCTGAATTCAAAATTCCTGAGGTCGGTCGTTGATTGGGTTTGTGGCAAACCCTTGATACACCAAATCTTTCTATCGACTGTGACAAAAAGTGTGGATGGTCCAACACCAAGCCTTCCACCACAATAAACAATCACTGTGTGGATGTCATTGTATAAACACTCATCGTTCGATCGACAGGGAGAGTCCATCCCAATAATATAAGCTTGAAAGGATAAATAAAAAATGAATGAAAATAGTTGAATGGATAAAATTGATTTGAACATTCTTGACCACAAGATGTTGCCTTTGGAGGCGTCCTGAAGATTTGATGTGGCGTCATGGTGTTGCGTTAGGTGATCATCGAGACATTGAAAACCGTCTCTGTGTTTTATCCTATTCTCTATAGGTAGAAACAAAAAAAGAAGTTTGATAACTATAAATGTGTCCTTACAATAAAAAGATTCTTAGAAATTAAAAAATATAATTTTTTCTTTTTTGGTTTTTCAACTTTAAGATACAGTGTTTTCTTAATATATATATTATATAATATATAATATATATATATATATATTATATAATCTCAACTGGCAAAACGTCGTCAGTCAAACCCAAATTGAGGTTTAAGGACTGCCTCAAGGAAGACTCTGAAGCACGCTTGTGGCCTGTTGCGGACTGGGAGAAGCTAGCTTGTAATGAGACCCCTAGCTGAGAGCACTAAATCTACCATGTCTGTGGAGAATTTGATCACCGAATCAAAACACCAAAACTGAAACGGTCAAGTAGAAAGAGGGTAATGTTTCAGCCAAGCACATTCAAAGAGGAAAGTTCCAACATGTGGTTTATGTGGAAGAGTATGTCTCCTCCAGGGCTTGGCCTGGTGAGGTCATCTGAGAAAACACAGGAATGGAGAAGTCAATACAACTGCATATAAATGTGATAAAAAAGGGAAAAGCAGGAAATGGTCTTACTCGAATCACGAGTTGACAGCCATTTATATAAATATATAATATATATATATATATATATATATAAGTATTTTGAAATAGTAACCCTTTAGTTCTAAAATGATAAGAAAATAAAATTAATACAAAACAATAATTTTTCGCAACCATTAAATTCAACTTTTGCCCATGGAATCTGTGTGT
>CM042156.1:16317928-16327928 GCA_023376005.1 Doryteuthis pealeii
AAAGAGAGAGATGATGATCCCCGTGCGCGTATCATTCGTGCTGAATACTTTTTAACCTCGACCAGATCCAACTTGATGCGTGTTGCACCGTTGTCTGAAGACGATGAGAGGCAATTTTCAAACAACGGCCAGTGATTCCTATTTTTGAAAGAAACGAAATGACTGATTGTCCTAGAAATTCACGACAACCAACCTCAATAGGAATCACATGGCATGTCCCCCCCTTTTCCACGCAGTCAGCACGCAGTGACTCGTACCGGTTCTTCTTTCGCTCGTATGCTTCCTCCTGGTTTTCTTCCCACGGTACGGTTAATTCAATGGGGAGGACACTCTTTTTTGTGTCAGACCACGCTACAATATCTGGGCGCTTATTAGTTTGAATTATGTAAACTGGAAATTGTACGGATGTCTTGAGATCCACTGAAGGCTTCCAGTCACCAGCTTCATTCAGCAGCTTCATATTTGGAGTTTTTTGTTTCTTCACAGGGCATTCACCTCCCTTGTGAAACTGAATTCATATACATAAAGGTACACAGTAATAACCTACTCGAGATTTTATTTTTTAAATTCTTTTTTTTATTTTATTTAAATTTATTTATTTAACATTTAAAAAAAAAATAATACCATTGTAATAGTAAAAATACAGCTCTGTGTGTATACATATATACACATTCTATTGGCTTTAATCAAAATAAATAACTTTAGACATATTAATAAAACCACGTTTAATCACTATAGACTCTATAATAATATAGACAATCGTCATTAATTGTCATTAAAACATTAAAAACATATAGCACAAATTAAAACAATAGCACAAAGCGGATTTCTAACAATGTTTATATTTTAATCCTTTGAAAAAAATGCAACTTACGATTTTTGAATTTTAAACCAGCGTTCTTCGACCGCGGACCTATAATCAACCGTTTATCGGGAAAAATACACACGTGAAATCGACTGCAATTAATCAATATCTTGATTAATCCAGTGGATTTAACCCTGAAGATCCTGATGTTGAAACTCGAGTAGGTTATTACCGTGTACCTTTATGATAATATATATATATATATATATATATATATATATATATATATATATTATCATAAAGGTACACGGTAATATATATATATATATATATATATATATATATATATTACCGTGTACCTTTATGATAATTATATATATATATATATATATATAATATATATTATCATAAGGTACACGGTAATAACCTACTCGAGTATATATATATATATATATATATATATATATATAGTCATCCAATTATCCCATATTTCGACGTATCATGTATCCTCAGTGGCCGCCAGAGAGCTCACATACGTTTTTTTAAAGAAAGCCTTGTCATTTAAGCGTAATTCATAATATATATATATATATATATATATATATATATATATATATATATATATATATATTTACCAAACCCAAAGAAAGGATGTGACACAAGGTCAATTTCTTTGGCGGAGTTTAACAGGTTTAAATTCAAAGTTTTCCTTCTCCGAGACTGGTTACCTAGCCAAGGTTAAAGAGCCCAGTCCGCCCTACTATTTAGCCATAGCTGGAGGGAGAGGAGGATTCATACCTTTCCCAAGGGTATTAGCGCAAAGGGAAATGCAATTACCACATCCAGGATTTGAACTTTGATTTATATATATATATATATATATATATATAGCAACTCAAATGTTAAAAGAATATTCTCTTGCCTCTTTTATCAATGAAAATCGTGCTCACACACATACACACACGCACATACACACACACACTTACACACACACACAACCTTGAGGTTTGTTTCGATTCCATTTATCGCAAAAGATTTATACACATACGTGCAACCAGACATTCATAAACACATATAGAATGCACAATACTTTTTTCGATACACACTTACACACTCTAATACTCACACCGCATAAAAGAATATTTTGACGTCATATTTCAAACCGTTCATTTTTTCAAACTTTTCTTTTTTCTCAGACTCCAAATTTAAACAGACCGATAAACAAGGACTATTACTCGCCTTTCTCCTTATTCTGAGATAAAAAAATTTTTATCACCTTCCACATACCAACAAAGGCCCTGAAGATGATCTAATTAATAGATCGAAACACTACAGCCTCGGCCAATAAACTCACCACTTAACTCATTTTAACCTGTGTCTTTTCAATTTTTTATTATACTACATACCCGTCGGATTCATTTCCTTTTATTCATATATATATATATATATATATATATATATATATATATATATATATATATATATGTGTGTGTGTGTGTGTGTGTGTGTGTGTGTGTGAGTTTATTTGTTAGTGTGTGGGATGAGTGTTTATTTGAGTGTGTATGTGTGTTTATATATGTATAAAGTCAAACTGGTCCGTACTGTTCACTATAGGTCGATCTTTAAGCGTTCAAGTAGATCGCTGTTACTCACAACGCAACGATCATTAACATGGACGATACCACCCACTACTGAGTGATTTTACCTTTTCAAAATGAACGGTCGGCATTAAAACGTTGGCGCCTCCCGCGTTAAGTGTTTTGCCTTTGAGATACATTTATTACTTCTTATCTAGTAGTTAATATCCATCCAGGGCATGACTCCAAAGAGAGGCTGACAGAAGTGCATCAGTAACCTTTATTGGCAATTCACTTCCTTCAATTCTTCGCAAGGGTTGGGGTGGGAGCTTACAAGATCAATTGATATAAAGTACCAGGACTGATGAAACGAAATGGTGGGTAGTGGTCCGAGGAGACTCAGTAGAATGGAAGAATTATGGGAAATAAAACATACGTTCCTAAGATGCCGTATGGGAGAAAGATATTGGTGTGCCCTAAACACATGGATGGATGAGTGGGCTTAACGGTTAATGTACTTGTAATCGGACGTGGTGACCCGGGTTCAAATCCTGGACTAAGCTGTTTGCGTTTCAGTTTCGTGCTAATGCCCTTTGGAAAGTCATGAATACACTAATTCTCCCCCCAGCCATGGTTACATAGCAGTGAAGACTGGGTTCTTTAGTCTTGATGTGGCAACCAATCTAGGTGAAGGAATATATATATATATATATATATATATATATATATATTATATATATATATATAATGGTTAGAGTCTCCGCCTGCCAGCTTGACAGTCGAGGTTTCGAGTCACACACGGAGCAGTCTCCCATGTCTATAACCTTGCTGATGAGACCTAATAGGTCGAAATGTATATATAGGGATTGACCTTTTCCCGATTTGTTTAGCCTTACATTTGAACATATATGCCCGCCTAAATTCATTAATTATTAACTAATTAATTTTCAAAAATTAGGGATGACTTCAATTAAGCACATATCCTTCAAAAATTGTCGGCTAAAAAAGCCATAACAAATAAACACTTTGTTTGTTTACTTACTCTCATAAATATATATATATATATATATATATATATATAATATATACCAAACTTGTGGTAAACCCTTGTGGTAAGAAAAAACCCGGCAAATAGTTTGATTGTAAAATATACTACCAAACATTAATTGTGGAGAAAAACATTTTTTGAAAAAAAAGGAAAGACCAAGATAGTCGTACCAACCGAAAATAATCGGTTGATACTATAATACTTGGCTAAAGTAAAGTAAAGGTTAAAGAACCGAGTCTGTTCTACTATTTAGCCATAGCTGGAGGGAGATTAGTTGTATGCATACCTTTCCCAAGTGTATTAGAGCAATGTAAAATGTAAACATCCTCATCCAGGATTTGAACTCGGGTCGACGAGTCCATTTCCTACGACTTTAACCATTACACCACGCGCCTCTAAATCTATGTCTGTCTGTCTGTCTGTCTGTCTGTCTGTCTGTCTCTCTCTCTCTCTCTCTCTATATATATATATATATATATATATATATATATACTAGTGAATGTATGCACCCTCCGGGTGCAAGTATTTAAGTTTTAATGTAATAGTATATTGTATTAAATTAGAAAGGCTAATGAAATTAAATAAGAATACAGATAAAAAGATTTGAAACAGAGGGGGGTATAATCGAAAGATTTGAAACAGAGGAAGTATAATAAAAAATGGAACAACTGAAACTTACTCTTCCATCACTCTCGTCTTTCATTGTTATTTTTTCTAATTTAAGTATTTAGTTAAAAGAGGAAGTAAAGAATAAAATGACAGTTATTTTATCATGTTAATGGATTTCATTTAAGATTCATTGAAGAGATTTTTACTTATATTCATTAAAATAAAACCAAACAGTTAGAAATCAATAATACTAAGTACATATTTATTAAATTCGATTTTTTAATATTAATATGCAAATTAGCCTTCCCGTTCACATTGTAAAGCGCTATTTTGTTGTATATATAAATATAATTCCATATTGTTTGTATGTAGACATAGTTAACAGTATTAATAATGTAAGACAATTTTATTAATAATTGAGGTTCAGATAAAAATAAAATCATGGAGAATGTGATGTCAATAACTAAGAGAATTGTGACTTGAGTAGGAATATAGTTTCGGTTACAGACAGAAAAACACACAATCTCCATTATAATAAGATATGTGTGTGTGTGTGTGTGAAGAAAAAAATGGGAGTGAATCCGACGGTATGTAATATAGTGAAAATTTTGAAAAACCGAGGTTCAAATAAAATGAGTGGTATTTATTCAGCCAACTCTGCAGTGATTTTAATCAAAAACATATCAAGTACATTTTTGGTTTTGCATATTGTTTATACATAGAGGAAGGGTTGCAGTGTTAACATTAAAAGATTTGACATGGCTGTCAAATCAAAAGGATTCACACTTAATTCACCTAAGTCCGATGTCACCTAAGTCCGATGACAGATATAGATACAATTGTTTATATTAAAATGATTCTTGTCTTAAAAAGGCGAACAGACAGTCAGGCACATAGAGACTGACACAAACAGTCGGGCCCCGGGGATGGCCGAGTTTGGATCGAAAAACGAAATTTGTCACAGGCTACGGGAATTTCTTAATTAAGAGGGTTGCAACTAGAAAAATTGACGTTTGCTGCTAAAATTGATTCCAGAATTTCGCATAAAATAAAACGCCAAACAAAGCTCATCGTGTCTTTATTTATCCAAACAAGTGTGCAAAACATATTCATATATTACTCCTATTCATTAGACATGAATAAAAACAGTTGTTATTGTTGATGGTGTGTTGCCTGATTTTTTTTAGAGTTGCCAACAAACCCGGCAGTTTATATCTACTGATTTCTCAACCCGTCACAAAGACACTCCGACTGAGTTGCGTCGATCCCAGTTCTACAGATGGAATTGAACGAGCAGCTAACCGGAGGCCCATGTGATAGTCACGGAAATTATTCATACAGAAACCAGCATACTATCCACGGGGACCCAGGATCTTTACACTGACGGTCCCGTGCCCGGATTCCCTCCAAAACTAGTCCCGTACGTGACTAGTACAGTATCATATTTAGTACCGTACGGCCCAGATCAAATCACAAGTTGTTCACATTTTTCTTTGTTTTTTAAACTATTTCTCCTAAACGTCTTGACAATTTTCAAGATCAGTTGTAGAAACTTTGAGAACATATTTCAAATCTATTGTTATTGTTAAGTTTCTGACCGCCATCCTTAGCCAGTTGTAAAGGACTTAAAGTAAGTAAGTCCTGAGCTATAGAATCCTTTGGTAAGTGAATAAGTCCTGAGTTATGGAATCCTACGTAGTGTCAAAGGTCCAGTGATATAATCCTATGTTCTGTCGTCCACGAAGGTTCAAAGCAAAGTAGAAGTGGACATCTGGCACACACGCCTTATATACAAAAACGCCAACAGTTATACAACCGAATTCAAAAATTAGTCTCACAGAAAATTCAAAATACAAAAGGTTAAAGGAAGATAACGTAAGTATCTGAATGGTGTTTTTTTAAAATTATGTATCATAATCGGCCACGTCTTTTGAGCCTAATGTTATATACTTGACCCGTCAAGGAACACGAACACTTGTATTTATAAAAATATAAGATTATACCTTTAATTCCTCGGTTGTGTGCAGACTGAGAGTTGTTAGCAGGGGTTACGCATACATAGAGCCTTCAGGAGTTCTCTGCAAGCGATCGCAAACCTGATCTCCGTCTGCTAAATTGATTTCCACGGGCTTTTTTTAATATTATAGTCCAACTCACAGTGCCACGCCTCTTTGATCGTGACACCTACGCAGTTTTTTTTGTTTTTTTTTGTAGACACCTCTTCGCCCAAGCAGCCTGTTTTCATTGGTTATGGGCTACACCTACAGATTTCCTGCGTCTACACCGTGTCAAATGTACACCTGCATCTTTAGGCGCCAATGGTCAGTTCATTGCGATATCCTGTTTTTGTTTCCATGCCCGCACTTGATACCCATGCACTTCCTGCGTGCAGTCCGGTTTCCAGGTGCAAACCGATTGACCAGGCAATATATTACATTAAGAGTAGGGAACGACTAATCGTATTTAACTGTGTAACGTATTTCTTTCTAAAATAAACCTTCTTGTTACATCTATGTGTGCTGACCCTCAGTGATTCCACGACACAATAGTATTGTATATTTACAAGTTAATAGTGCTCAATTTAGGGGACAGAGCATGTATATCTAATTTAGTGTAGCGTTGACATGAATTCAACCATGCCTGGTTGCTGACAGTTTCTCGTCAATGCGATGTTCAAACCAAGACTTGGTATCATCTGTTTTATTTGTTTTATTTTTGGGCGGTTTGATCAATTCTCAGGTTGTCTGTTTGCCGACGGACTACCCAAGTTAAGCATCGATGAATCAGGCCAGTTTTTAGATGGGTGACCATTTAATAATAGCAGGAGGTGTATACAACTTGTGTAGCAGATGAAGCAGGTTAATTAGGCATGACAAACTTGAAAAAAAAACTTTTTTTTTTCATATCGTAAAAAAAATAAAGAATAAAACCCTATGAGGGAGAGAATATTGCGTTTCAGAGAAAAGAAATTTATTCAGAATCAGAGAAAAAAATGATGGAGGAAAAAAAAAAAAAGAAAAGAAAAAGGAAAAGAAAAAGAAAATAACACCGAAAGGTAGAAATCTGGGAATAAATGAGATAAAGAAAAAAATAGATAAGAAAAAAAGGGAAAAGAAAAAGAAAAAGAAAAGCAAATACAGAAAACCAAATTGAAAGATACAACGTTTTGAAGAAATATACGAAAAGTCTTCGAGAAGGCTATGAAGAATTCAGAAGAAAATTGTGGGGGCAACAAAACCTGCATAATTAGATTTTTTTTAAATGGACACATACCCGTCAGCATCCAGAAAATAAAACGAATTTGACGTGTTTTTTTTAATTAATAAGTAGGAAAAACTATTAAAAATAGCAAAATATATTATTTTTTAAAAAGACATTTATTTCATGTCCACATCTGAAAACTATGATTTTATCTCATGGTTTGATGAGTTTTTCATACCAGTAATAAATGGTAGTTTTCAGTGATTTATGAGTGATAGCAAGTCTCTTCTGCTCTCCAGGACTCTCCTAAGTATTCTACAAGTATATTCGTTTTTAAATATACGTTCACTTTGTAATCACCTCTGAAAATTATGATTTTGTCTCATGTTTGAAGAGTTTTTCTCTCTAAGAATAACTGGTAGTTTACATTGATTGATGAGTGACTATAAGTCTTCTTAGCTCCCCACGATTCTATCCGATCACAAAAAAGAGAAGCGAAAAAAAAAAATGAGAGATACAAACTTTGAAGAAATATACGAAAGTCTTCGAGAAGGCCAATAAAAAATTTAGAAGAAAATTGTGGGACAATAAAATTAGATTTAAAAATGGACACATACCCGGCAGTATCCAGAAAATTAAACGAATCTTACATTTTTTCAAATTAATACATGGGTAATTCCATGACAAATCATCCAAGACATATCACCCGACCCCTTCAATCTTTCTATAATGTTGTCCAGGTGTAGACTATGTTAGACATTCCCCAAAATTTAAGCTTATAATTCCAAAAATTGGTGGAATTATGTCTATTTTTAACTCTCCAAATTTGAGGGGGTCACGAAAAATAACCTATTTTTGTAACCTATTTTTCTCTGTAAAATGTGTTCAAGGGCTGCCCTACTCCTTTCGGGGGCCAGTAATGTTCAATATATGTGAAATGATAATATAAAAAAATTATCACAGATGCAGGACCACATTGGGATATTGATCGTGCTATGAAAAAATCAGAAATCATAACTTAAAATTGGTTTGACTATAAG
Organism: Doryteuthis pealeii; assembly: GCA_023376005.1. NCBI lineage: Eukaryota > Metazoa > Mollusca > Cephalopoda > Myopsida > Loliginidae > Doryteuthis > Doryteuthis pealeii. The sequence goes on from CM042156.1 coordinate 16,326,209, forward strand.
ACCTTTTTAAAGGTTTACATAATATATGGCGTAGTTAATTTACATACTGGTTTCAACAAAACCAGGTTTAATATATAATTACTTGTTATTGATCTTTAATATTATTGCTTTATTCTCCAACGTATTAAAATTAATCCTATGAATGATTTTATATAGAAACCAATGAGAATATAATTTAAATAAGTGTAATCTTTTTATATCCGTTTTTTTTTTTTTTTGTTACTTTCGTTAGTTTATCTAATTTGATATATTTCATCACATTAAAACTTAAAAGATCTGTTTGAAAATGTCAACATGGTGGATATCTTCTCCTTTTTGAGGGAAATACAATTATACCATAGAATATAGATATGAAACAAATCAATACCATATAACATAATCCTCAACAATACAAACACATTTTTAAAACCAATTACTAAAAAGTGTAAATATAAATACACGATATGTATAACTTCCTAACCGTTAGGAATGACATAACCCCGGACGGGTTGATATGCCGTTAGAATCAATAAACAAACAAACGAGTATACATATATAGACTAGCGGGGCCCTTGGAATTTCCACGAAACGAAAAACAATTAAGAGAAGCTTTTTAAACCAGAAATGATGATTCGCAGTTTCATTACATATAAATCCTACTGTTGTCTTTGCAATAAACAAAAATAAAAGCGACAAAAACACGACACATGAGAAAAGTTGGGCTGCAAATTCGCCTGACGCAGGCCCGCTAAAACGTAAATTAGGGCAGGAGGCCTGGACGACATGAGATCAAAATTACCAAAATATCTTCCGTAATTTACAATTTTAGAATTACGAATAAAGATGTAACTTTTCTTTAAATTCATTTTAATTTTACTTTGATATTTTAAGCGACACAAGACCATTTGAAAGGATTCATTTTTAAAATTGAATTTAATAAAATAGTATGAATAAGAAATCTGCAATTAAAGCGACATCAGATAATTTGGATTTACATTTTTGCATTGCATCTTGAACAATTTGGACGGTCTCATTTTAAACCTGAGGGTGTGTTTGTTGCAGGATGATAACGGGCGGAAGATTTAGGAACAACTGTATTAATATATAGATAAACCTGATATTTAATTATGTTAAGAAAGCAATTACAATGCATATGAAAATAAAATAATGTTCATTCTTATCGATGTCAAAGTAACTTTATCATCACAGACATTTTCTGAAATGGACGCGATCTTGTGTCGTTTTTTTTGTTTGTTTTTTTTGTGCGTTATAAACACGCGTCTTGTGGGTTTTTTTTATAACGCCACGCGGAAGGGTCGTGATAGCCGTTGTTCAACCAATTTCAATTTTATTATTTTTATCTATTTATTTATTTATTTATGTATTCATGTATTTATCTATTCCTATTTATTTGTTTTATGTATATATATATATGTGTATATATAGAATGTGTATTTTAATTAATTATATATTCTGTGTTTAATTCTAACCTTTTGTTTATATGAGGACTTAATTTAGCTATTAATAAACTTTCTATAATTCTGAGAATACCAATGTTGCGTATTATTGTCTCTATCTTAACGGAAAAACTATTGTCCTTATTTTTGCATTTGATTAAATATTTATGGAATGAGGATGCATGTGTGTGGATATGTTCTTTAATTCTAATGTGGGTGGTCTAATTGTACTTCCTATATAGAAATTAAAGCATTTGGAGTAAGTTAAACGATAAATGGTGTAA
>CM042156.1:16332928-16342928 GCA_023376005.1 Doryteuthis pealeii
TTACTTTCTCCGTCTCTTCGTCTGGCCGTTCGTGTGATGTATAGTTTCCTTCTATTTCGTTGGTTGTTCGTCTTTGATTCATTTCTTCTTCTTGGTCAGTCTTTTTGCCAAGACATGCATCAACCAACAACACCATATTATTTCTTTAAACTTTTATTTACTTAACTAAACTAACTATATAAAGCGCGCGTGTATAAGTGAGCCACCAGCTAAGGCAAGACATGCTTCCTGCCTGACGTCCGAGCTGGTACTGATCAGTTAACTCGCTCTCACGTTACATCACGTGATTCGCGGGCTTTCCGTTTGTGGTGTCAAAGGGTCATCAACGGTTTGTAAATTTCCATTCTACTCGGTGTTGCCAATAATCCTTGTCAACACATAGATTATGCAACAAAGAACCAGACAAATATAAAAAAAGAGCAGCTTTGAACATATATTTTGATGTGAGACCTCCGAGCAAAGTGCTGTGGATATTTCAATGTATATACTTTCTTAACTGATGATATGAGACGAAAGACGGCGTTGTATGCGCTGAGAGAGAAAGAACCACACATAGATCTAAAAAAAAGGAGTGTATGGGGGGGAGACATTTAAATGAGTATTAACAATGTTTAAAATTTGAGTTTGAACGAAATTGAATACCAAGCAAGAAAGAATTTAAAAAAAGGTCTTCAACATTATCCATCCGTTTCTGGCGCATTGTTCACGTAGGTCTTCATATTTTTCCAACTTCCGCTGATGGGCCCAATCCAGATTTTCTTCAAATGGAACTGTCAACTCAACAATAAAAACTTTCTTTTGATTAACAGACCAAATGACAATATCAGGACGCTGGGCCGTTAAGGTTATTTCAGTGGGAAAAACGAGTTGATGTTCCAAGTCGCATGCAATGCGCCAGCTCGTAGAGCCGTCAAATATAGATGACACGTGCTCATGAGTATTTTACTGTTACATAATCTATGAATAGATTATTGTCAACCCCCTGTATTTCTGATGGCCCCTTTTCATATCACGGGCGGGACTTTCCATGGAATATTACAGAAAGACCGCGAAATACGTGAAATCACGTGGGACCTGGTTAGCTCTCAGTTTCAGCTTGGACGTCAGGCAGATAAGTTGTTTCTGCCTTAGCTGGAGCTCACTGCACATGCGCACTATGTTAGTTAGAGAAATATGTTTAGTTAAGTAAATAAAAGTTTACATAAATAATATGGTTTTGTGGTTGATGAATGTCTTGGCAACAAGACTGATCTAGAAGAAGAAATGAATTAAGTGCAACCGACCACCAAGACAAAGTCCAGACGTTAGAAGATGAACGTAAGATACCAAAGATGAGCAGAAGAATAATAGAAGTAAAGAAAGGGTATACAACATTACTTGCCTCAAAATCACAACTGCAAAGCGCAAGAAATTCATGTCTTACTCTCTTAGCGCAATATCTTAGACTCAATTTGCACTCTCATTGGCTCGTCCAATGAAACCATGTCATTATGTCTATGGTGAATCATCATTTAAACTTTTCCATTCTCATCTAACTCAAAATTATTGCTTAAATCTTTCTGTGCTAATTTACATATCAGTGTACTCTCAAGGCTCTGACATCACCACCATTATGTAACACCTTCATGAGTAATTTAATATTAAATCCTTCCTTGTGTATATGAGCTATTTTTAATATCTGTTAGGTCACTGAATCAAATGGACGTTAAAAATTATTTGTATAAAGAATACTTTGGTTTGAAGATCCCACAGGCGTGAAATTGTCAGTAACCAGACGCCGTTGACTCCATGTACACTCTATCTTAAATCATATATATATATATAATATATAATATATATATATATATATATATATATTAAAATTTTTAAACCGGTCAATTAATTATATATTTATAAAAATCTTTTAATCGTATATATATATATATATAATATATATATATATATATATATATATATATATATATATAATATATATTTTATACATGAGAGAATCCTAGTAAATTATAGTTCATGCCAGATTTAACATTCGATTTAAGTTTTGTTAGGATTTTTTCCCCCATAGTATATCATCTAGGGTATATATTATAGTCGCATTTCGTAAGTCTTAAACCCAGTATTTTCGAGGAAAAAATTTTTTCGTACAAATCTTTATATTCCATATGAATTCGTTCTAGTTGGGTGCGTTTAGTTTTTCTTTTTGTTTTTTTTAATTTCATTCGTTCTCGTCAACACCGTGTTTTTTTTTTTACCCTCTTTACCGAGTAGATAAATTGATATTTAGCAACGTTAGATATTTTAAAGCGATCAAATTTATAAAACTAGTTTTCATCCGTATATGGATATTTATAGACAATACATTAGAATGTACATAAATTTTACGCAATTTTACACCTTCTTTAATTTATTTACCCCCTTAACTACATGTATATATTTGTAGTTATTACCAACGCGAAAAAAATAAAATAAAAGATTAAAATCCGTATTCAACTTCGACCAAATTAAATATGGAGTAATTTGTATATTGCTACTAGGGGTAAAAAACAAAACAAAAAACTTTGAAAGAACTTTTGGAAGACCCGAAACCCCCCTATGAAGCCAGCCAATAACATAACTGACGACGCCATCCTGCGCTAAGTCTAGCGTATTTCAAACATATATATATATATATATATATATATATATAACCTCATCCATTACACAGGTATAAACAATATATTTTATTGTCTGCTGTCAGACCATCCTGTTTTTCTCTCTCATAGTTGAGTGCCAGTAGCATTTGACATTGTATCCTTGTGTTTTCTCAGATGACTCACCGGGCCAGCCCTGGGGAAACATACTCTTCCACACAAACTATATAACCAATATATATAAACATATATATATATATATATATGTATATATATATAAACATATATATATATGAGCGTGTATACTTATATATATGTATATATATATATATAAACATATATATATATATATATGAGCGTGTATACTTTATATATATGTATATATTTATGTATAAATGTATATATATATATATATATATATATATATATATATATATATATATATATATATATTCTCTTTATATTTAATTACCTAAGCGTGAGTTCAAATACCTGTTTTTTTTTTTTCTTCGTATCCTTTTTAATTTCTTCCTTCTAGCATCATTAAAATTATTCCGCGGTTCCAGCCTGCCATTTCCACGTTATTGGTGCGTCCCAAGCGACAGTTCTCGGGCAATATAAAAGAACAGGAACGAGAAATGGAGTCTTTCGACGTTCGATAAGACAAAACCAACAAAATGGCGTTGAGCTTAGTTGTGACTAGAATTCTAATCTAAAGAAGAAGAAGGAAAAAAAACCCTGATCGAATAGAGTTGGAAATATTTCTAAAGATTTTGGAAATTTAACAATCAGAAAATGCAGGTTGGGGGGGGGGGCAAAACGAATAGCTTAAGAATGAAATGTTTCCAAAAGAGAAAGAAATACGAGAGACGTGGAAGAAAAGTTGAAAAGGGGAGAGAAATAGAAGAAATATCAAAGAATACTGGAATTGTGAATCGAAATATATTTTTGGATAAAGGATAGGAATGGAAAATTTAAAAAAAAAAAGAAAGGAAGGAACGTGTTGGCTCTACTTTTTTTTGTTTGTTTTTTTTTGTTATTTTTTTTAAAGGAAATAGATTTTTTTAATTGTCTTTAAAAAGATAGAAACCGTGGGAAGAAGCAGAGAAGAAGAAAATAAAAATAAAAAAGGAAAAGTATGAATGAGAAGAAAAATGAAAAATGAAACAAAGAAAAGAAAGAATTAAAAGGAAGGAACAAAAAATAAAAAGATAAATAAATAATCAATTCGCCAATGAAATCATCATCATCATCATCATCATCATCAACATCGTCAAAATCATCATCATCATCATCATCATCGTCATCATCATCGTCATCATCATCATCAACATCATCATCATCATCATCATCGTCACCATCATCATCATCAACATCATCATCATCATCATTGTCACCATTATCACCATCATCATCATCGTCGTCGTCACCATCATCATCATCATCATCAATCATCATCATGATTGTCACCATCACCATCATCATCATCATCATGTCACCATCATCAATCATCGTCATCATCATCGTCAATCATCAACATCATCATCAAAATCGTCACCATCATCATCAACATCATCATCAACAGCATCATCAACATCGATGTTCCAAAAACATATCGAACCCCCCCTTTTTTTTAAAGTAAGCTCAGTCGGTAGTGTGTCGGACTACGAACCACAAGGTTCCTGGTTCGATACCGACCCTCGCCTACTCAGCGTATCAGTAGCACAGGGATATGTGCGGTAAAGTGTGGAGCTGATGCTAGGTGTGGCGCTTTACCTCAGACGCCAAAAAAAATCTCATTGGTCTAGTGCTAGTGAAAATGGAATAGACTCCCTTGCTGCTTGTCTGATGCCCACTGAAGGCCACTCCGACGACTTTACGTTTTTACTTTGTTACACAAGTTTAAACGATATATATATATATATATATATATATATATATATATATATATATTTATTTTACAATGTTTTCATAGATCAATGTTCATTATCAGCGACCGCGGTTTCATGCTAAATAGCAATCATCAGGCTGTGGAGCAAGATCCTATGGTGTTTGTTGGAGTTCTTTACTCAATGTCACATTTAGGATTGTAAATAACGTCGGTTAGTTTTGCGGACGCTGTTATAGTCCAGAACTACAAAAATAATTTTTTTTTAAATTTGTATTTTTTTGTAGTAATGCCAACGAAGTTGCCTCCCTTTATTCGTTAAAAAAACGCTCTATTTTTTTCAAAGTTAAAAAAAAGTACTATTTTTAACGAATAAAGGGAGGCAACTTCGTTGGCATTACTACAAAAAAATACAAATTTTAAAAAAATTTATTTTTGTAGTTCTGGACTATAACAGCGTCCGCAAAACTAACCGACGTTATTTACAATCCTAAATGTGACATTGAGTAAAGAACTCCAACAAACACCATAGGATCTTGCTCCACAGCCTGATGATTGCTATTTAGCATGAAACCGCGGTCGCTGATAATGAACATTGATCTATGAAAACATTGTAAAATAAATAAATATTAGCTCTTACAAACTGTGATTGAGCACTGTATTTTCTTTGTTTCATCGGAAAAAAATTTTGTTTTACATATACCTATATATATATATATATATATATAAGGTGTGTCAAAAAGTATCGATATTTTTTGTACATTTTGACACTTGTATTCGGAAAAAAATTAACGTTTACTTCATTGTTCATTTCTATCTTGGTTAATACAGCTTCAAACTCGGGACTTTTTAAACACACCTTGGATATTGGCCCAACAGCTGCTTTTTTTTTTGGGGGGGGGCTCTCATGATTTATTCAAGACAGCATGCCTGCTTCTTTTATAGTTCCAGTATAGCATTTTCTCCAAACGTTTCCTTTGAGTTCAACTCGTGCCGATATCAGATTTCCGTATGATCGTTTATCGCAGTCCATGAGAGATGCGATATTTCAACCTAGTTTACTAATTTTAGGGATTTGCCGTTAAAGTCCAAGTGGTGCAACCATACAGTAGCACTGATACGACTGTTGAATTATTTAGTGGATATAAGCCGTGCTACAATACAGCACTTATAGACTAAGCGAAGTCACATGGGTTAAACCTCAGCCAATCAACAGCCCGAATGCGTGGCTGGTTGACTACTTAATCACTGATACTGAGAGACGTTCATTTTCAATCATTGACGAAGGACTTGTAATAATGAGGAGCACCAAGGAACAACCAAAGGTTTCTTTACCAAAGATCGTGCTCTACTTAACACAAAGTATCTCCGCTGGACAAGCGCTCTTGCTTGAAGCCTAAAGGAGGGTTACTAGGATCGTAACAACAACTACAGCTTGGAGGTGTTCTTGTTTTATCTTATTACAGAGATCGGATTTGCGTATGATAAATACACTAAAAAGGAGATAAAGATATATCAATAGAAAGAAAGGGTTAACAGTAAAACAGAAGAAAATGATGAAAATCAAAAAGGAAGAGATTGAATTAAAGAAAGTGGTAAATAAGTAATTGAATAAGAATACAGGAAGAAAGAAGAAAGGAAACGAAGGGGAAAATGGAGTAGAAAGAAAAAAGAAAGAAAGAAAGAAAGCGATCAGGTTTGTATGTAGAAAGAAAGAAAGAAGAAAGAAAGAAAGAAAGAAAGGGATCAGGTTTGTATGTAGAAAAAAGAAAGAAAGAAAGAAAGAAGAAAGAAAGAAAGCGATCAGGTTTGTATGTAGAAAAGAAAGAAAGAAAGAAAGAAAGAAAGAAAGCGATCAGGTTTGTATGTAGAAAAAAAGAAAGAAAGAAAGAAGAAAGGGATCAGGTTTGTATGTAGAAAAAAGAAAGAAGAAGAAAGCGATCAGGTTTGTATGTAGAAAGAAAAGAAAGAAAGAAGAAAGAAAGAAAGAAAGCGATCAGGTTTGTATGTAGAAAGAAAGAAAGAAAGAAAGAAAGAGAAAGAAGAAAGAAGAAAGAAAGAAAGCGATCAGGTTTGTATGTAAAAAAAGAAGAAAGAAAGAAAAGGGATCAGGTTTGTATGTAGAAAAAAGAAAGAAAGAAAGAAAGAAAGAAAGAAAGAAAGAAAGAAAGCGATCAGGTTTGTATGTAGAAAGAAAGAAAGAAAGAAAGAAAGAAAGAAAGCGATCAGTTTGTATGTAGAAGAAGAAAGAAAGAAAGAAAGAAAGAAGAAGCGATCAGGTTTGTATGTAGAAAGAAAGAAGAAAGAAAGAAAGAAAGAAAGAAAGAAAGAAATCGATCAGGTTTGTATGTAGAAAGAAAGAAAGAGTAAAATAAGAGAGGAAGAGGGAAAGAATCTAGATTAATCATGAATCAATGGAAGGGAAATGAACAGATGAATGAAAAGGACACAACGCAACTTTTAAGAAATATTTTTTTAAATACATTATCACGAAAAAGAAAAGTTTTTCAAAATATTGTTTGAAAAGAATAAATAAGAAAAGAAAATTAACAAAAAATATAAAGAATGAGGCAAATAAAAAAGAGGAAAAATAGATCGAAAGAAAAGGAGTTGAAAACTTATAAAAGTGAAAGTAAGAAAAAAAGAAAGAAAGATGTGAAGTAAACGTAGAAAGAAAGAAAGAAAGAAAGAAAGAAAGAAATTGAAGATGGAAAAAGAAAAAAGAAATGGTTTTAGGGTAAAGAAAGAAAGAAAGAAATTTAAGACAGAAAAGAAAACGAAAAGTTTTGTTAAAGAAAGAAAGAAAGAAAGAAATCGAAGAGAAAAATGAAGAGAAAAATGTTTGATGAAGGAAGAAAGAAAAAAAGAAAGAAAGAAATGTAACTGAAAAATAAGAATAAAACGTTTTTATGAAGAAAGAAAGAAAGAAAAAAAAAGAAAGAAAAGGATTCGGAATATTATAAAAGAGAAAGAAAGAAAAAAATTAACAGAAAAAGGAAGTACGGTGGTCCGTTTCATCTTCTCAAAAAACTTTTGAATGAAATATAAAACGAGCAAGAAAGAAAGAAACAAAGAAACAAAGCAATTAAAAAGAGAAGGAAGTGGGGGGGGGAATCTAGATTTGTCGCAAATTAATGATAGGAGAAAGAATAGACGAACAAATGAAAAAGATTAAAACGAAACTTTAAAAAAAAATAATAATAAATACAATATGAAAAAGATGAAAAAGAAGAGTTTTTCAAAAAATGGTTTGAAAAGAATAAATAATAAAATGAAATTCCCAGAAACTCTAAAGAAAGCTAAGTTTAATTCGTAAACATGTCAAATACGTAAACAAATAAAACGAACGAAAGAAATCAAGAGTTTTGTTTACTTCAGCGAACGTTCACACGATAGTTACTCTCGTCACGCAAACGTCACACAAAAGAACAAAACATTATAGCGTAATTATTTGCGATTAGTCATGTGACCTAAAAAAGCTATGCATAGTAAAATAGCGTTATATTTCTCGAGTAATGATAATGATCATTTTTTATCCTTCTTTTAAAAATTCGATTTGAATTTTTTCTATGGAAAACACTTCGTCTCCTTTTGATATTATATCCCGAGTGTCACCATCGTTCAGCAATTTTATTCCCCTTGAGATTTGTTTAGATTATAAATATTTTTCTTCATTTAATCAAATGTTCATTTACATTTAATCGTCTTTTTTTTTTCTTTTTAAGCCTTATTTCTCTAGTAGTTTATCGAAATCTAGAAACTGTACGTCGTTTTTTAATCGATATCTCAAATTTAAAAGACTTTTATATATAAAGTTAAAGAAATTGTTAAAAAAATAATCTCGTAGCAAGAAAATGTGTAGAAAAAATTAATAGTTGAACACTGATTACCCAGTTGGAGCAAGCCGACGAGTCCTTTAGCCAATCGCTGGTCATACTGCGCGACTGATATATTACTTCAGCAATGATTTTCCTGTCTACTCGCGATCATCAAACCAAAGGAACCTAGGATTCTCTACCTGAGAGGATTACCAAAGGAACCAAATCGGAGGACTCTCTACCTAGAATCAACTGGCCAATTATGACCCTTAACAACTTAACAACTATAATGCCGGATCCGACCCGCGAAGGCATTTTATCAGACCCGCCGACGGTACTTGAATTTGTCTGTTAAAACGTACAGAACGCGATACGTTCTGATACCATTTAAATTTAAATATCATGTTAAGCTTATTAAATCTTCATGGACTTGACTACGGAATCAACCCAATGAACTAAATTGACTAATAAACATTTGAAAGCAATTCTCTTGATTGGATGTAGCAATTCCAAACCAAACATTGATGATATCTTTAAAGGAAAACTTCAGTTTCACAAATCTTACTAAACCTTTCTGCTTATGTTGCGTTCTTTGATAATGTTTTGAAAATAAATATGTTGGTTGAATTTGTTTTGTGCATCTTACGCCACTTATCCATGAATATAATAAGGAAATTTTTTTTTTTTTACATCTTTTTCTCAGAGCTTTCGTTCTGGCTAGCAAGTATTGAACACAATAATAATGTGGCCCGCGCTCATTATTTTTTCAATTAACCGTCGCACCGTGAAAAAAGTTTGGTGATCCCTGACCTAGAGCGTCTCGGGATCAATTTGCTAAGCATTGAAATCAATGTCAACAGTTGTATAACTTTATTTTAAGACCCCAATCCTCCTCCAAAGCATCTGTCCCATGTTAATTGGAGAGGAGATGAGCGCTGCCAATTAAACGTCCATTGCTCGAAGCGATGCTAAGAAGAGTGATTATTCAGCGTAGTAGTCCATCGATATATTTGGTTGCGGGAAACGTCCACGTCCTGCCATGCGTAAAATCTAACCCCACAGTACTGAACCCGCGCTTCTAAAATGGCCAGCAGGCATGAACTCTCATTTCTCTCTCCTCTTCGTTTGTTGTTGATTAGGATTTTACACGTTACTAGTTGCTTATTTATTTTAACTGATCACCTAATTAAGGTTTATCTTTGTCGATCAATATCCTCCTAGTGCTCGTGGGTAATATTGTGAGCATGTGTTTGTGTGTGTGTGTGAGAGAGAGAGAGACAGAAAGACGGGGGGGGGAGTGAGTGAGTGAGTGAGTGAGAGAGTGTGAGAGGGTGAGAGAGTGAGTGCGAGAGTGAGAGAGACCTTGTAAATATCATTAGGTCACACTAACAAGATGAGTAAGAGAGAGAGACCCTTGTAAATATCATTGTCTGTGTGTGTGTGTGTGTGTGTGTGTGTGAGAGAGAGAGAGAAAAGAGAGAGAGAGAGAGAAACAGACAGAAAGATGAAAGGAGAATGACTGAGTGTGTGTGAGAGAAAGATAGAAGAAAAGTACGGAGAGGGAGAGAGTGTGTGTGAGAGACAGATAGAAAGACGGAGGGAGAGGGAGTGAGAGAGAGAGAGAGAGAGATAGAGAGAGAGAGGCCCTTGTAAATATCATTAGGTCA
>CM042156.1:16345428-16352928 GCA_023376005.1 Doryteuthis pealeii
TATATATATATATAGAGAGCGCGCATGTGTGTGTGGTGTGTGTGTGAGAGAGAGAGAGAGAGAGAGAGAGAGAGAGAGAGAGAGACTCTAAACTGAATTGGTTTTCGTATTTGATGTCAACGATATAAAAATAAATGTATTGTGTTTTGTAAGTATAAATAAGTGATGTGATTAATAATACGAATGGAATTATACTAAACAAACAGTTGACAAAGCGATCTGGTCTGAAACTATTGTATGTTCATATATATATATATATATATATATATATATGAAGGAAGGGTGGATGGGTTTAGGATCCGACGATATGCTGTAGATAGAAGGAAAGTGGTCAAGAAATGATCAACTCAAAACAAGTCACAGGGTGATACGTTTCGTCTGTATTCACAGACTTCCTCAGTCATCTGAGACTTTATCAAAGCACTTTGATAAAGTCTCAGATGACTGAGGAAGTCTGTGAATACAGACGAAACGTATCACCCTGTGACTTGTTTTGAGTTGATCATTTCTTGACCACTTTCCTTCTATCTACAGCATATATATATATATATATATATAAATACACAATAGATGCAGATAAAAAACAAATGGGACCCTACGACATCGCCTTTAATAGACGGAAGGATACCAATAACAATGCGTAAAAATTTGAATTGCGAACAAAACTCGAAAGTGAAGGTACCACTGTTGGAATATTTTGTATATAGTTATTTACTAAGCTTAGTTTAGATGTGACACAAGTCCAGAAGTATGGGGCGTCCAAGTAGAATCGAACTCACTAACACTGGTTTGCAAATCTAGCTTGCTAAACATTACACCACATGAGGTGTAATATTTTGGATATATATATATTTACGAAACCCCTCCGCACGAGCAGGATGTGACACAAGGTCAATTTCTTAAGCGGAGTCCAACAGGTTTAAATTCAGTGTTTTCCTTCTCCTAGACTGATTATATAGCCAAGATTAAAGAGCCCAGTCTGCCCTAATATTTACCCATAGCTGGAGGGAGAGTAGGATTCATACCTTTCCCAAGGGTATTAGCGCAAAGTGAAATGCAATTACCACATCCAGGATTTGAACTCGGGGCGAGGAGTCCATTTCCCATGACTTTAACCATTACACCACGCGCTTCCCACTATAATACTGTAATATTTTGGGTATAAGGTGTGCTACAATACACCACTTAAATTATAAAATTATAGACTAAGCGAGGCCACGTTGTTTAAACCTTAGCCAATCAACAGCCCCAATGCGTGGCTGGTTGACTACTTAATCACTGATACGAAGAGAGGTCCATTTGCAATCATTGACGAAGGACTTGCAATACTGAGGAGCACCAAGGAACAACCAAAGGATTCTTTACCAAGGATTTCCGCTGGATGTGCGCTCTTGCTTGAAGCCCAAATGATGGACCATAAAATCGTAACAGATGTATCTGAAAATGGAAATGATTGAATTGCAGATATGTTGTTAGGATTATTAGTTGAATAACGAAGTGAATATTCAATTTCTTATGAAAATCAGTAAAACCCAAAATTAAAGACTTTAAGTGCAGACAGGTCGCATAACCCTATTAACACTGTACGGGTGGCACGGTAGTTCGTCTCACATGTCTCTTTTCAGAGCAAACGGGGTCAGCGGCGAAGCTTCGAAAAAGTGATAATAACTTTACGAGAATATTTTGGACCATCAGTTAAGCAGAAACAAAGACATCTGAAAACCTAAGCCACGCTCGTGATTATACTTGTCTTTATTTATGAGATGAGGCTTGATATGAATAATTTTGATATTTCAGAATGCTTTCCTCATCACTATTGTATATAGACATAACTTTCAGGTCACTGTAACCTCGGTCTCTGTTTAGATTTTTTTCAAATTACGTTAAGATAAGTCATCATATATATATATATATATATATATATATATATATATATATATACAAAACAATTGAAAAAAAGAGATGCACGTTCTTCGAAATATCGATGAGAAAATGGGTTTTAGAACATAATATTTGACATTCCGCTTCAGTTCTTTATTTATTTCATTTATTTCACTGATTACTTTCATGCTTCATAAATATATATATATATATATATATATATATATATATATGTAAACACGGTATGTTTGGAATGGCTTTTTTGCCCACAATTTTTGGGAGAATATGTGCTTATTGAAGTCGTACCTAATTTTGAAAATTAATTAATTAATAATGAATTAGGCGGGAATGCCTATTTAAATGTATGGCTAAACAAATCGAGAAAAATCAATCTCTGTATGTACATTTCGGCCTATTAGGCCTCATCAGCAGAGCTATAGATAGGAAGGCCGCCCTGTGAGTGATTTGAAACCGGACTGCCAAGCTGACAGGCCGATACCACAACCCCTACACCAAACGGACTTCCTAGATTTTACGATTTGTTTAGAGTAGGTTAATATTCCTCTTCAGTGACTTTTATTACACGACGATATGATAAGTTGTAAACACCGGACTGCCAAGCTGACAGGCCGATATCACAACCCCTACACCAAACGGACTTCCTAGATTTTACGATTCTATAGGGGTTGTGATATCGGCCTGTCAGCTTGGCAGTCCGGTTTCAAATCACGCACAGGGCGGCCTTCCTATCTATAGCTCTGCTGATGAGGCCTAATAGGCCGAAATGTACATACAGAGATTGATTTTTCTCGATTTGTTTAGCCATACATTTAAATAGGCATTCCCGCCTAATTCATTATTAATTAATTAATTTTCAAAATTAGGTACGACTCCAATAAGCACACACACACACACACACATATATATATATATATATATATATATATATATATATATATGGAGAAAAAATTAATTCCATGTATATATATATATATTCATATAAGTATACTTATTATATATATATTATTATTATTATTATTATTATTATTATTATTATTATTATTATTATTTATGTTTTTGTTTGAAGGCAATTACAATGCGTATATCGTATAAAAATATAAAGAATAATATACTTTACTGAACAGTGCTTCTAAAGAAAATTATCAAATCACACACACACACACACACACACACACACATATATATATATATATATATATATATATATATATATATATATATATATATAGGAATGACTTCCCGGTGAATATATTGGGTTGGTCTCAATATTTGGTTGGTATAAGAGTTATTCGAATAATTCAGCGTTATAACAATACAGAGTGCTCAATACGTAAGTAGATCGGATTTATTATTATAGTGTGTACAGAAATAAGCCACGAGTTTCATCAGAAGGATATTCAGGGTGAAATCCACTGAATTAATCAAGATATTAATTAATCACAGCTAACTGAAGGAGTTCATGTTATGAATATGACCGTTGAAAACGGTTTCGCAGTTAATAAACGCTACTGCGTCATTTTAATATATATATATATATATATATATTATTGCGTCATTTTATATATGTATTAATATATATATATATATATATATATATATATATATATATATATATATATGAACACATTCTTACTATGAAAAGGCGTTTATTTTAAACAACGCATATCTAGTTTAGTGCATTTCCCCTTCCTTTGAAATACCTTTAATTACCCGGAGAGGATTAATAACATTCATTGAAGAGTGCAGTGTGAAAATTATCAATTGGATTGCATCATAGAAACATATAATCAAATGAAATGCGATCAAAATAAAAATGAAGTGGTGATAATTAATTTCCATAATTAACAATTTAATAAGTCCAATGACATCATCTTATAAATTTCTTCAAAAGTAATTAATTCAAAAATTGTAATTGTATCAACGAAATGACGTTCGTATTTTACGTTTACGCTAAAAAGATCCAAAAATTCAAAACGCATATTTACGAAGACCATTTCCAAAAATATCGACGCCATTGTAAAAGATGGGTAATTCAACTAGTTTGAATTGCCCTCACAGACAAGTTGATCAGAGAACAGAGCAACAAAACATTCGAATACCCTTTCTAACATCCTTTTAATATCGACGCCATTGTAAAAGATGGGTAATTCAACTAGTTTGAATTGCCCTCACAGACAAGTTGATCAGAGAACAGAGCAACAAAAACATTCGAATACCCTTTCTAACATCCTTTTAATATCGACGCCATTGTAAAAGATGGGTAACTCAACTAGTTTGAATAGCCCTCACAGACAAGTTGATCAGAGAACAGAGCAACAAAACATTCGAATACCCTTTCTAACATCCTTTTAATATCGACGCCATTGTAAAAGATGGGTAACTCAACTAGTTTGAATAGCCCTCACAGGCAAGTTGATTAGAGAACAGAGCAACAAAACATTCGAATACCCTTTCTAACATCCTTTTAATATCGACGCATTGTAAAAGATGGGTAATTCAACTAGTTTGAATAGCCCTCACAGACAAGTTGATCAGAGAACAGAGCAACAAAACATTCGAATACCCTTTCTAACATCCTTTTAATATCGACGCCATTGTAAAAGATGGGTAACTCAACTAGTTTGAATAGCCCTCACAGACAAGTTGATCAGAGAACAGAGCAACAAAACATTCGAATACCCTTTCTAACATCCTTTTAATATCGACGCCATTGTAAAAGATGGGTAACTCAACTAGTTTGAATAGCCCTCACAGACAAGTTGATTAGAGAACAGAGCAACAAAACATTCGAATACCCTTTCTAACATCCTTTTAATATCGACGCCATTGTAAAAGATGGGTAATTCAACTAGTTTGAATAGCCCTCACAGACAAGTTGATCAGAGAACAGAGCAACAAAACATTCGAATACCCTTTCTAACATCCTTTTAATATCGACGCCATTGTAAAAGATGGGTAACTCAACTAGTTTGAATAGCCCTCACAGACAAGTTGATCAGAGAACAGAGCAACAAAACATTCGAATACCCTTTCTAACATCCTTTTAATATCGACGCCATTGTAAAAGATGGGTAACTCAACTAGTTTGAATAGCCCTCACAGACAAGTTGATTAGAGAACAGAGCAACAAAACATTCGAATACCCTTTCTAACATCCTTTTAATATCGACGCCATTGTAAAAGATGGGTAACTCAACTAGTTTGAATAGCCCTCACAGACAAGTTGATCAGAGAACAGAGCAACAAAATTTCGAATACCCTTTCTAACATCCTTTTAATATCGACGCCATTGTAAAAGATGGGTAACTCAACTAGTTTGAATAGCCCTCACAGACAAGTTGATCAGAGAACAGAGCAACAAAACATTCGAATACCCTTTCTAACATCCTTTTAATATCGACGCCATTGTAAAAGATGGGTAACTCAACTAGTTTGAATAGACCACACAGACAAGTTGATCAGAGAACGGAGCAACAAACTTACAAAGACCCTTTCCAAAATCATATTTAATATCGAGCCATTGTAAAAGATGGGTAACTCAACTAGTTCGAATATTCCTCACAGACAAGGGAACGGAGCAACAAACCTACGAAGATCGTTTCCAAAAATATTTTGATATCGATGCCATTGTAAAAGATGGGTATGTCAACTAGTTTTAATAGCCATCACAGACAAGTTGATGAGGGAACGGAATAGTAAACACACAAACCAGAGCTACCAACGAAAATCGAAGTCTATTCAAGTCCACACTAAACACTTCTTAAACTATACAGCTCACTGGTCCGTTCCCAACTTGATTGTGCCTAATTTGTAGATAGATCTACTAAGAGGTCTTACCTCAAAGAGCTCAACTCTGTACACAATGAAGGTTTAAGGCAAGTCACAGTAGCCTTCAGAACTTCTCCAGCTGACAACCTATACGTAGAGGCTTATGAAGCACCCCTACAGCTAAGATGCGAAAAACTAGCCTTGCAATCCTACACAAAACTCAAATCCTGTCAATCCAACCCAGCTTATGACTATACCTTCAATCAAGAATACAAGGAATGTTTTCAAAAAAAAAAAAGAAGAAAAATCAATAAAAACCTTTAGGTCTCCGAATGGAACCCATCCTCAAAGAATCTAAAATTCCTCTCACAAATATTCACAAAACCATTATACCAAAAACACCACCTTGGATCATTAAACAACCTAAAGTGATCCTTGAGCTAATTGAACTCCCCAAAACAAAAACCCATCCTAGCACTTACCACTATGAATTCCACAATATTCGAGAACGCTACCCCAACCACCTCTACATCTTTACAGATGGCTCTAAAAACAATGACAAAACAGCATGTGTAGCTATTTTAAATTTTAAAAAATTGTAAGAAAAGCTCTCCCAAATGAAAATTCCATTTTTTCAGCTGAAACCCGTGCAATAGATCTAGCACTTGACATAATCTATGAAAATAACCACAAAAAATATATCATCTTCTCAGACTCGCTCTCTGTCCTAATATCATTAAGAAATAAATAAAAAAAATAGAAAACCCTCTCATCATTAAGCTACTGAATAGATTAGACTTCATATCTAACTCCAATGAGATTATGATATGCTGGATCCCAAGTCATATAGGAGTGAGGGGGAATGAAAGAGCTGATTCCGCAGCTAAATCGGCTCTGGATTTGATCCCCGACAATTTCAAGATACCATATACTGATTTGAAATCTAAAATTAATAGATTCCTTCATACAAAATGGCAACAACACTGGAATAACAACATCCACAATAAACTCTTCCCAGTCAAACCCACTTTGGGAGGCTGGAGACCAACTTTAAGGAAGTCTAGAAAGGAACAAGTCATTGTGTCCCGATTACGCATTGGTCTTACAAGACTAACGCACTCCTATATACTCAAACAAGAACAACAACCACAATGTGGAACATGTCAAACACCCTTGACAGTTAAACACCTATTCATGGAATGCAGTTTTTTTTTGCTTACATCAGAAACCGTTATTTTAAAGTAAACAATATGAAAGATCTGTTTGAAAATGTCAACATGGAGGATATTCTCTCTTTTTTGAGGGAAATAAAATTATACCATAGAATATAGACATGAAACAAATCAATACCATACAACATAATCCCCAATAATGCTAACACATTTTTAAAAACCAATAACTAAAAAGTGAAAATATGAATACACGATATGTATAGCAAATTAAAAAGAAAACTATTTAAAAATTTAATATCAACGCCCTTGTAAAAGATGGGTAGGTCCACTAGTTTGAATAGCCCTCACAGTCAAAAGAACGGAGCAACAAACCTACGAAGACCCTTTTCAAAACTATTTTGATATCGGCGCCATTCTAAAAGATGGGGAATTCAATTTAATTTTCTTCAATTTTAGGAGGCGCTCGTCGTATTGTCGTTATCATCGTGGGTTTGATGGTTGTTTTGTTTTAATGCACATCAACATTTTCGGGCCATTCAATGTCGAATCAAATCATTTTGATAGACAAACAAAAACGCATAAATCCATACTCTCCCCGTAGCTATAGGATTATAGTAGTGTTGCAGATGCATAGTCGACAATTTGTGTAAAGAAGTAT
>CM042156.1:16357928-16369723 GCA_023376005.1 Doryteuthis pealeii
CTCTGTCTCTGCCTCTTTATATTTCTCCATATTTTAGTTCCATCAGTCTATCTATATCTCCATATCTTTATTATTTCTCCTCTACCTTAGTCACTTTCCACTTCTTTCATTTATTTTTTATTTCACTCAACAAACTAAATAGAATCAATGCCTGGTTACTGACAGTTTCTCGCCAATGCGATTTTTCTACATTGGTTTATTTTTTCACTCTCTCTCTCCTCCCTCTCTCTCTCTCTCTCTCTCTCTCTCTCTCTCTCTCTCTCTCTCTCTCTCTCTCATTGACCGCTTCTCTCTCTCTTTATTCATTTATCTCTTTACCTTACTATGTCTTTGTCGTTTTCTCTCATTTATGGATATTCTCTCTATATTTTCTTATTTTCACTATATCTCTCTTTTTTCTTTTCTCTCTCTCTCTCTCTCTCTCTCTCTCTCTCTTACACCCACACCCACACACTCTCTCTCTCCCTCTCTCTCTCTCTATCTCACTATCCATCTATCCATCTCTCCATATCTTTAGTTCTCTCTGTCAATTTAACTCTCCATATCTTTATTATTTCTCTCTCTACTTTACTTAGTCACTTTCCCCTTCTTTCGTTAATTTTCATTTCATTCTATAACCTACACAGAGTCAACACCTGGTAACTGACAGTTCCACGCCAATGCAATTCCTCTTCATTGGGTTATTCTCTTACATCTTTCCCTGTGTTCCTTGGAAAAATATGCTTATTGACAAATCTTATTTTTTGTCAATATTTTTTGGAACAAATTCTCTTATCAGATCAAAAACAGAAATAGCGTATAAAATCTTACGATTAATTTGGATGATTTCATAAAAAATGGTAAAACGAATAATTTAAGAGGGCCCTTTTGGGAACTATCGTATGAATTACTTTATAGAATTTGATCTCTAAATAGATATTGTATTAATATTGTATATGTTCTATGCAAATATTCCATTTGTTCTTTCTCTTTTTTTAAGGTTGATATGAGAAGATAGAAAAAACGGAGACGCCAAAGAAGGCATAACAAATAAATAGATAAATATAAAAAGTAAAATTTAAATAATTTAATCTTCTTTGTCTAAGTAAAATGTTATGAAGCCAGAATATTCAGCTATTAAATAAAAAATGTCTTGTGTCTTATCTGATATTTGTCTATTAACATAAAAACCCCAAGGCGAACAAACTGTAAGTGGGTTAATGTCATACTTTTTGTCAGAAGTAGTATATATTGTATTATGTATGTAGATATATATTTTATATTATGAATCATAGTACCCTGTCATTGAGACTTAGCAAGGTTAGTATATATTGTATAATGTATATAGGTGAATATTTTATAATAAGAACCATAGTACCCTGTCAGCGAGACTTATCAGGGTTAGTATATATTGTATAATGTATATAGGTGAATATTTCATAATAAGAATCATAGTACCCTGTCAGTGAGACTTATCAGGGTTAGTATATATTGTATAATGTATATAAGTGAATATTTTATAATATGAATCATGGTACCCTGTCATTGAGACTTAGCAGGGTTAGTATATATTGTATAATGTATATAGGTAAATATTTTATAATATGAATCATAGTACCCTGTCAATAAGACTTTGCAGGGTTAGTACATATTGTATAATGTATATAGGTGAATATTTATAATATGAATCATAGTACCCTGTCAGCGAGACTTATCAGGGTTAGTATATATTGTATAATGTATATAAGTGAATATTTTATAATATGAATCATAGTACCCTGTCAGTGAGACTTAGCAGTGTTAGTATATATTGTATAATGTATATAGGTGAATATTTTATAATATGAATCATAGTACCCTGTCAATGAGACTTAGCAGTGTTAGTATATATTTGTATAATGTATATAGGTAATATTTTATAATATGAATCATAGTACCTGTCATTGAGACTTTAGCAGGGTTAGTATATATTGTATAATGTTATATTAGGGAATATTTATAATATGAATCATAGTACCCTGTCATTGAGACTTAGCAGTGTTAGTAATATTGTATAATGTATATAGGTGAATATTTATAATATGATCATAGTACCCTGTCATTGAGACTTAGCAGTGTTAGTATATATTGTATAATGTATATAGGTCAATATTTTATAATATGAATCATAGTACCTGTCATTGAGACTTAGCAGTGTAGTATATATTGTATAATGTATATAGGTGCAATATTTATAATATGAATCATAGTACCCTGTCAATGAGACTTAGCAGTGTTAGTATTATTGTATAATGTATATAGGTGAATATTTTATAATATGAATCATAGTACCCTGTCAGTGAGACTTAGCAGGATTAGTATATATTGTATAATGTATATAGGTGAATATTTCATAATAAGAATCATAGTACCCTGTCAGCGAGACTTATCAGGGTTAGTATATATTGTATAATGTATATAAGTGAATATTTTATAATATGAATCATAGTACCCCGTCAGTGAGACTTAGCAGTGTTAGTATATATTGTATAATGTATATAGGTGAATATTTTATAATATGAATCATAGTACCCTGTCAATGAGACTTAGCAGTGTTAGTATATATTGTATAATGTATATAGGTGAATATTTTATAATCTGAATCATAGTACCCTGTCATTGAGACTTAGCAGGGTTAGTATATATTGTATAATGTATATAGCTGAATATTTATAATATGAATCATAGTACCCTGTCATTGAGACTTAGTAGTGTTAGTATATATTGTATAATGTATATAGGTGAATATTTTATAATATGAATCATAGTACCCTGTCATTGAGACTTAGCAGTGTTAGTATATATTGTATAATGTATATAGGTGAATATTTTATAATATGAATCATAGTACCCTGTCATTGAGACTTAGCCCAGTGTTAGTATATATTTTATAATGTATATAGGTGAATATTTATAATATGAATCATAGTACCCTGTCAATGAGACTTAGCAGTGTTTAGTATATATTGTATAATGTATATAGGTGAATATTTTATAATATGAATCATAGTACCCTGTCAGTGAGACTTAGCAGGATTAGTATATATTGTATAATGTATATAGGTGAATATTCTATAATATGAATCATAGTACCCTGTCAATGAGACTTAGCAGTGTTAGTATATATTGTATAATGTATATAGGTGAATATTTTATAATATGAATCATAGTACCCTGTCAGTGAGACTTAGCAGGGTTAGTATATATTGTATAATGTATATAGGTGAATATTTATAATATGAATCATAGAACCCTGTCAGTGAGACTTAGCAGGATTAGTATATATTGTATAATGTATATAAGTGAATATTTTATAATATGAATCATAGTACCCCGTCAGTGAGACTTAGCAGTGTTAGTATATATTGTATAATGTATATAGGTGAATATTTTATAATATGAATCATAGTACCCTGTCAATGAGACTTAGCAGTGTTAGTATATATTGTATAATGTATATAGGTGAATATTTTATAATCTGAATCATAGTACCCTGTCATTGAGACTTAGCAGGGTTAGTATATATTGTATAATGTATATAGCTGATATTTTATAATATGAAAATCATAGTACCCTGTCATTGAGACTTAGTAGTGTTAGTATATATTGTATAATGTATATAGGTGAATATTTATAATATGAATCATAGTACCCTGTCATTGAGACTTTAGCAGTGTTAGTATTATATTGTATAATGTATATAGGTGAATATTTTATAATATGATCATAGTACCCTTTGTCATTGAGACTTAGCAGTGTTAGTATATATTTTATAATGTATATAGGTGAATATTTATAATATGAATCATAGTACCCTGTCAATGAGACTTAGCAGTGTTAGTTATAATTGTATAATGTATATAGGTGAATATTTTATAATATGAATCATAGTACCCTGTCAGTGAGACTTAGCAGGGTTAGTATATATTGTATAATGTATATAGGTGAATATTTATAATATGAATCATAGAACCCTGTCAATGAGCCTTAGCAGTGTTAGTATATATTGTATAATGTATATAGGTGAATATTTATAATATGAATCATAGTACCCTGTCAGTGAGACTTAGGAGGTTTAGTATATATTGTATAATGTATATAGGTGAATATTTTATCATATGAATCATAGTACCCTGTCAATGAGACTTTGCAGGGTTAGTATATATTGTATAATGTATATAGGTGAATATTTTATAATATGAATCATAGTACCCTGTCAATGAGACTTGGCAGTGTTAGTATATATTGTATAATGTGTATAGGTGAATATTTTATAATATGAATCATAGTACCCTGTCAGTGAGACTTAGCAGGGTTAGTATATATTGTATAATGTATATAAGTGAATATTTTATAATATGAATTATAGTACCCTGTTAATGAGACTTGGCAGTGTTAGTATATATTGTATAATGTATATAGGTGAATATTTTATAATATGAATCATAGTACCCTGTCAGTGAGACCTAGCAGTGTTAGTATATATTGTATAATGTATATAGGTGAATATTTTATCATATTAATCATAGTACCCTGTCAGTGAGACTTAGCAGGGTTATTATATATTGTATAATATATATAGGTGATTATTTTGTAATTTGAATCATAGTACCCTGTCAGCGAGAGTTAGCAGGTGTAGTATATATTGTATAATGTTTATAAGTGAATATTTTTAATATGAATTATAGAACCCTGTAAGCGAGACTTAGCATGGGTAGTATATAGTGTATAGTGTATATAGGTAATTTTCAATACTCATTAAGAATATATATATAAAAAAGTATTCGGCATAACATAACCCGACAAGGGTTGTCATCCCGTAAAATTCAACAAGTCAACCTATCTATTCTCCCGCCAGTCAGTTTTATCTTACTATAATTACTTTTTAACGACGTATCCCATCGTACACCTTATGTTATGTTAATTAATTGCTAATTAATTGGTTTCTTTCTTTTAGCTGAGTCTCAACTGATAATTGTATTATAACTGTGCAAGATTATTTACACCAGAAGTTACCCCGCCCTGTCGGCTGGGGCGTTAGAATGCAACGACTGCACCTCTGCAGTGGGGTAAGACTCCCCCAATGGAGCCACCTGTTGGCCGTGTGTGGTGACCCGTGATGCTTAAGGATAGAGCCCAGGTGGATGAGCAGTTCATGACTTGCAATACTCCACTTTGGCCCTATCTTGGGCCAGATGGGCGGTCGGAGAGGCCCCCTCCAATCAATCGGCTGGTCACGTCAAGCCCTAGCATCTATATGATTTTCCCAACCCTATTGCCCTTATGGCAAGCCCCAACCCCTTCTTATCATATGGGTTGCTAGAAGGCGGTGGGCTGCGGGTCTTCATGTCCTGGGATGGACGTTAAAACTCTATCTGATGGTGAGGTTCCAGTTTTGGAGGTTTGGGGAATGTGGAGCCACCCCTTCATTCACCATTGCTCCCTGGTCCACTCTGACCCGCGTAGTGGTTAGCTACCTGTAAGGTACCATCTATGGGTTAAATAGAAAAATGATTATATTAAAAAAAAAGTGTATTATCCATTAAGAATTGATTTTATTTAAAACTTTATCGGCATTAAATGACCCACTGAGGTTGATATGCTGTTAAAACAAACCAAACCAAACAAACCAAAAAAAAAAAAAAAAAAAAAAAAAGAAGTTACTATTGGTTTTTACTGAAGACCGTTTGAATGCCATTTTCTTCAGATCTCAACCGCCCGTTCGACAGATCTTTAGAATTTGGTGACTGTATCGAAATCTTAAAAATGTATAGTCCACATTGAGAGCACAATGTACAATAATTATATGCACAGCAATGCATTCTTTAAAGAAAAAGCTTAAATACAGGATATACCAACAGTTATAAGTAAAGTAAAGGGCCGGTTTAACTCAGTCGGTAGAGTGTTCGGCTAGGAATCACAAGGTTCCTGGTTCGATACCGACTCTCGCCAACTCAGCGTATGAGTACCACAAGGATCTGTGCAGTAAAGTGAGGAGCTGATGGTAAGTGTGGCGCTCCACCTCAGATGCTAAAATAATCTCCTTGGTCTAGCGCCAGTGAAAAGTGGATAGACTCCTTTGCTGTCTGGTTGATACCGACATCAGGCCATCCCGACGACTTATAAGTAAAGTCGACGGGGTGGCCTAAAGTCGGTATCAGCCAGACATCGAGAGAGTCTTTCCCCTTTTCACTAGCGCTAGACCAAGTAGATTGCTTTTGGTATCTGAGTTAGAGCGCCACACCTACCATGAGGTTCACACTTTACAAATCCATGTGCTACTACTACGCTGAGTGGGCGAGGGCCGGTATCGAACCCGGAAACTTATGGTTCCTAATCGGACGCTCTACCGACTGAGAATATAGAATTTAAAGGTAATCTATCTTTGAATTCGGCATTTTAACGAATCAGGAACTACTCAGGTCTCAATAAGTTCGGATCAGTGAAGGTATATGAGAAATCTGTGACGAGACTGAAAGGCAGCCGTATGAACAAGCGGATTCCCAGCCCCCACAAACAAAGCGCGTCAGGATATGTTTGGCCTGTGGCGAGCGGCTATGGATACTCGAACTCGCTACCTCCTCGTAGCTGAGGTATTGTTAGTAGAGACCCAAATAAAGTATATCCGAATTTACATAAGCGCATCCGAAGGAGCAGAAATAAAGACGGACTGTCGCTGACAGAGCGAGCGAGGAAAAAAGTGTTTGGGCGGCAAGTGAAATCTGACGACTGCTATTTGAATTGAGAGTGGCGTGTTAGGTTGGGAAAGGAATTGCATTTCGTTCAGTTGGGAGAGACTTTCAAAGGATTGATATTACCCTAAATGTTTGGACCCATTCAAAAGAAAATTTTTATGAAATAAAATTCAGAAATGATATATCTTTTAATTTGACATTTTTACTAAGCGGGAATCTGCCTTAGTCCTAATAATGCCGTATTAGTGAAGTTATATGAATATAAACTTTTGTGGTAATCTTTCTGTGAATTCGGAATTTTCATGAATCGGGAACTATTTCTGTTCTAATAGTACCCAACTAGTAAGTGCATATGGCAAGTTTATGGTAATGATATTCTTAATAGCACAACAGGCACTGAAGAGACTCTTGGATTTTTGGTAGGAATTTGTGCATTTTATTCTAAATTCCATTGCTCACAAGAAACACCATTCGATATGCGCCCCCGTTTCGCGAAAATTGTGGTCGAAATCCGAAAATGATTTTTGACGTCCCGTCATTTATATTTAAGCAAACTCGCCAAGACTAAACATGGCAGGTGTCGAAGATGTCCTTAGGTCTGGTCTGGGCTACTCAACTCAGCCATTAAGATATATATGTTGGTTCTATGAAGAGTCTCTTCAACGACGAACCCAACCCTTGTATTTTGCTTCTTTCTTTTTTTCTTTATTTCTTTCTTTCGTTCTTTCTTTCCTTCTGGCCTTCATTATGTAAATTCTTACTTTCTGATCAAATTATTCCATTTTGTGTAGGCATTCTCTGTGTCCAACGTAATCTTTTACATTTTCGTCGTTTTAACGGACTTTCTTTCGCGGCTTTCCCGCTTCGAGGAGATTTTTCATTGTTATAATTCCCCCTCTTCAATTCGGAATGAAATTCATTCTTTCGTTTCTATGTGAGGTCTTTGTTTTGTTATTAATTTGTCAAATATTCTTTCTTTTCTTTCTACCCCCCCCTCTCTCTCTCTCTTCTCTCTCTCTCTCTCTATGTAGTATGTAGTTTTCCTTTTCCTCCTATCTACTTTCTTTCTTTCTTTCTTTCTGTCTGTTTGTCTGTCTTTTCTTTGATTTATTTATTTATCTATCAATTTTTTGTATTTGATTGTGATCATTTTTTTAACACTTTCTTTCTTTCATTCATTTATTGAAACATTCCTAATTTTCACTCTTCTTTCTTTTTATCTTTCATTTCTTTCTTTCTATCTATCTATCTTTCTCTTTCTTTCTTTGTCGTCTGTCTGTCTGATATGTATGTATGTCGGTCTTTCAGTTGTCTCTTATTGAAACCTTTCCAAATTTTCACTCTTCTTTCTTTTTTATCTTTCGTTATTTCTTTCTATCATATCTATTCTTACTTTCTTCTTTCCTTCTTTCTTTCTTTCTCTCTTGTGTATATTTCTTTCCCTTTCTCAGCATTGTAATTTTCTTTCTTTATTCATTTGTTTACTTTCTTTTTTGCTGTCTGTCTGTCTGTCTTTACTTTTGTTCGTTCCTCATCTTTTTATTGTGTCTATCTTTTTTGTAATTTCTTTCTTTCTTTCTTTCTTTCTTTCTTCCTTTCTTTCCTTCTTTCTTTCTTTCTTTCTCGTTTACGTCAAATATTTCTTTCTTTGTTTCTTTGTTTCTTTGTTTCTTTCCTTCTACGTTTACTTTACATCTTTCTTTCTTCCATCATTTCCTTATATATCGATTTATCCATTTCTTTGTATTTAATTGTGATCACTTTTTAATACTTTCTTTTATTCTTTCTTTCTTTCTTTCCTTCTCGTTTGCGTCACATATTTCTTTGTTTGTTTGTTTCTTTCTTTCTTTCTTTATCTATTTATCAATTTCCGTGTATTTGTGATCTCTTTTTAACGTTTTCTTTCTTTCTTTCTCGTTTACGTCACATCTTTATTTATTTATTCATTTATTTATTTATTTCCTTCTACGTTTACTGTACATCTTTCTTTCTTTCTTTCTTTTTTTATTTATTTATTTATTTTTTAAATTTTTTTTTAATCAATTTATATTTAATTGTGCTCATTTTTAAACACTTTCTTTCTTTCATTCTTTCTTTCTCGTTCACGTCACATATATCTTTCTTTCTTTCTGTTTCTTTCCTTCTACGTTCTTTCTTTCTTTCTTTCTTTCTTTCTTTCTTTATTTCTTTTATTGTATTTATTTATCAATTTCTTTGATTTGTGATCTCTTTTTATCGCTTTCTTTCTTTCTTTCCTTTCTTTCTTTCTTTTCTTTCTTTTCTTCTTTTCTTATTTATTTATCAATTTCTTTGTATTTTGTGATCTCTTTCTAATGTTTTCTTTTTTTTTATATTCTTTCTTTCTTTCTATCTTTCCTTCTAAGTTTTCTTTACATCTTTATTTCTTTCCTTCTTTCTTTCTTTATCTATTTATCAATTTCTTTGTATTTGTGATTTTTTAAAACGTTTTCTTTCTTTCTTTTATTCTTTCATTCTTTCTTTCTTTCTTTCATCCTTTCCTTATTCATTTATCAATTTTTTGTATCTGTGATCTCTTTTTAACGTTTTCTTTCTTCCTTATATTCTTTCTTTCTTTCTTTCTTTCTTTCTTTCTTTCTTTTTTCTTTCTTTTTTCTTTCTTTCTTTCTTTCTTTCTTTCTTTATACGTTTACTTTACATCTTTCTTTCTTTATTTATTTATTTCCTTATTTATCTATTCATCAATTTCTTTGTATTTAATTGTGATCATTTTTAAACACGTTCTTTCATTCATTCTTTCTTTCTCGTTCACGTCACATATTTCTTTCTTCTTCTGTTTCTTTCCTTCTACGCCTTTACTTAACATCTTTCTTCTTTATTTATTTTATTTATTTATTTATTTATTTCAATTTCTTTGTATTTGTGATCTCTTTTTATCGCTTTCTTTACTTTCTTTTATTTCATTCATTCTTTCTTTCTTTCTTTCCTTTCTTCTTTCTTTTTTCTTTCTTTTCTTTCTTTCTTTCTTTCTTTCTAGCTCGTTTACTTTACATCTTTCTTTCTTATTTCTTTTCTTTCCTTTATTTATCATTCATCAATTTCTTTGCTATTTGTGATCCTTTTTAACGTTTTCTTTCTTTATTCTTATTCTTTTCTTTCTTTCTCTCTATCTTTCTTTTCATTCTTTCTTCTTTTCTATCTATCTTTCTTCCTTTTCATTTTCCTTTACAATCCCTTCGTCTTAACTTTGTTCTTTTTCAACTTCACATTCATCCTTCTGAAACCAATATTCAATAATTCTCATCAAACTTTTCATCTTTTCACCTGTTATCCTCATCATCTCCTTTACTCGCCTCTTTCTACTTTCTCCCCGCCAAAATTGTTGTCACACCATCGGATATTGTTGCTACACCAGATTGTAAATGAATCCACTTTCATACAACTCGCCACCAATTGACCAAGTTGCAGCCAGACATTCCACTCAACGGCTTTCAGGACAGAACCATTTACGGGCCAACCCTGCATATATATCGATTCAATTCAATCAATTTAGAAAACGTGACTAAAAGAAAAAATTATGGAAACCATTTTAAAAGCCTTATATAAATTCGACATTTTAAAGGAAACTTAAAATGGAAGTTTCTTCTTTTCCAACAAAAGCATGTTTTTTTTTTGTTTTATTTTGGAACATTTCACACAGTCAAAATTTTTGTTCTATCCTTTGATGACTGCCAGCGCTTTACAAGTTGTATGGAATATTTGGATATAATGCTTCTACAATACACCACTTAAATTTATAGACTAAACAAGGTTTTAAACCTCAGCCAATCAACAGGCCCGAATGTTGGCCGGGTTGACTACTGAATCACTGATACTGATAGGACGTCCATGTTGCAATCATTGACGAAGGACTTGCAATACTGAGGAGCACCAAGGAACAACCAATGGATTCTTTACAAGAGATCCGCTGGACAAACGCTCTGCTGAAACGTAAAGGATGGCCCTAAAATCGTAACACCAAGGCTAACGAGTTCGGATAGACAACAATGTTTACTTCTCATGAGTGGGCACCTATTCATTTTGTAACTATATTGTAGAATTATTGAATTCGGAAAGTTGACGTGTAGTCATTGGAAATAACCAGGGTTTGATAGACAGCATTTCACCCCTTATTGACCTGGACATTGGTGTTGCTGATTCGTTTAGAAATATCATGTGTACTGAAACCTGTGGGAAAGCTAAGAGTAATCTAAAGTCAAAGACTAATGGTTTGTTTTGTTTTGTTTATTCAGAACTCTTATTTTAATTTGACTCAAGTAAATACCTCGGAAGAAAGACCCTCATCTTGCGTCTGTCTCTGCAAATCATCCAGCAACTCTCCCGTACTGTCCTTCGAACACGTCAGCCAACACTCTCCACTATCTTGCTATATTCACACTTCTTGTCCCGCAATCAGAAGCCAACGTCAGGTAACGTCCACGTCTTCACTCTCCCATACAATTATTCTGGTTAATTTCCCATGCTGACACTTTTCATTTGTATAGACCACTTCCTTCATGGAATGTTAAAAAAAAAGTTAAAAATAGTCGGGTGACTAAAGTCGGTATCCAGCCAATCAAGCGAGGGAGTCTATCCCGTTTTCACTAAGCGCTAGACCAAGGGAAGAATTATATTTTGCGTCTGAGCGTTGGAGCGCCACACCTTACCATCAGCTCCTTACTTTACCGCACCAAATCCCCGTGGCTTCTCATACGCTTGAGTTGGCGAGGGCCGGTATCGGAACTAGGAACCTTGTGGTTTCTAGCCCAAACGCTCTACCGACTGAGCTAACCCGACCCTTCTTAAAATGTTGGAATGTGGTCTTGTTTATACTTAAGATGTTGATAGAGCTGCGACTCAGCCACAAATCGTTACATTTATATACTGTTGCTGGGTCGTATGGTAGTAATGTAGCTATAAGGATTCACACGTAACATATGTAGTTAGTAAGACTTTTAACGTTTATTTCTCTCCCCTCGTGTGGTCGTGTGGTGTGGACAGTGGACAACGACGCTCAAGATGATGCAGGCTGGCGATCGGCGGGCTGTGAACGACTCTCTCTTT
>CM042156.1:16369823-16407323 GCA_023376005.1 Doryteuthis pealeii
GAATTTTCTGTGAGACTAATTTTGAATTCGGTTGTATAAATGTGGCGTTTTTGTATATAAGCGTGTTGCTAGTGTCCATCTACTTATTAGACTCGCCGAACAAAATGAAAAAGACCACATAGTAAAAAAAAAAATAATAAAATAACCATTGTGACACCTATTGGCCAACCACTGGCAGTATTTAGCTGCTGATATTGTTATTTATACCGGCTGTGCTGGTCTACCTACGCATATTGCTTAACTTGTGACGACGGAACATAGGATTATATCAACTGGACCTTGACACTACGTAGTCCATAACTCAGGACTTATCACTTACCAAAGATTCTATACCGCAGGACTTACTACTTACTTAAGTCCTTTACAACTGCTAAGATGGCGTCAAACATAACAATAACAATAGATTTGAAAATATTTCTCAATTTTTACCAATGATCTCAAATTGAAAATTGTCAAACGTTAGGAGAAATAGTTTAAAAAGCAAAGAAGAATGGTGAAAACTGTTATATGATCTGGCCTACGGTACTATATCGTACTGTGCTCGTCACGTACGCGCATAGTCTTTGGAGCGGGATCAGGCACGGGACCGTAGTGTAAATCCTGCGTCCCCGGGATAGGTATGCTGTTAACTGTATGAATTATGTCCGTGACTTAACATGGGCTCCGTTAGCTGCTCGTTCAATTCCATTGTGAACTGGGATCGACGGCAATCAGTCGGAGTGTCTTTGTGACGGGTTGAGAAATCAGTAGATATAAAACTCGGTTCTGGCAACTTAAAAAATCAGGCAACACCATCAACCAATAACAACTGTTTTTATTCATGTAAATGAATAGGGTAATATATGAATATGTTTTGCACACTGTTTGGATAATAAAGACACGATTGAAGCTTTGTTATGGCGTGTTTATTTTATGCGAGATGCTGAATCCAATTTAGCAGCAAAAGTCAATTTTTCTAGTTGCACCTCTTTTAATTAAGATTCCCGTTAAGCTGTGACAAATTTCCGATTTTCATCCAAACTTGGCCATCCCGGGGCCGATAGTTCGTATCTCTCTACGTGCCTGACGTCTTCGCTTTTTAGACAAGAATCATTTTATATGAACAGTTGTTATCATATCTGTATCGGACTTAGTACATCAGACTTAGGTGAATTAAGTGTGACCCCTTTTTTTGACAGCCATGTCAATCTTTAATGTAACACTGCACCCTTCCTTAGTATCAACAATACGCAAAACCAAAAATGCTATTGATATGTTTTTGATTTAAAAACAGCTGGCAGCCTTGGTTGAATAAATACACGCATTTTTTGAACTTCGGTTTTTCAAATTTTTCCTATTATTACATACCGTCGGATCATCCCATTTTCTCTTCACACACACACACACACACACACACACACACACAGTATATCATATTATATATATAAGAGAGAGAGAGAGGAAAGAGAACAGAGACAGAAGACAGACGACGACAGACAGAGATTTAGAGCGCGTGTGTAATGGGTTCAATCGTAGAAATGGACTCGTTGCCCGAGTTCATAATCCTGTATGAGGATGTTTGCATTTTACACTGCTCTCATACATTGGGAAAGATATGCTACAACTAAGTCTCCCTCCAGCCTTGGGTAAATAGTGAACAGATTGGTTTCTTTACCCTGGCTAGGTTATCAGTCTAGACGAAGCAAACTGAATTTAAACCTATAAACTCCTTGTACATAAAAAATTGGACTTGTGTCGCATCTTGCTAGCGAGGTGTTAGGAAATAATATATAATTGGCATATATAATTTAATAATATTTCCTTCTCTTAGATGGTTTGTAACATCAATGGGGTATTTGTATAAATTCCTCATTCATTTTATTTGTTATATGTTACAGAGATCAACACACACACACACATCATATATATAATATTATATATATATATATATATATATATATATTATAATATTATATAATAAAGATAAATTAAGAGTCAGATATACAGCTAAAAGTTTTTTGCCTTAGTCTCTCAGGCAGATCCGAAAAGTGAAACTTTTAGTAGGTATATCTGACGTCATTAGTTTATCTATTATTGCTCTACTTAATATTGAGCACTCTTACTTAATAGCTTTAGTATATCGAGCGGGATTATTTCGGTTGGTACACTATCTGGTCTTTTCTTTTTTTCAATTTTTTCTCCCCCGTGTACTGTTTGGTAGTATATTTTACAATCAAACTATGTGCCGGTTTTTTCTTACCACAAGGTATTACCAAAAAGTTTATAATCATATATATATATATATATATATATATATTATATATATATATATATATGAGATTTATGTGCTTAATTAAGTCATACCTAATTTTGTTAATTAATTCCTTATAACAGTTAAATGTAAAGCGTAAACAATCGAGAAAATTCGATTTGGTTTCGCTTTACATTTAAACCATAGCACGCCTAATATCATTTATTATAATAATTAATTAACAAAATTAGTGACTTAATTAAGCACATATCGTCACACAAATTGCCCTTGCCATTTCAAACACATTGTTTGACTTACTCACACACACACACACACACCCACAATATATATATATATATATATTCCCCTAGATTGGTTGCCACATCAAGACAAAGAACCCAGTCTTCTCTGCTATTTAACCATGACTGGCGGCAGAATTAGTGTATTCATGACTTCCAAAGGGCATTAGCACGAAACTGAAACGCAACAGCTTAGTCCAGGATTTGAACCCGGATCACCGTCATTACAAGTACATTAACCGTTAAGCGGCTCATCCATCCATGTGTTTAGGGCACCCACAATATCTTTCTCCCCATCGGCATCTTAGGAACGTATGTTTTATTTCCCATAATTCTTCCATTCTTACTGAGTCTCCTCGGACCACTACCCCACATTTCGTTTCATCAGTCCTTGGTACTTTATATCAATTGATCTTGTAACCTCCACCCAACCCTGCGAAGAATTGAAGGAAGGGAATGCCAATAAAAGGTTACTGATGCACTTCTGTCAGCCTCTCTTTGGAGTCATGCCCTGGATGTATTAACTTACTAGATAAGAAGTAATAAATGTATCTCAAAGGCAAAAACACTTAACGCGGGAGGCGCCAACGTTTTAATGCCGACCGTTCATTTGAAAAGGTAAAATCACTCGCAGTAGTGGGTGGTATCGTCCATGTTAATGATCGTTGCGTTGTGAGTAACAACGATCTACTTGAACGGCTTAAAGATCGACATATGTAACAGTACGACAGTTGTGGCTTTATACATATATAAACACACATACACACTCAAATAAACACCATTACACACACTAACAAACACACACACACACACACTATATATTATTGTGTGTTTGTAGGAAGCACGTGGTGTAATGGTTAAAGTCACGGGAAATGACTCGTCGCCCGAGTTCAAATCCTGTGATGTGGTAATTGCATTTGACACTTTGCGCTAATACCCTTGGGAAAGGTATGAATCCTCCTCTCCCCTCCAGCTATGGCTAATAGTAGGGCGGCGGGCTCTTTAACCTTGGCTAGGTAACCAGTCTCGGAGAAGGAAAAACTTGGAATATTAACTGTTAACTCCGCCAAAGAAATTGACCTCGTGTCACATCCTGCTCGTGCGGAGGGGTTTGGTAAATATTAATATATAATGAATTACGCTTAAATGACAAGGCTTTCTTAAAAAACGTATGTGAGCTCTCTGGCGGCCACTGAGGATACATGCTACGTCGAAAATATGGGATATGTGGAGACTTATATATATATATATATATATATATAATATATATAATCATAAAGGTACTCGAGTTTCACCATAAGTATCTTCAGGGTTAAAATCCACTGGATTAATCAAATATTGATTAATATGCCAGTCGATTTCAAGTCTGTGTTTTTTGTTGTTGTGCTAAAACGCTGATTTAAAATTTAAAATTCAAAAAGAGCGGAATCTGCATTTTTTTCAAAGGATTAAAATATAAAACATTTTTAGAAATCTGCTTTGTGCTATTGTTTTTAATTTTGCTATATGTTTTTTAAAGTTTTAATGACAATGATAAGGATTGTCTATATCATTATAGAGTCTGTAGTGATTAAACAGGTTTTATTACTATATGTATAAAGTATATTTTGATTAAGCCAATAGAATGTGTATATATGTATAAACACAGAGCTGTATTTTACTATTCAATTATTATTATTAAAAAAATAAATTTTAAATAAATAAATTTGAATAAAATAAAAAAGACATTGAAAAAAATAAAGAATCCCGAGTAGGTATTTACCGTGTACCTTTATGTATATAAATTCAGTTTCACAAGGGAGGTGAATGTCCTGGAAGAAACAAAACACTCCAATCATGAAATTGCTGAATGAAGCTGGTGACTGGAAGGTTTCAGTGGATCTCAAGACATCCCTACAATTTCCAGTTTACATAAATTCAAACTAATAAGCACCAAGACATTGTAGCGTGGTCTGACACAAAGAAGAGTATTCTCCTCACTGAATTAACCGTACCGTGGGAAGAAACCAGAAGGAGCATACGAGGCGAAATAGAACCGGTACGGTCACTGCGTGCTGACTGGTGAAAGGGTTGGACATGCCATGTGAGTTCCTATTGAGGTTGGTTGTCGTGGATTTCTAGGACACTCTGTCATTTCGTTCTTTCAAAAACAGGAATCACTGGCGCTGTTTGAAAATTGCCTCACATCGTCTTATAGACCACGGTGCAATATTCATCAAGCTGGTCTGGTCGAGTTAAAAAGTATTCAGCACGAATGATACGCGCCACGGGATCATCATTCCGGTGTTATTACGTCACATCAACAAACGCTTTCCTGCAAGCGCGTAATTGACGTCAACAGCCGAAAAGTAACGTCTTTTTTAAAAAAATCAACAAAAACTGCAGAGATAACGAAACTCCTAATGTGAACGGATGTTATAATTTCTTTTTTTTTTTTTTTTTTTTTTTTCTTAATATCAGTCCGATGGCAAAAGCTGCTTGGTAGCAGCTACCGAATCTGTGCTAGCTGAGGGAAAGGGGAACAACCAAAATGGCCACAATTTATCTTTGTTACATATTTCTTGGGAATTTTGTTTTGATTTTAAACCCACTCCCTCCATTCTCCCACCAATCATACGAAGTACAAACTTTGTACTTAATCATAATCATTCATTGTGTGGAACTCTTCACTGTTATGATACGTAGTCAAAATGCACGTGCAACCTCCATGTTTAAATATACACAGATTCCATGGGCAAAAGTTGAATTTAATGGTTTCGAAATTATTTTTTGTAATTTTTATTTTC
This sequence comes from Doryteuthis pealeii, assembly GCA_023376005.1. Lineage (NCBI taxonomy): Eukaryota > Metazoa > Mollusca > Cephalopoda > Myopsida > Loliginidae > Doryteuthis > Doryteuthis pealeii. The sequence continues at coordinate 16,375,139 of CM042156.1, forward strand.
TTATCATTTAGAACTAAAGGTACTATTTTCAAATACTATATATATATATATATATATATTATATATATATATATATATAATGGCTGTCAACTCGTGATTCGAGTAAGACCATTTCCTGCTTTTTCCCTTTTTTTATCATCACATTATTATGCCAGTTGTATTTGACTCTCCATTCCTGTGTTTTCTCAGATGACTCACCAGGCCAGCCCTGGAGAGACATACTCTTCCACATAACCAATGTTGGAAATTCCTCTTGAATGTTGCTTGGCTGAAAATTACCCTTTCTAAATGGACCGTTTCAGTTTTGGTGTTTGATTCGGTTGGACTCAAATTCTTCCACAGACAGGTAGATAGTGGCTCTCCAGCTAGGTCTATTACAAGCTAGCTTCTCCCAGTCCGCAACAGCAACAGCAGTGTTCTTCAGAGTTTCCTTGAGGCAGTCCTTAAACCTCAATTTGGGTTGTACTGAACGTTTGCAGTTGAGATTATATATATATATTATTATATATATTATATATATATATATATTATATATATAAAAACCTGTATCTTAAATGAAAACAAAAAAAAGAAAAAATTTATATTTTTTAATTTCTAGAATCTTTTATTGTAAGGAACACATTTATAGTTATCAACTTCTTTTTATTGTTCTCTACCTATAGAGGTAATAGGATAAACACAGAGGACGGTTTCATGTCGGATGTCACCCTAACGCAACACCATTGACGCACATCAATATCTTCAGGGACAGCCTCCAAAAGCGACATCTGTGGTCAAGAATGTCAAATCAATTTTATCCATTCAACATTTTCATTCCATTTTTTATTATCCTTTCAACTTATATATATGATGGACTCTCCTGTCGATCACGTATGAGTGTTCATACAATGAACATCCACCACAGTGATTTGTTATTGTGTGTGAAGGCTGTGGTTGGACCATCCACACTTTTTGTCACAGTCGATAGGAAAGATTTTGGTGTATCAAGGGTTGCCACAAACCCAATCAACACCACCTCAGGAATTTTGAATTCAGAGTATCCCTCTCCTAGACTGGTTACCTTCCCAAGGGCGAAGGGCCCAGTCTGCTCTACTATTTACCATAGCTGGAGGCGAGAATATATGGATTCATCCTTTCCCAAGGTATTAGCGCTAGGGAAATGCAAACAGCTATGTCTAGGAATTGAAATCGAATCGATGAGTTGAAATGATAAATAAGAAATGGAAAGAAAATGTTGAATGGATAAAATTGATTGACATGAGTTTGACTAACACGTCGTTTCGGTCAGGAGTTTGTTCAGTACACATGAATTCTATTTATTATTATTTTAAATATAAAGATTATAATTATATATATATATATATATATATATATATATATATATATATATATATATCGTTAACTTCATGTCTTGGTTTTACCTGAAAGTTAGATATCCCATGTGACTTTATCTCTGCACGCCGTACACATAGATCAGTATTGCCCGACCAGGAAAACATCCATTTCTTTCAATTCTTTACAGATACCGAATGCCGTGCGGTGAACTAAATACCGAAATTTCCAAGAGAATATTAGTGCAATATTAAATGCAAACAATCTCATCCAGGATTCAAACTTGGGTAGCCGAATCAACTTTCAGCGACGATAACCGTTACCCATCGAGCGGATACACACATTTGTTCTATCCACTGTAAATGCATTTGTGATTCCACAGTAATTCACGGGCAAAAACGTTCTGTGTTCCGTCGTCGTGGAGAGATGTTATAACAAAAGGCGCCCCAGGTGGTCTATATTGCAATTTATCAAAAAAAAACAACAAAATGTGGGCTTTTCAACGCATTGCTAACAGGAGATGGCATTTGCACAGCGCCATTGTGATGGACGTCTTTTCAGTTGTAAATATGGCCAGCGCCATTAAAAACGAACACGTCTTCTTTTTATTTAACCAACATCTACTGCGCATGCGCACTTAAAAGTGACATCAACTCATTAAGGACTTAGTGGGAGAAAACGGATATCTCCTGACATATTCGTTCCGTGTTTATGCTCTCGAAAAAGAAAGGTGACTGTTTAACAATTGTGAATGCTGTGCGGAATTGTAACAAAGGAAACCCTTAAGAGCGAAATAATATGCAAATAAGTATATATATATATATATATATATATATATATAATATATATATACATATAATTTGTACTTAAGTACACGTATGTTCTTTTTGAGTATTCTGATGGGTCTAATTTTCAGTGTATATAATATTATATATATTATATAATATAATATATATTATTATATATGCGTGTGTGTGTGTGTGTTGTCTTGGGAAAGGTATGAATCCTACTCTCCCTCCATCTATGGATGAATAGTTAGGGTAGATTGGGCTCTTTAACCTTGGTTAGGCAACCGGTCTAGGACCATAAAAACCCTGAATTCAAACCTGCTGAACTCCGCTTAAGAAATTGACTTTGTGTCGCATCCTGCTCGTGCAGAGGGGTTGGTAAATATATATATATATAGACAAAAAAACAACATATATCACATGACCAAAGAAGTTCAAGGTGCCTGCTATTGTTGCTAGTTAGTTCACTGGATCATAGTGAATTGCTTCACTTCATGTGTGAATTAAAAGCTGCACAGATGAATGTACAACATTGTCTCATGAAGGAAATTATGCATTACGAGTTCAAACTGGGCCAACATTATTTGTTGTGGAAAAGGTGAAGCCACAGTTGATTACAGTACAGTAATGAGATGGTTCAATAAATTTTGCTTGTTGAGCAAAGCGTTGAAGAACATATGAAGATTTCATTTGAATAAATAAAGTTTTCTTTTGTTTTCTTTTCCTTCTACTTTTCATTATTTAAATTAAGAAAATACATCCCGTATTTTAAACGTCTTCACTTGTAGCCATCGCGTCACCGTTTATCATAAACGAACGCTGCCAACGTATAAGAACACTTTCTCACCTTCCCAATTATTTTGAAAAGGTTTCCGTCATTGTGAAGACATCACGTTTTCCATCCAAATGCCCTGCTGGGGGTTTGATAAAAACCGAAACGTTTTAACGTAGTCTTCACAATCTATTACGAATTTATCATTTTGGGAAAAAAATGTTCTACTTTCAACATGTTGTCGGATTTTTATCTATATTTTCCACACACACACACACACACACACACACACACACATATATATATATATATATATATATATATATATATATATATCTGTTTTGGGTGAGTCATTCAATAGTAGACTAAGAAGCCATATATCAGTTTGAAAAAAAATACGCAAGAGCTCTCTAGACATGTTACGGTTGAGTAAAAAAGGAAAATACTTTGATATGTAACGTTAATTAAGCTTTCCTTTTTTAGCTCCAAGTTTTCAACAACAGACGCTTAAAAACAAGAAAAAAGAAATCTTTTTAAGACTTCTTTTCTTCTTCTTCTTCTTCTTCTCTTCTTCTTCTTCTTCTTCTTCTTTCTTCTTCAGTTCTCGTTCTTCTTTTTTCTTCTTATTCTTACTCCATTCTCTTCTTCTTCTTCGTTCTTCTTTTCTTCTTTCACCTTCAATTCTTCTTTTTCTTGTTCTTGTTCTTGTTCTTCTTTCACCTTCAATTCTTCTTCTTCTTCTTCTTCTTCTTCTTCTTCTTCTTCTTAAATCATTCCCTTTTTCTTCTTTTTCTCATTTTTCTTCTTATTTCATTCCCTTCTCCTTCTTGTTCTTCTTGTTATTGTTCTTGTTCTTCTTCTACTTCCTTCATTCCCTTCTTCTTATCATTATTACTTCGTCCTCTTTTGCGTCTTCTTCCTTTAATTCCTTCTCTTCTTCTCTCTTCTTCTTCTTCTTCTTGTCTTATTATTATTTTTCTATTACTATTACCACTAAATCCATCAAATCTCTAGGATTCATCATCTACTTAATAATTTAACTACTCAAAAGCAAAAGCGTTTCCTTTTTAGAAATATATATCTCTACATCACTTTCATGCGATTATTAGAAGAATAAAAACAATGTTTTTCTCTGTATTTTTAATACCTAGTTATATTGAGCGATTCTTTTCCAAGTGGAAATAGTTACTTAAAGCTATTATTGGTCACACAGATTATTCGCAGGTGTTGAGCTCTGTGTAGGAATTGCAAAGTTGGGGTTCAGTAAGGCTCCTACAAAACTCAGCCCATGAGTAGCACACCTTGAGTAATCTGATCTGTGTGATAAAGCAGCTGAGAGCTGACGGTGTGTGTAGCGCTCCAACCTTGCTAAAAGAAATCTCCCTGCTCTAGATCTAACAAAAGGAGCTTGCTATAAAATGTAGCCATTCCAATACCCAAGCATCAAGCAGTTTTTATCCCTATGACTGTGACTATAAACTGTGTTGTTTGTTTGTTTGTTTGTTTGTTGTTGATTTTTAACGCATATCAACCCGTCTGGGGTTGTGTCATACCTAACGGTTAGGGAAGTTATACATATCGTGCTATGAATATTTATACATTTTAGTAATTGGTTTTTAAAATGTGTTAGCATTATTGGGATTAAATTGTATTGTATTGATTTATTTCATGTCTATATTCAATGCTATAATTTTTATTTCCCTTAAAAGAGAGAATTATCCTCCATGTTGACATTTCTCAAACAGTCATCCAATATTGTTTTGCTTTAAAATAATGGTTTCTGATGTGAGAAAGAAACCTGCATTCCATGAATAAGTGTTTAACTGTCAAAGGTGTTTGATATATTCCACATTGGTTGTTGTTATTGTTTGAGTATATTGGAGTGCGTTAGTCTTGTATGACCAATGCGTAATCGGGACACAATGACTTGTTCCTTTCGTAGACTTCCTTAAAGTTGTCTCCAGCCTCCCAAAGTGGTTTGATATAGGAAGAGTTTATAGTGGATGTTGTTATCCAGTGTTTTTGCCATTTTGTATGAGGACTATTTAATTTTAGTTTAAATCAATACATGGTATCTTGTGTTTTTTGTATATTTTCAATAAATCATTTTTTACCGTTATTAATTGGCATTTCCATCACTTGTTATCGTTAGAAAGCTAGTATTACAGAGCATTACCACTGAATGGTGGGTTCGATCCTGGATGCCACATACTTGTAAACTTGGAAACTGTTATTCCTAAGTAATGGCTTTTACCACATGTGCATGAACAACATTAGTAGTTTTTAATGGAATCGTTGATGGCTTGTGATTTCAAACATTTTTTAAAATTTTAACAATTATTTAAACAACGTGAGCTTTGTTTTAATATATATTATATATATATATATATATATATATATATATATATATATAATATATATATATAGCACACACATACATTTACATTATACACTATAGTCAAATACACAACTCCCATGAATCATCCCTTACATATATTCATTCAAAAAATAACCCAACTCATAGAGGTTCTTCACGAACAAATGACTTGCTACTACTAACACACTCGTCTAGCCGGATTAATAGCATGTCAAACCTCAAAAACACTTCAATTTTTATAGTTCTTCCATAATGCTCCCTTTCAAAAATTCTATAAAACAATTTCTTCAAATAAGAAATGTTCTCCTGACGATGACCTAAGGTCAAAAGTTTGAAAAACAACATATAAGAAATATTCCTGCTTCTCTTATACTTTTTTGTTCATACTTATATATATATATATATATAATATATATATATATATATATATATTATATATTAGTATGAACAAAAATAATAAAGTATCTTTTCTTACTCATTTTTCCTCATATTGTCGGATTCAATTCCTTTCCATTTCCCCCCCCACACACATATATATATTATATATATATATATATAATATATAGTGGGTGTCTGTGTGTGTTGTGTGTGTGTAGTGTGTGGTGAAAATGAAAAGGAATTGAATCCGACAATATGAGGAAAAATGAGTAAGAAAAAGAAATGTAGATGGATCCATCTACATTTCTTTTCTTTACTCATTTTCCTCATATATTATATATATATATATATATATTAATATATATAAATCTCAAGGAATCCCATGTATGTGCGTTCGACCTAAAACTCCAAATAATATAAATCATCCAGACTTAAATCTTGCAGAGAGTCCTGAGTTCTTCATGAGTAAAAAAGGTCTTAAAATACGAACGATGTTTAGATATTCCAATTTACATTCCAACAGAAATAGTTCATTTTAATTTAGTACTAATTGCTAAGAAAAAAAAGATTAATTTTTGGTAACTAAAAGAATCTGATAATCTTTCCGACCAATTGGAACCTTTATTGAATTATTATACTAAATACCCCCGCCCCACCCCAAAAAAGGAATGGCGAAAATATATGTATTCTTAATTCTTTTTATTGTTATATTTTTATTTAAATTTTATTTAAAATAAATCAAACTAATACATTTTCTAAATTGTAACTCAATAGAAAATAAATTGATTCAAACGTTTACGAGTTTAGGGTGAAAAATTTTAAAATATTTTAAATGTAGTTTTATCTAACCCGTTGCCACGGGTAGAATGTGACACAGTCGCAAGTATGCGGCATTCACGAGGATCGTCCTCCCTATTCAGTAGAAATGAATGAGACGACCTTATTCTTTACACAAACATTCTGCCACGAGTGGGATGTGACACACGATCACAAATATGGAGAATCCAGCAAGGATCAATATCATTATTCTGTAATAATGGATCGGTGAGACTATCTTGCTAACAGTACACCCCGATAGGATGCTATTTTCAAAACCTGTTCATCATGTGTAGGATGAGACACAAGGTTACAATAAGAGGCATTCAGCGAAAATTTTAAAAATAACCACTACACCACGATCTGACACCATCATCATTTACCCAACATGTCGCTATGGTTGGATGTGAGACAAGGTTGCAGATGAGACAAGCTTGCGTGATTGAACTCTCATGCAGATGTAATGGATCTGCAATGAATCGAGCTTCTGACTTAATTCCGCAATGGGATGCATTCCTTATTTACCCGTATCGTACACCAGAGTAGGGTGTGACTAAAGTTGGAAGTGTGGGGATCCAGTGATAATCGAACTCGCTAATCAGTAATAATGGATCTGTGAAGTAGCTTGCGATGGACCCCTCTAATATTTTGAATGAAAAAAACAAAAAATGCCCTAATAAAAAAAACAACATTGCATATATGATGAATTCATTGCCTTTTCTTTTAATTTGATAAGAATTTGCTAAATATTTTCCTCTCTTACCCCTCTCTTCCTCTTTTCTCTTCTCACAGTGGTTTTCTTCAAAATCATTTTCTCTGGTCATGGACCGGTACTTGATATATATATAATTTCTCCCTTTTAAGATTTCAAACCAAGAAACAGAAAATGGTTACCAACCACTGCTGGCTTTTGTCTTCTAAACCCTAGCTACACACACACGCGCACACACAAACACACGCAATACACACACACACACACACACACATTATTATTATATATATACATATATATATAATACATATATATCACACACACATACATATACTATATAATATATATACACATATATATATATACACATATTATACACACACACACACACACATATATATATAACATACATATATATATATATGCATAAAATCTATGAAAAATGCTAATATTTTCATTTTAGATGGAATTCCATTAACTAGAAACAGAGAGACGCATTATTAACTTCATACTTGGAATTTTTATGTTGTCATAATATGTACATTACAATGATATTACTTTTCACAAAATAACGATAATGACAAATAATATATTTAAAAAAATACTCCCTTAAATCAATTCTTCTTACCTTCAAGTCTAGCAGTTACGATTTATTTAATATTAATCAAAATCTTTACCATCCATATTCATATATTAGGGAAGTCAAGAAATGTCATATCAAATACGATCTACCTGAAGAATTACAGCGATAATTCATCTTAGCCTTGTTGTATCAGTGCTACAGTATTGCTGCACCACTTAGATCCTAACAAAGCGTCACTTTAAATGTTATTTTCGACATATTCCATTCTTTTATTTGAATAGATAAATTGACATTTTTTTCTGAAATTATAAGATTTAAAGTAATTTCTTATGTAAATCTATCAAAAACTAGGATTCAGAGGCTTCGTATTAGACGATTTTTAAAACTAAATGCCAAAATTGGTGCAATTTAGAAATCTACTTTTGGTGTCATACTTACCATACCAATACCCAACTTCTCTATTTGTTACATTTTTAATTTTTAAAAGTTGAAAATCGACCTACTCTACTGCAAAGATGCTGCAGGTGATATTAAACAAATCGTGGGAACAACATCCTCCAAGAAGTAGTTGTACGGCACTGGTCTCGGATTCACACATACCATTTGGTCAGACAATAAAGATGCTGGGTTCTGCTGGAGAAGCATACTAACTCATTAGTGACGTTCCTCCAGTGAACCAAGCACAGGATACTTCCATTATCGACCGCCCAGCAAAGACCTGCATTTACCAACTTTGTACGGATACCGATGCTACACAGAAGACCTCTGAGGGTAAGAATGATAGGTCGGTGGGTGAGAGATTGTGATGAATATCCGTGCCAACTAGCACGACATGATGATGATGGGTGGACAGTCTCCATTTTTCGATTCAAATAAAGTTTCTGGAACCTAGGTGCATGGCTACGTGCAGTACATCGATATCGTATTAAGTTCGAAACAGTTGTGATTACACCACTTACAGATCCTTAGGAAACTTGAGGTGTCCTTTCCTGCCGTTTAAGTTTAATGCTATAGATAATTTATCTAATCACAGAAGGTACTGCCATCATTCCATGTTATTATGTTCCAGACTCACAATTTTATATATCATTCCTTTTTTTTTCTTTTGAAGGTTGTAGCGACGATGCATATCATCCATGTCTTCAACAGGTTGTAAACCCTCTGGTGGGTAGTTAGTACAATTCTGGACTCGCTATGCGGTCACATTGCAAGTAAATTGCCATCTGATTGGTGGTTCATGACGACGAAACGTCGTTCGCTCTGCAGCCCTGTTAATCTCGATATTAAGCGTCAGCTCCTGTGCAGCATGCGTTCTCGCCAGGCCCTGCCTGTTGGAAGCCAGTTCTTCCCGCTTGGAGTGTGATGATACATTCTCAGCGTTGTCTTTATATGCGTCTTTGAACTCTTTTGCAGAGACTCCTGCCATTCGCGTCCATCTACGAGTTCACCATAAAGATTTAAGTGGTAAGTCACCTTTGCAGACATGCAGATTGGTGATGACACAAACCATCGTAGTTAGCGTTGTGAGTTGGGTGGTCTCAATTGGGTCGATCCTATGCTCTGCTTAATTCTTAGTGGGATTTTTGCCACTACTTTTACGCCAGTATGCATGGGGTAGTCTGATGTGGAATGCCTCAATTCTTTTACTGCATGCCACACTTTATATATCTTATTATAATGGAGATGGTGCTGTTCTATCTGTAACCGAAAACTAATCATACTCAAGTCACAATTCCCTTAGTTATTGATGTCATGTTACCCATGAATTATTTTTATTTAAACGTGAAATTAGTGATAAAATTCGTGATACCTAATTAATAGTGTTGGATTACTCTACATACTTAAACAGCAAGTAATTTATATATTCAAAAAAAATAGCAAGTTTACAGTGTGAACGAGAAGGCTCATTTTGCATATTGCATATTAAGAATTTGATTTTAATAAATACAGCTTAGTATATTGATTGATAATTGTTTGTTTCTCTTAACGAACCTAACAAAATCTCGGGATAAATCTAAAGAAATCACCTAAACAGATGAAAGAACGATTTTATTAAAATATTTACAATAATTCTAACTAAATAGTAAATTAGGAAATGAGAAGACGAGGTGAGGAAAAATCGATGGCAAGAGTTTTATTTAAAGCGTTCAGTTTTTCGATATACCCCCTCGTTTACTCCTTTTCTAAATAAGTTTATTAATTTATACAATATTTTATTACATCAACTAAATACTTGCACCCGAAGGTGCATATATTTAGTCATAAGAAAGAGATATGCAATGAACTTATGAAAACGCAACCATAAGATAACTGGTAATTCAATGGTCACATTTCTTCAGCGTGTATCTAAATTGTCAGTCGAAAAAAAAGCTATGTTTCTGTAGAAAAGCGTAAGTGCTGAATTGAGGAAGAAAAGGAAAACAAAAAAAGTTCGTGATGGTAATAAAAATAAGGAAGCATTGATTAAGAAAAGAAAAAAAAACCCTATCCAATATTTCGATGGAAATGTATCTATTAAATAAATATAATTTACTACATAAATATCGAACATTTGTATTATATCCGATAATACTTGAAAACACTTTCTTTATCATTCTTATTTTTATTACCATCACAACTTTTTTTGTTGTGCCTTCTTTCCTCAATTCAGCACTTACGCTTTTCTACAGAACACGTATTTTTATCGATCCCTGAAACAACTAATAAATACAACGCTGAAGAAATGTACCGAATTATTACAGTATCTTATGCGTTGCTTTCTAGCTGATGCATATACTCTTTCTTATGACTAGTAAAATTATATGCACCCTTGGGTGCAAGCATATTAGGTTTTCGATGCGAAATAAAATATTGTATCGAAATTATAAACTATTTAGAAAAGGATAAAACTGAGGGGTATAATCCGAAAATGAACAGGCTTTAAATAAAATCTTCCATCATTTTCCTCACTCCCGTCTTTCATTTGTCTAATTTATCTATTTAGTTAGATATTGAAATATTTAATAAAATATACAGTTCCTTTCATCTGTTTAGGATTTCTTTAAGATTTATCTCGAGGATTTTGTTAGTCGTTTAAGAGAAAAACCAAACAATTATTAAATTCAATATATAAGCATTTGTTTTATTAAAACAATCTCTTAAATCAATATGCAAAGTACCTTCTCGTCACACTGTAACTGCTATTTTGGTGATATATAAAATAATACTTGCATGTTATCGTATGTAGAGTATCCACACTAGTTAATTAGGTAAACAATTTAATCACTAATTCACGTTTAAATAAAAAAATAAATTATGCTGAACATGACATCATAACTAAGGGAATTGTGACTTGAGTAATGATTTAGTTTCGTTACAGATAGACAAGCACCACAATCTCCAGATATAGATATATAAGTTTGCATGCATAAAAGAAGTGGAGCATTCACATCAACTGACCTCCATGCCATATGGGCGGTAAAGTAGGGCACAAAAATCCACTAAGAAATTTAAGCAGCAGGCAAGATCACCCCAATGAGACCACCAATCACAACGCAACACGATGGTTGTGCTCACACCTCTGCATGTCGCAAAGTGACTTCCCTTAAGAATACTTTCTGGTGAACTCGTAGATGGCACGCGCAATGGGCAGGAGTCCGCAAAGCAGTTCAAAGACCATATAAAGACAACGCTGAAGAATGTATCATCCACCTCCAAGCGGGAAGAACTGGCTTCCAACAGGCAGGGCTGGCGAGGACGCATGCTGCACAGGAGTCTGAACGGCTAATACGAGATTAACAGGGCTGCGAGCGACAGACGATCTTCGTCGTCATGAACCACCAAAATGCACGATGGCACATGTCCCTTCAATGTGACCGCATCAGCGAGTCCAGAATTGTTACTAACTACCACCAGAGGTTACACTGGAAGACATGGAAATGATATCATTCGTCGTCTACACCGCCTTCTAAAAGAAAAAAAGGGATATGATATATAAAAAATTGTTGGCAGTCTGGAAATAAAAACATGGTAATGATGGCATCCTTTGTGATTAGAGATAAGTATATTCTATTAGCCAGTAAAATTAAACGGCAGAAGGACACCTTTCATACTTTTCTAAGGATCGTAAGGATGTAATGAGCCCACAAACTGGATTTCGAACTCCCTTAATACATATCGATGTGTACTGCACCGTTAGCCACTGCCACGCTAACTTCCCAGAACTTTATTTGAATCGAAAATGGAGATGTCCCTCATCATCATGTCGTGTGTTACACGTATCACACAATCTCTCCAAACCGACCCTATATTCATTACCTCAGGTCTGTGTGCATCGGTATCGTACAAGTTGTAAATGCAGGTCTTGCTGGCGGTTCGATCGGCGTATCCATGTGCTGGTTTCATAGAACGTCACTATGAGATTCAGTATTGCTTCTCAGGCAGACCAGATCTTTTATTTGTCTGACTCAAATGGTATGGATGTGATAGGAGACCAGTGGCCGTACAACTACTTTACTTGTTAGATGTTTCCCACGAATTTGTTTAATATCACCTGGCGCTTCTGTGCAGTAGAGTAGGTCGATTTTCAACTTTTTAAAATTAAAATGTAAACAAATAGAGAGAAGTTGGGTATTGTATGGAAGTACTATGACACCAAAAGTAGATTCTAAATTGCACACCATTTGAGCATTAGTTTTAAAATCGGTCTAATACGAAGCCCCTCTGAAATCCTAAAAAACAACAGTTTTTATAGATTTACATAAGAAAATTTACTTTAAAATCTTATAATTTCAGGAAAAAAATGTCAATTTATTCTTAGCAAACATAAAATGCATGGAATATGTCGAAATAACATTTAAAGGACGCTTTGTTAGGATACTAAGTGGTGCGCCAATACTGTAGCACTGATACAACAACGGTAAGTGAATTATCGCTGTTATTCTTCAGGTAGATCGTATTTTGATATGACATTCTTTGACTTCCCCAATACATGATTATGGATGTAAGATTTGATTAATACTAAATAAATCGTAACTCTTAGATTGAGGTAAGAAGAATTGAATTTAAGGATCATGTATGTTTTTAAATATATATTATTTGTCATTATCGTTATTTTTGTGAAAGTAATATCATTGTAATGTACAATATCTATGACACATAATATTCCAAGTATGAAGTTAAATAATGCGTTCTGTTCTATTTAAATGGATTCCAGCTAAAATGAAAATGTTAGCATTTTCCATAGATTTATGCATATATTATTAGTATGTTTATATATGTGTGTGTGTGTGTCGTGTTAAATATGTGTATATATAATGGTATATATATGGATATATATATGTATGTGTGTGTGTATATATAATGATATTATATATATATGTATATATATATATATATGGTGTGTGTGGTCGTGTGTGTATTCGGTGTGTGTTCTTGGTGTGCGCCGTGTGTGTGTAAGCTAGGGTTTAGAGACACAAAGCCAGCAGTGGTTCGTAAACTCACATTTTCTCTGTTCTCTTGTTTGAAACATCTAAAAGAGAAATTCATATATATATACAAGTAACCCGGTCCATGGACAGGAGAAAATGATTTGAAGACCACCACTGATGAGGAGAAAGAGGAAGAGAGGGTAAGAGCAGGAATGAATTTAGCAAATTCTTATCAAATTAAAAGAAAGCAATGAATTCACATATTACAATGGTTTTTTTTTTATTTTAGGCAAATTCTTTTTTTGTTTTTTTACATTCAAAATATTAGAGGGCTCCCATCGCAAGCACTCACAGATCCATATTACTGGCATTAGCGAGTTCCGGATTTATCAGTAGGATGCCCCACACTTCCCAACTTTCAGTCACACCCTACCTCTGGTGAACGATACGAGAGTAATAAGGAAGCAATCCATTGCCGGAATAAGTCAGAAAGCTCGATTCTTGCAGTCATTACATCTGCATGACGAGTCAATCCACGCAAGCTTGTCTCATACCTGCAACTTGTCTCACCTCCACCCATAGCACAGTTGGGTAAATTGAATGATGGTGTCAGGATCGTTGTGTAGTGGTTATTTTTTAAAATTTCGCTGAATGCCTCTTTTGTAACCTCTGATGTTCTCATCTACAACATTGATGAACAGGCTTGAAAATAGCATCCTATCGGGGTACTGGTTAGCAAGATAGTTTCTCACCGTCCCCATTATTACAGAAATAATGAATTTATCCTTGCTGATTCTCCAATTTTGTGTGTTGGTTCACATCCACGTCGTGGCCAGAGATTTGGGTAAAGAATTAAGGTCGTCTTCATCTTTTACTGGAATAGGGAGGGGACGATCCTCGTAATGCCGCATCTTGCGACTGTTGTACATTCTACCCGGTGCAACGGGGTTAGATAAAACTACATTTAAAATATTTTAAAATTTTCACCCTAACTCGTAATGTCTTGAATCAATTTTATTTTTCTTATTGAGTTACAATTTTAGAATATGTATAGTTTGATTTATTTTAATAAAATTTTAAATAAAATTAACAATAAAAGAATAAGAATACATATATTTTTCGCCATTCCTTTTTTTGGGTGGCGGGGTATTAGTATAATAATTCAAATAAAATGTTCCAGATTGTCGAAATATCACGATTCTTTTAGTTACCAAAAATTTAATTCTTTTTTTTTTTACAATTAAGTACTAAATTAAAATGAACTATTTTGTTGGAAGTGAAATGGATATCTAAACATCGTTCGTATTTTAAGACCTTTTTACTCATGAAGAATCAGGACTCTCTGCAAGATTTAAAGTCTGGATGACTTATATTATTGGAGTTTTAGGGCGTCGACACGCACATACCATGGATTCACTTGAGATTTATATTATATATATATATATATATTATATATATATATATTATGGGAAAATGAGTTAAAAGAAAAGAAAGTAGATGATCATCTACATTTCTTTATCTTTACTCATTTTTCCTCATTATGTCGATTCAAATATCCTTTTCCATTTTCACACACACACACACACACACACACACACACAACACAATATTATTATTATATATATTATATATATATGTGTGTGTGGGGGGGGGGAAATGGAAAAGAGGTTGAATCCGACAAATGAGCGAAAAATGAGTAAAGAAAAGATACTTATTATTTTTGTTCATTACGTATATATATATTAATATATATATATATATATATATAATATTTATAGTATGACAAAATAATAGAGAAGCAGGAATATTTTTATATGTTGTTTGATTCTAAAGAGTTTGACCTTAGGTCATCTCAGGAGAACACTTTTATTTGAAGGAAATTGTTTATAAGATTTTTTTGAAAGGAGCATTAGGAAGAACTTATAAAAATGTGAAGTGTGTTTGAGGGTTGACATGCTATAAAACCGCTAGAACGAGTGTGTTAGTAGTAGCAAGTCCATTTGTTCCGTGAAGAACCTCTATGAGTTGTTATTTTTGACATGATATATGTAAGGATGATTCATGGGAGTTGTGTATTTGACATATGGTTAACATTAAATGTTATGTGTGTGCTTACATATATATAGTATATATATTATATATATATATATATTAATATATATATATATAATTATTAAGAATATCTAAAACAAACTCTCACGTTGTTTAATACAATTGTTAAAAATTTTAAAAATGTTGAAAATCACAGCCCATCAAACGCATTCCATTAAAACTACTAATTTGTTTGTTCATGACATGGGGTAAAACCATTTACTTTAGGAATAAACAGTTTCCCAAGTACAAGTATGTGGCATCCAGGATCGAACCACCATTCAGCTGTAATGCCTCTGTAATACACTTTCTAACAGATAACACCCGGATGGAATGCCCAAATTATAACGTTAAAATGATTATATTGAAAAGATACAAAAACCAAAAGATACCATGTATGATTTAAACCGAAAATAATAGATTCCTTCATACAAAATGGCAAAAACCTGGAATAACAACATCCACTATAAAACTCTTCCAATCAAACCCAATTTGGAGTGAGAGACAACTTTAAGACAGTTAGAATAGAAACAAGTCATTGTGTCCCGATACGATTGTCATACAAGACTAACGCACTCCAATATACTCAAACAATAAAACAACACAATGTGAAATGAATCAAACACCTTTGACAGTTAAACACTTATTCATGGAATCAGGTTTCTTTCTCACAATCAAGAAAACCATTATTTAAAGCAAAACAATTGAATGATCTGTTGAAAATGTCAACATGGAGGATATTCTCTCTTTTTTTAAGGCGAAATAAATTATAATGAATAAACTGAAATAACTCCAATACCATACATGTAATCCCCAATAATGCTAACACATTAAAAACAATGACTAAAATTGTATAAATATTAATACAGATATGATCATTTTAAGCTTCCTAACCGGTTAGGTATGACACAACCCCAGACCGGGTTGATATGCCGTTTAAAATCAACAACAACAACAACAAACAACAACACAGTTTATAGTCACAGTCATAGGATAAAAACTGCTTGATGCTTGGGTATTGGAATGGCTACATTTATAGCAAGCTCCTTTGTTAGATCTAGAGCAGGAAGATTTCTTTTAGCAAGGTTGAGCGCTACACCACACCGTCAGCTCTCAGCTGCTTTATCAACACGATCAGATTACTCAAGGTGTGCTACTCATGGCTGAGTTTTTAGGAGCCTATACTGAACCCGACAACTTTGCAATTCCTTACACAGATGCTCCAACCAACTGCGAATAATCCTGGTGACCAATAATAGCTTTAAGTAACTTATTTCCACTTTTAGGAAAGAAAATCGTCAATATAACTAGGTACTTAAATACAGAGAAAAACAATTGTTTTTATTACTTCTAAAATAATCGCAATGAAAGATGATGTAGGATATATATTCTAAAAAGGAAACGCTTTGCTTTTGAGAGTTAAATTATAGTAGATGATGAATCCTAGAGAGTTGATGGATTTAGTGTAATAGAATAGATAAATAATAATAAGACAAGAGAGAAGAGAAGAAGAAGAAGAAGAAAGAAGAAGAATTAAAGGAAGAAGACGCAAAAAGAGGACGAAGTAATAATGATAAGAAGAAGGGAATGAAGGAAGTAGAAGAAAACAAGAACAATAACAAGAAGAACAAGAAGGAAAGGGAATGAAATAGAAGAAAAATGAGAAAGAAGAAAAGGAATGATTTAAGAAGAAGAAGAAGAAGAAGAAAGAAAGAAAGAAGAAGAATTGAAGGTGGAAAGAGAACAAGAACAAGACAAGAAAAAGAAAATGAAGGTGAAAGAAGAAAAGAAGACGAAGAAGAAGAAGAGAATGGAGTAAGAATAGAAGAAAAAGAAGAAGAAGAGGACTGAAGAGAAGAAGAAGAAGAAAAGGAAGAAGAAAGAGAAGAAGAAGAAGAAGAAGAAGAGAAGAGAAGTCTTAAAAAGATTTCTTTTTTCTTGTTTTTTAAGCGTCTGTTGTTGAAAACTTGGAGCTAAAAAAGGAAAGCTTAATTAACGTTACATATCAAAAGTATTTTCCTTTTTTACTCAACCGTAAATGTCTAGAGAGCTCTTGCGTTTTTTTTTCAAACTGATATATTGGCCTTCTTAGTCTACTATTGAATGACTCACCAAAAACAGATATATATTATATATATATATATATATAATATATATAATGTGTGTGTGTGTGTGGTGTGTGTGTGTGTGTGGAAAAATATGATAAAAATCCAGACAACATGTTGAAAGTAGAACATTTTTTTCCCAAAATGATAATTCTAATAGATTGTGAAACTACGTTAAAACGTTTCGGCTTTTTATCAAACCCAGCAGGGCATTTGGATGCGAAAACGTGATGTCTTCACAATGACGGAAACCTTTTCAAAATAATTGGGAAGGTGAGAAAGTGTTCTTATAACGTTGGAGCGTTCGTTTATGATAAAGGTGACGCGATGGCTACAAGTGAAGCGTTTAAAATACGGGTATTATTTCTTAATTTAAAATGGAAAAGTAGAAGGAAAAAAACAAAGAAACTTTATTTATTCAAATGAAATCTTCATATGTTCTCAACGCTTTGCCAACAAGCAATTTATTGATCCCTCTCATTTACTGTACTGTAACAACTGTGGCTTCACCTTTTCCACAACAAATAATGTTGGCCCAGTTGAACTCGTAATGCATAATTTCCTTCATGAAGACAATGTTGTACATTCATCCTGTGCAGCTTTTAATTCACACATGAAGTGAAGCAATTCACTATGATCAGTGAACTAACTAGCAACAATAGCAGCACCTTGAACTTCTTTGGTCATGTGATATATGTGTTTTTTTTTGTCTATATATATATATATTTACCAACCCCTCTGCACGAGTAGGATGCGACACAAGTCAATTTTTAAGCGAGTTAGCAGGTTTGAATTCAGGGTTTTTATGGTCCTAGACCGGTTGCCTAACCAAGGTTAAAGAGCCATCTACCCTACTATTCATCCATAGATGGAGGGAGAGTAGGATTCATACCTTTCCCAAGACACACACACACACACACGCATATATATATATATATATATATATATATATATATATATATATATCCACTGAAAATTAGACCATCAGATATACCAACAAGAAACATACGTGTAATTAAGTACAAATTATATGTATATATATTATATATATTATATATATATATATAATATATACTTATTTGCATATTATTTCGCTCTTAAGGTTTCCTTTGTTACAATTCCGCACAGCATTCACAATTGTTTAAACAGTCACTTTCTTTTTCGAGGCATAAACACGGAACGAATATGTCAGGATATCCGTTTTCTCCACTAGTCTTAATGAGTTGATGTCACTTTTAAGTGCGCATGCGCAGTAGATGTTGGTTAAATAAAAAGAAGACGTGTTCGTTTTTAATGGCGCTGGCCATATTTACAACTGAAAAGACGTCCATCACAATGGCGCTGTGCAAATGCCATCTCCTGTTAGCAATGCGTTGAAAAGCCCACATTTTGTTGTTTTTTTTATGATAAATTGCAATATAGACCACCTGGGGCGCCTTTTGTTATAACATCTCTCCACGACGACGGAACACAGAACGTTTTTGCCCGTGAATTACTGTGGAATCACAAATGCATTTACAGTGGATAGAACAAATGTGTGTATCCGCTCGATGGGTAACGGTTATCGTCGCTGAAAGTTGATTCGCTACCCAAGTTTGAATCCTGGATGAGATGTTTTGCATTTAATATTGCACTAATATTCTCTTGGAAATTTCGGTATTTAGTTCACCGCACGGCATTCGGTATCTGTAAAGAATTGAAAGAAAATGGATGTTTTCCTGGTCGGCAATACTGATCTATGTGTAGGCGTGCAGAGGATAAAGTCACCATGGGATATCTAACTTTCAGGTAAACAAAGACATGAAGTTTAACGTATATATATATATATATTATATATATATATATATATATTATTATATATATATATATATATCTTATATTTAAAATAATAATAAATAGAATTCATGTGTACTTGAAACAACTCCCCTGACCGAAACACGTGTTTAGTAACTCATGTCAATCAATTTTATCCTTCAACATTTTCTTTCCATTTCTTATTTATCATTTCAAACTCATCGATTCGATTTCAATTCCTAGACATAGCTGTTGCATTTCCCATAGCGCTAATACCCTTGGGAAAGGATGAATCCATATAATCTCCTCCAGCTATGGGTTAAATAGTAGAGCAGACTGGGCTTCAGCCTTGGGTAGGTAACCAGTCTAGGAGAGGGATAACTCTGAATTCAAAATTCCTGAGGTCGGTCGTTGATTGGGTTTGTGGCAACCCTTGATACACCAAATCTTTCCTATCGACTGTGACAAAAAGTGTGGATGGTCCAACACAAGCCTTCACCACAATAAACAAATCACTGTGTGGATGTTCATTGTATGAACACTCATACGTCGATCGACAGGAGAGTCCATCATATATATAAGTTGAAAGGATAAATAAAAAATGGAATGAAAATGTTGAATGGATAAAATTGATTTGACATTCTTGACCACAGATGTCGCTTTTGGAGGCTGTCCCTGAAGATATTGATGTGCGTCATGGTGTTGCGTTAGGGTGACATCAGACATGAACCGTCCTCTGTGTTTATCCTATTACCTCTATAGGTAGAAACAATAAAAAGAAGTTGATAACTATAAATGTGTCCTTACAATAAAAAGATTCTAGAAATTAAAAAATATAAATTTTTTCTTTTTTTGGTTTTCATTTAAGATACAGTGTTTTTTATATATATATATATATATATATATATATATATATATATATATTATATATAAATCTCAACTGGCAAACGTCGTCAGTACAAACCCAAATTGAGGTTTAAGGACTGCCTCAAGGAAACTCTGAAGAACACTGCTGTTGCTGTTGCGGACTGGGAGAAGCTAGCTTGTAATAGACCTAGCTGGAGAGCCACTATCTACCTGTCTGTGGAAGAATTTGAGTCCAACCGAATCAAACACCAAAAACTGAAACGGTCAATTAGAAAGGGTAATTTTCAGCCAAGCAACATTCAAAGAGGAGAAGTTCCAACATGTGGTTTATGTGGAAGAGTATGTCTCTCCAGGGCTGGCCTGGTGAGTCATCTGAGAAAACACAGGAATGGAGAGTCAAATACAACTGGCATATAAATGTGATGATAAAAAAAGGGAAAAAGCAGGAAATGGTCTTACTCGAATCACGAGTTGACAGCCATATATATATATATTATATATATATATATATATATATATATATAGTTTTTGAAAATAGTACCCTTTAGTTCTAAAATGATAAGAAAATAAAAATTACAAAACAATAATTTTCGCAAACCATTAAATTCAACTTTTGCCCATGGAATCTGTGTGATATTTAAACATGGAGGGTTGCACGTGCATTTTGTACTTACGTATCAATAACAGTGAAGAGTTCCACACAATGAATGATTATGATTAAGTACAAAGTTTTGTACTTCGTATGATTGGTGGGAGATGGAGGGAGTGGGGTAAAATCAAAACAAAATTCCCAAGAAATATGTAACAAAAGATAAAATTGTGGGCCATTTTGGTTGTTCCCTTTCCCTCAGCTAGCACAGATTCGGTAGCTGCTACCAAGCAGCTTTTGCCATCGGACTGGATATTAAAGAAAAAAAAAAAAAAAAAAAAAAAAAAGAAATTATAACATCCGTTCACATTAGGAGTTTCGTTATCAATGCAGTTTGTCATTTTTTAAAAAGACGTTTACTTTCGGCTGTTGACGTCATTACGCGCTTGCAGAAAGCGTTTGTTGATGTGACGTAATAACACCGGAATGATGATCCCGTGCGCGTATCATTCGTGCTGAATACTTTTTAACCTCGACCAGATCCAGCTTGATGAATATTGCACCGTGGTCTAAAGACGATGTGAGGCAATTTTCAAACAGCGGCCAGTGATTCCTGTTTTTGAAAGAAACGAAATGACAGAGTGTCCTAGAAATCCACGACAACCAACCTCAATAGGAATCACATGGCATGTCCAACCCTTTTCCACGCAGTCAGCACGCAGTGACTCGTACCGGTTCTTATTTCGCTCGTATGCTTCCTTCTGGTTTTCTTCCCACGGTACGGTTAATTCAGTGAGGAGAATACTCTTCTTTGTGTCAGACCACGCTACAATGTCTTGGTGCTTATTAGTTTGAATTATGTAAACTGGAAATTGTAGGGATGTCTTGAGATCCACTGAAACCTTCCAGTCACCAGCTTCATTCAGCAGTTTCATGATTGGAGTGTTTTGTTTCTTCACAGGACATTCACCTCCCTTGTGAAACTGAATTTATATACATAAAGGTACACGGTAATAACCTACTCGGGATTTTATTTTTTTAAATTCTTTTTTATTTTATTCAAATTTATTTATTTAAAATTTATTTTTTTAATAATAATACCATTGAAATAGTAAAAATACAGCTCTGTGTTTATACATATATACACATTCTATTGGCTTTAATCAAAATAAATAACTTTATACATATAGTAATAAAACCTCGTTTAATCACTACAGACTCTATAATGATATAGACAATCCTTATCATTGTCATTAAAACTTTAAAAAACATATAGCACAAATTAAAACAATAGCACAAAGCAGATTTCTAAAAATGTTTATATTTTAATCCTTTGAAAAAAATGCAGATTCCGCTCTTTTTGAATTTTTAAATTTTAAATCAGCGTTTATAGCAACAACAACAAAAAAACACAGACTTGAAATCGACTGCAATTAATCAATATCTTGATTAATCCAGTGGATTTAACCCTGAAGATACTTATGGTGAAACTCGAGTACCTTTATGATTATATATATATATATATATATATATATATATATATAGTCATCCACATATCCCATATTTCGACGTAGCATGTATCCTCAGTGGCCGCCAGAGAGCTCACATACGTTTTTTTAAGAAAGCCTTGTCATTTAAGCGTAATTCATTATATATATATATTTACCAAACCCCTCCGCACGAGCAGGATGTGACACGAGGTCAATTTCTTTGGCGGAGTTTAACAGGTTTAAATTCCAAGTTTTCCTTCTCCGAGACTGGTTACCTAGCCAAGGTTAAAGAGCCCAGTCCGCCCTACTATTTAGCCATAGCTGGAGGGAGAGGAGGATTCATACCTTTCCCAAGGGTATTAGCGCAAAGTGAAATGCAATTACCACACACAGGATTTGAACTCGGGGCGACGAGTCCATTTCCCGTGACTTTAACCATTACACCACGTGCTTCCTACAAACACACACATATATATATATGTGTGTGTGTGTGTGTTTGTTAGTGTGTGTAATGAGTGTTTATTTGAGTGTGTATGTGTGTTTATATATGTATAAAGCCAAACTGGTCCGTACTGTTCACTATAGGTCGATCTTTAAGCGTTCAAGTAGATCGTTGTTACTCACAACGCAACGATCATTAACATGGACGATACCACCCACTACTGAGTGATTTTACCTTTTCAAAATGAACGGTCGGCATTAAAACGTTGGCGCCTCCCGCGTTAAGTGTTTTGCCTTTGAGATACATTTATTACTTCTTATCTAGTAGTTAATATCCATCCAGGGCATGACTCCAAAGAGAGGCTGACAGAAGTGCATCAGTAACCTTTATTGGCAATTCCCTTCCTTCAATTCTTCGCAAGGGTTGGGGTGGGAGGTTACAAGATCAATTGATATAAAGTACCAGGACTGATGAAACGAAATGGTGGGTAGTGGTCCGAGGAGACTCAGTAGAATGGAAGAATTATGGGAAATAAAACATACGTTCCTAAGATGCCGTATGGGAGAAAGATATTGGTGTGCCCTAAACACATGGATGGATGAGCCGGCTTAACGGTTAATGTACTTGTAATCGGACGTGGTGACCCGGGTTCAAATCCTGGACTAAGCTGTTTGCGTTTCAGTTTCGTGCTAATGCCCTTTGGAAAGTCATGAATACACTAATTCTGCCGCCAGTCATGGTTAAATAGCAGAGAAGACTGGGTTCTTTTGTCTTGATGTGGCAACCAATCTAGGTGAAGGAATATATATATATATATATATATGTGTGTGTGTGTGTGTGTGTGTGTGAAGTAGTCAAACAATGTGTTTGAAATGGCAAAGGGCAATTTGTGTGAGATTATGTGCTTAATTAAAGTCATACCTAATTTTGTTAATTAATTAATTATAACTAAATGAATTAGGCGTGCATATCGGTTTAAATGTAAAGCGTAAACAAATCGAATTTTTCTCGATTTGTTTACGCTTTACATTTAAACTGTTATAATGAATTAATTAACAAAATTAGGTATGACTTTAATTAAGCACATAATCTCCATATATATATATATATATATAATATATATATATATATATATATATATATATCAAACTTGTTGGTAAAACCTTGTGGTAAGAAAAAACCGGCAAATAGTTTGATTGTAAAAATATACTACCAAACATTACACGGGGGAGAAAAAAAATTGAAAAAAAGAAAAGACCAAGATAGTCGTACCAACCGAAAATAATCCGCTAGGATATACTAAAGCTATTAAGTAAAGAGTGCTCAATACTTAAGTAGAGCAAATAATAAAGATAAACCTAATGAGTCAGATATACCTACTAAAAGTTTCACTTTTCGGATCTTAGCCCTGAAGAGGACTAAGCAAAACTTTTAGTTGGTATATCTGACTCATTAAGTTTATCTTTATTTATATATAATATATATATATATATATATATATATATATATATATATATATATATATGAGTGTGTGTGTGTGTTGACTCTGTAACATAAACAAAATAAAATGAATGAGGATTTATACAAATACCCCATTGATGTTACAAACTATCTAAGAGAAGGAAAATATTATATAAATATATATATGCAATTATATATATTTCCTAACCCCTCCGCCTGAGCAAGATGCGACACAAGGTCAATTTTTATGAAGAGTTTAATAGGTTTTAATTCAGTTTGCCTTCGTCTAGACTGATAACCTAGCCAGGGTTAAAGAACCCAATCTGTTCTACTATTTACCCATAGCTGGAGGGAGATTAGTTGTATGCATATCTTTCCCAAGTGTATGAGAGCAGTGTAAAATGCAAACATCCTCATACAGGATTTGAACTCGGGTCAACGAGTCCATTTCCTACGACTTGAACCATTACACCACGCGCCTCTAAATCTCTGTCTGTCTGTCTGTCTGTCTCTGTCTCTGTCTCTCTTTCTCTCTCTCTCTCTCTCTATATATATATATATATATCTGTGTGTGTGTGTGTGTGTGTGTGTGTGTGTGTGAAGAGAAAAATGGAAGTGAATCCGACGGTATGTAATATAGTGAAAAATTTGAAAAACCGAAGTTCAAATAAAATGAGTGATATTTATTCAACCAAGGCTGCAGTGTTTTTAATCAAAAACATATCAAGTACATTTTTGGTTTTGCGTATTGTTTATACATAGAGGAAGGGTTGCAGTGTTAACATTAAAAGATTTGACATGGCTGTCAAATCAAAAGGGTTCACACTTAATTCACCTAAGTCTGATGTCACCTAAGTCCGATGACAGATATAGATACAACTGTTCATATTAAAATGATTCTTGTCTTAAAAAAGCGAACAGACGGTCAGGCACGTAGAGACCGATACGAACTATCGGGCCCCGGGATGGCCAAGTTTGGATCGAAAAACGAAATTTGTCACAGGCTACGGGAATTTCTTAATTAAGAGGTTTGCAACTAGAAAAATTGACTTTTGCTGCTAAAATTGATTCCAGAATTTCGCATAAAATAAAACGCCAAACAAAGCTCATCGTGTCTTTATTTATCCAAACAAGTGTGCAAAACATATTCATATATTACTCCTATTCATTATACATGAATAAAAACAGTTGTTATTGTTGATGGTGTGTTGCCTGATTTTTTTAGAGTTGCCAGCAAACCCGGCAGTTTATATCTACTGATTTCTCAACCCGTCACAAAGACACTCCGACTGAGTTGCGTCGATCCCAGTTCTACAGATGGAATTGAACGAGCAGCTAACCGGAGGCCCATGTTATAGTCACGGAAATAATTCATACAGTAACCAGCATACTATCCCCGGGGACCCAGGATCTTAACACGTACGGTCCCGTGCCCTGATCCCCTCCAAAACTAGTCGCGTACGTGACGAGCACAGTATCATATTTAGTACCGTACGGCCCAGATCATATCACAAGTTGTTCACATTTTTCTTTGCTTTTTAAACTATTTCTCCTAAACGTCTTGACAATTTTCAATTTAGATCAGTTGTAAAAATTTGGAGAAAATATTTCAAATCTATTGTTATTGTTATGTTTCTGACCGCCATCCTTAGCCAGTTGTAAAGGACTTAAAGTAAGTAAGTAAGTCCTGCGGTATAGAATCCTTTGGTAAGTGAATAAGTCCTGAGTTATGGAATCCTACGTAGTGTCAAAGGTCCAGTGATATAATCCTATGTTCCGTCGTCCACGAAGGTTCAAAGCAATATGCGTAGGTATGACCAGCACAGCCGGTATAAATAACAATATCAGCAGCAGAATACTGCCAGTGGTTGGCCAATAGGTTGGTCACATGGTTATCGGCGAGTCTATAAGTAGAAGTGGACATCTAGCACACACGCCTTATATACAAAAACGCCAACATTTATACAACCGAATTCAAAAATTAGTCTCACAGAAAATTCAAAATACATAAGGTTAATGGAAGATAACGTTAGGATCTGAATGGTGTTTTTTTTTCAATTATGTATTATAAGCGACCACCTCTTTTGAGCCTAATGTTATATACTTGACCCATCAAGGAACACAAACACTTGTATTTATAAAAATATAAGATTATACTTTTAATTCCTCGGTTGTGTGCAGACTGAGAGTTGTTAGCAGGGGTTACGCATACACGGATCCTTCAGGAGTTCTCTGCAAGCGATCGCAAACCTGATCTCCGTCTGCTAAATTGATTTCCACCGGCTTTTTTTTATTATAGTCCAACTCACAGTGCCACGCCTCTTTGATCGTGACACCTACGCAGTTTGTTTTTTTGTTTTTTTGTTTTTTTTGTAGACACCTCTTCGCCCAAGCAGCCTGTTTTCATTGGTTATGGGCTACACCTACATATTTTCTGTGCCTACACCGTGTCAAATGTACACCTGCATCTTTAGGCGCCAATGGTCAGTTCATTGCGATATCCTGTTTTTGTTTCCATGCCCGCACTTGATACCCATGCACTTCCTGCGTGCAGTCCGGTTTCCAGGTGCAAACCGATTGACCAGGCAATATATTACATTAAGTGTAGGGAACGACTAATCGTATTTAACCTTGTAACGTATTTCTTTCTAAAATAAACCTTCTTGTTACAGCTATGTGTGCCGACCTTCACTGATTCCACGACACAATAGTGTTGTATATTTACAAGTTAATAGTGCTCAATATAGGGGACAGAGCATGTATATCTAATTTATTGTAGTTTTGACATGAAGTCAATCATGCCTGGTTGCTGACAGTTTCTCGTCAATGCGATGTTCAAACCAAGACTTGGTATCATCTGTTTTATTTGTTTTATTTTTGGGCGGTTTGATCAATTCTCAGGTTGTCTGTTTGCCGACGGACTACCCAAGTTAAGCATCGATGAATCAGGCCAGTTTTTAGATGGGTGACCATTTAATAATAGCAGGAGGTGTATACAACTTGTGTAGCAGATGAAACAGGTTAATTAGGCATGACAAACTTGAAAAAAAAACTTTTTTTTTTCATATCGTAAAAAAAATAAAGAATAAAACCCTATGAGGGAGAGAATATTGCGTTTCAGAGAAAGAAATTTATTCAGAACCGAGAAAAAATGATGGAGGAAAAAAAAAAAGAAAAAAAAGAAAAAGAAAAATAACACCGAAAGGTAGAAACCTGGAGAATAAATGAGATAAAGAAAAAAATAGATAAGAAAAAAAGGGAAAAGAAAAAGAAAAGAAAAGAAAAGCAAATACAGAAAACCAAATTGAAAGATACAACGTTTGAAGAAATATACGAAAGTCTTCGAGAAGGCCTATGAAGAATTCAGAAGAAAATTGTGGGGCAACAAAACCCTGCATAATTAGATTTTTTTTTAAATGGACACATACCCGTCAGCATCCAGAAAATAAAACGAATTTGACGTGTTTTTTTTAATTAATAAGTAGGAAAAACTATTAAAAATAGCAAAGATATATTATTTTTTAAAAAGACATTTATTTCATGTCCACATCTGAAAACTATGATTTTATCTCATGGTTTGATGAGTTTTTCATACCAGTAATAAATGGTAGTTTTCAGTGATTTATGAGTGATAGCAAGTCTCTTCTGCTCTCCAGGACTCTCCTAAGTATTCTACAAGTATATTTGTTTTAAATATACGTTCACTTTGTAATCACCTCTGAAAATTATGATTTTGTCTCATGTTTAAAGAGTTTTTCTCTCTAAGAATAACTGGTAGTTTACATTGATTGATGAGTGACTATAAGTCTTCTTAGCTCCCCACGATTCAATCCGATCACAAAAAAAAGAGAGAAGCGAAAAAAAAAATGAGAGATACAAACTTTGAAGAATATACGAAAGTCTTCGAGAAGGTCAAATAAAAAATTTAGAAGAAAATTGTGGGACAATAAAATTAGATTTAAAAATGGACACATACCCGGCAGTATCTAGAAAATTAAACGAATCTTACATTTTTTCAAATTAATACATGGGTAATTCCATGACAAATCATCCAAGACATATCACCCGACCCCTTCAATCTTTCTATAATGTTGTCCAGGTGTGGACTATGTTAGACATTCCCCAAAATTTAAGCTTATAATTCCAAAAATTGGTGGAGTTATGCCTATTTTTAACTCTCCAAATTTGAGGGGTCACGAAAAATAACCTATTTTTGTAACCTATTTTTCTCTGTAAAATGTTTTCAAGGGCTTCCCTACTCCTTTCGGGGGCCAGTAATGTTCAATATATGTGAAATAATAATAGAAAAAAAAATTATCATAGATGCAGGACCACATTGGGATATTGATCGTGCTATGAAAAAATCAGAAATCATCAATAACTTAAAATTGGTTTGACTATAAGACCTTTTTAAAGGTTTACATAATATATGGCGTAGTTAATTTACATACTGATTTCAACAAAACCAGGTTTAATATATAATTACTTGTTATTGATCTTTAATATTATTGTTTTATTCTCCAACGTATTAAAATTAATCCTATGAATGATTTTATATAGAAACCAATGAGAATATAATTTAAATAAGTGTAATCTTTTTATATCCGATTTTTTGTTACTTTCGTTAGTTTATCTAATTTAATATATTTCATCACATTAAAACTTAAAAGATATGTTTGAAAATGTCAGCATGGGGGATATCTTCTACTTTTTGAGGGAAATAAAATTATACCATAGAATATAGATATGAAACAAATCAATACCATGTAACATAATCCTCAACAATACAAACACATTTTTAAAACCAATTACTAAAAAGTGTAAATATAAATACACGATATGTATAACTTTCTAACCGTTAGGCTTGACATAACCCCGGACTGGTTGATATGCCGTTAAAACCAATAAACAAACAAACGAGTATACACATATAGACTAGCGGGACCTTTGGAATTTCCACGAAACGAAAAACAATTAAGAGAAGCTTTTTAAACCAGAGATGATGATTCGCAGTTTCATTACATATAAATCCTACTGTTGTCTTTGCAATAAACAAGACAAAAATAAAAGCGACAAAAACACGACACATAAAAAAAGTTGGGCTGCAAATTCGCCTGACGCAGGTAAATTAGGGCAGGAGGCCTGGACGACATGAGATCAAAATTACCAAAATATCTTCCGTAATTTACAATTTTAATATTACGAATAAAATAAAGATGTAACATTTTTTTTTAATTCGTTTTAATTTTACTTTGGTATCTTAAGCGACACAAGACCATTTGAAATGATTCATTTTTAAAATTGAATTTAATAAAATAGTACAAATAAGAAATCTGCAATTAAAGTGACACCAGATAATTTGGACTTACATTTTTGTATTGCATCTTGAACAATTTGGACGGTCTCATTTTTAACCTGAGGTTGAGTTGCAGGATAATAACGGGCGGAAGATTAAGGAACAACTGTATTAATATATAGATAAACCTGATATTTAATTATGTTAAGAAAGCAATTACAATGCGTATGAAAATAAAATAATGTTCAGTCTTATCGATTTCAAAGAAACTTTATCATCAGAGACATTTTCTGAAATGGACGCGTTCTTGTGTCGTTTTTTTGTGTGTGCGTTATAAACACGCGTCTCGTGGGTTTTTTTTTCATAACGCCACGCGGAAGGGTCGTGATAGCCGTTGTTCAATCAATTTCGATTTTATTATTTGTATCTATTTATTTATTTATGTATTCATGTATTTATCTATTCCTATTTATTTGTTTTATGTATATATATGTGTATATATATAGAATGTGTATTTTAATTAATTATATATTTTGTGTTTAATTCTAACCTTTTGTTTATACGAGGACCTAATTTAGCTATTAATAAACTTTCTCTAATTCTGAGATTACCAATGTTGCGTATTATTGTCTCTATCTTAACGGAAAAACTATTGTCCTTATTTTTGCATTTGATTAAATATTTATGGAATGAGGATGAATGTGTGTGGATATGTTCTTTAATTCTAATGTGGGTGGTCTAATTGTACTTCCTATATAGAAATTAAAGCATTTGGAGTAAGTTAAACGATAAATGGTGTAAGTTATTTAAACCTTTTTGATGTCTTCTCAAAGCAAGCAATAAAAGAGTAAAAAAGAAAACAAGCAACACCAGATAATCAGGATTTACATTTTTTCCATTATTTTGGACGGTTTAGACGGTCTCATTTTAAACCAGAGGGTATTGCAAGGCGATAATGGTCATGCAATTAAGGAACAGGAGTATAGATAAACCTGATATTTGAGCTTTTACACTAGGAAGCAGAGGAGGTCTGTTTTTATGTCCTCTCAAAGAAAGAACTAAAAGAGTAAAAAAGAAAACAAGCAATACCAGATAATCAGGATTTACATTTTTTTCCTTTCATCTTGGATGGTTTGGACGGTCTCATTTTAAACCAAAGGTTATTGCAAGACGTTAACGGTCGTACAATTAAGGAACGGGGTTATAGATAAACCTGATATTTTAACTTTGAAAGTAAAAAGCAGAGGAGGTCTGTTTTGATGTCATCTCAAAGCAAGCACTAAAAGAGTAAAAAAGAAAACAAGCAACACCAGATAATCAGGATTTACAGTTTTTCCTTTATCTTGGACGGTTTGGATGGTCTCATTTTAAACCAGAGGGTATTTCAAGACGTTAACGGTCGTACAATTAAGGAACGGGAGTATAGATAAACCTGATATTTTAACTTTTACACTACGAGGCTGAGGAGGTCTAGTTTGATGTCCTCTCAAAGAAAGAACTAAAAGAGTAAAAAATAAAACAAGCAACACCAGATAATCAGATTTACAGGTTTTCCTTTATCTTGGACGGTTTAGACGGTCTCATTTTAAAACCAGAGGGTATTTCAAGACGTTAACGTCGTACAATTAAGGAACAGGAGTATAGATAAACCTGATATTTTAACTTTTACACTACGAGGCTGAGGAGGTTAGTTTGGATGTCCTCTCAAAGAAAGAACTAAAAGAGTAAAAAATAAAACAAGCAACACCAGATAATCAGGATTTACAGTTTTTCCTTTATCTTGGACGGTTTAGACGGTCTCATTTTAAACCAGAGGGTATTTCAAGACGTTAACGGTCGTACAATTAAGGAATGGGAGTATAGATAAACCTGATATTTTAACTTTTACACTACGAGGCTGAGGAGGTCTAGTTTGATGTCCTCTCAAAGAAAGAACTAAAAGAGTAAAAAAAACAAAAAACAAGCAATACCAGATAATCAGGATTTACATTTTTTTCCTTTCATCTTGGATGGTTTGGACGGTCTCATTTTAAACCAGAGGGTATTGCAAGACGTTAACGGTCGTACAATTAAGGAACGGGAGTATAGATAAACCTGATATCTTAACTTTGACACCAAGAAGAAGATGAGGTCTAGTCTGATGTCTTTTCAAAGCAAATACTTTAAATGCAGAGGCAGAAACACACTTGTATTTTCTATCTATGCAATTTATTTTTGCCGCTAGATTTTTGCTGTATTGATAAAGGATTATTGTGAACGCTCATTGTATCTATTTCCAAGTTGTGTTTTTTTATTTCATTTTATTTATTTCATGTCGTGATACGATATTAAGAAATATGTGCTATCCAATTCGTTTCAATCTACCCAATAAACGAGAAATATTTTATTTAGTTTGAGTAAGATTTTATATTTTGTTTGCTATAATAAAAGCCTATGAAAATAGTGTTTATTCATTGGAAAAATATCCAATAAAAGCGAAAAATTTATGTTTCGTTTGAATAAAAAATATTATCCGCCATTTTATCACGTGATAGGACGTGTAAACATTTTCACTAAATTCATTACAAAATATGTAATAAATTCTCTCTCTCTCTCTCTCTCTCTCTCTCTCTCTCTCTCTCTCTCTCTTCCTGTCTGTCTGCCTGTCTCTCTCTCTCCCCTCTCTCTCTCTATCTATCTATCTGACTGTCTACCTGTCTGTCTCTGTCTCTGTCTCTCTCTCTCTCTCTCTCTCTCTCTCTCTATATATATATATATATATATATATATATATATATTAAATTTTTACTTGAAGGCACTTACAACGCATGTATCGCATAAAATTCGATATTTTTCTTATAGAAAATGATCTTGACAAGTGTAATCCCAGCAAAAGATGGCTCGG
>CM042156.1:16414823-16422323 GCA_023376005.1 Doryteuthis pealeii
ACCATCATCAACATCATCATCAAAATCGTCACCATCATCATCATCATCATCATCGTCACCATCATCATCATCGATGTTCCAAAGACCTATCGACCCCCCCCTTTTTTTAAAGTAAGCTCAGTCGGTAGTGTGTCGGACTACGAACCACAAGGTTCCTGGTTCGATACCGACCCTCGCCTACTCAGCGTATCAGTAGCACAGGGATATGTGCGGTAAAGTGTGGAGCTGATGCTAGGTGTGGCGCTTTACCTCAGACACTAAAAAATCTCATTGGTCTAGTGGTAGTGAAAAGGGAATAGACTCCCTCGCTGCCCGGCTGATACCCACTTAAGGCCACCCCGACGACTTTACTTTTTTACTTTATTACACAAGTATAAACGATATATATATATATATATATATATATATATATATATATATAAGGTGTGTCAAAAAAGTATCGATATTTTTTGTACATTTTGACACACCTTGTATTCTGAAAAAAATTAACTTTTACTTCATTGTTCATTTCTATCTTGGTTAATATACAGCTTCAAACTCGGGACTTTTTAACACACCTTGGATATTGGCCCGACAGCTGCTTTTTTTTTGGGGGGGGGGGGGCTCTCATGATTTATTCAAGACAGCATGCCTGCTTCTTTTATAGTTCCAGTATAGCATTTTCCCCAAACGTTTCCTTTGAGTTCAACTGGTGCCGATATCAGATTTCCGTATGATCGTTTATCGCAGTCCATGAGAGATGCGATATTTCAACCTAGTTTACTAATTTTAGGGATTTGCCGTTAAAGTCCAAGTGGTGCAACCATACAGTAGCACTGATACGACTGTTGAATTATTTAGTGCTACAATACACCACTTATAGACTAAGCAAGGTCACATGGGTTAAAACTCGCCCAATCAACAGCCCGAATGCGTGGCTGGTTGACTACTGAATCACTGATACTGAGAGACGTCCATTTGCAATCATTGACGAAGGACTTGTAATGCTGAGGAGCACCAAGGAACAACCAAAGGATTCTTTACCAAAGATCGTGCTCTACTTAACACAAAGAATCTCCGCTGGACAAGCACTCTTGCCTGAAGCCTAAAGGATGGTTACTAGGATCGTAACAATGACTACAGCTTGGAAGTGTTCTTGTTTTATCTTATTACAGAGATCGGATTTGGGTATGATGAATACACTAAAAGTGAAATAAAGATTTATCAATAGAAAGAAAGGGTTAACAGTAAAACATAAGAAAACGATGAAAATAAAAAAGGAAGAGATTGAATAAAAGGAGAAAGTGGTAAATAAGGAATTGAATAAGAATACAGGAAGAAAGAATAAAGGAAACGAAGGGGAAAAAAGAAAGAAAGAAAGAAAGAAAGAAAGAAAGAAAGAAAGAAAGAAAGAAAGAAAGCAACCAGGTTTGTATGTAGAAAGAAAGAAAGAAAGAAAGAAAGTGACCAGGTTTGTATGTAGAAAGAAAGAAAGAAAGAAAGAAAGTGACCAGGTTTGTATGTAGAAAGAAAGAAAGAAAGAAAGAAAGCGATTGGGTTTGTATGTAGAAAGAAAGAAAGAAAGAAAGAAAGAAAGAAAGTGACCAGGTTTGTATGTAGAAGGAAAGAAAAAAAGGAAGAAGAAAGAAAGTGAAATGTAGAAAGAAAGAAAGAAAGAAAGAAAGAAAGTGACCAGGTTTGTATGTAGAAAGAAAGAAAGAAAGAAAGAAAGAAAGTGACCAGGTTTGTAAAAGAAAGAAAGAAAGAAAGAAAGAGTGACCAGGTTTGTATGTAGAAAGAAAGAAGAAAAGAAAGAAAGAAAGAAAGAAGAAAGAAAGAAAGCGATTGGGTTTGTATGTAGAAAGAAAGAAAGAAAGAAAGAAAGAAAGAAAGTGACCAGGTTTGTATGTAGAAAAGAAAGAAAGAAAGAAAGAAAGAAAGAAAGCGATTGGGTTTGTATGTAGAAAGAAAGAAAGAAAGAAAGAAAGAAAGAAAGAAAGTGACCAGGTTTGTATGTAGAAAGAAAGAAAGAAAGAAAGAAAGAAAGCGATCTGGTTTGTACGTAGAAAGAAAGAAAGAAATAAATAAAGAAAGAAAGAATGTGATCAGGTTTGTAATTTAGAAAGAAAGAAAGAAAGAAAGAAAGAAAGCGATTGGGTTTGTATGTAGAAAGAAAGAAAGAAAGAAAGAAAGAAAGAAAGAAAGTGATCAGGTTTGTATGTAGAAAGAAAGAAAGAAAGAAAGAAAGAAGAAAGAAAGAAAGTGATCAGTTTTGTATGTAGAAAGAAAGAAAGAAAGAAAGAAAGAAAGAAAGAAAGTGATCAGTTTTGTATGTAGAAAGAAAGAAAGAAAGAAGAAAGAAAGAAAGAAAGAAGAAAGAAAGCGATTGGGTTTGTATGTAGAAAGAAAGAAAGAAGAAAAGAAAGAAAGTGATCAGGTTTGTATGTAGAAAGAAAGAAAGAAAGAAAGAAAGAAAGAAGCGATTGGGTTTGTATGTAGAAAGAAGAAAGAAAGAAAGAAAGTGATCAGGTTTGTATGTAGAAAGAAAGAAAGAATGAAAGAAGAAGAAAGAAAGAAAGAAAGTGATCAGTTTTGTATGAAAGAAAGAAAGAAAGAAAGAAAGAAGAAAGAAAGAAAGCGATTGGTTTGTATGTAGAAGAAAGAAAGAAAGAAGAAAGAAAGAAAGTGACCAGGTTTGTATGTAGAAAGAAAGAAAGAAAGAAAGAAAGAAAGAAAGCGATTGGGGTTTGTATGTAGAGAAAGAAAGAAAGAAAGAAAGAGAAGAAAGTGACCAGGTTTGTATGTAGAAAGAAAGAAAGAAAGAAAGAAAGAAAGCGATCTGGTTTGTACGTAGAAAGAAAGAAAGAAATAAATAAAGAAAGAAAGAAATGTGATCAGGTTTGTAATTTAGAAAGAAAGAAAGAAGAAAGAAAGAAAGCGATTGGGTTTGTATGTAGAAAGAAAGAAAGAAAGAAAGAAAGAAAGAAAGAAAGTGATCAGGTTTGTATGTAGAAAGAAGAAAAAAGAAAGAAAGAAAGAAAGAAAGAAGTGATCAGTTTTATGTAGAAAGAAAGAAAGAAAGAAAGAAAGAAAGAAAGAAAGTGATCAGTTTTGTATGTAGAAAGAAAGAAAGAAAGAAAGAAAGAAAGAAAGAAAGAAAGAAAGCGATTGGGTTGTATGTAGAAAGAAAGAAAGAAAGAAAGAAGAAAGTGATCAGGTTTGTATGTAGAAAGAAGAAAGAAAGAAAGAAAGAGAAAGCGAATGTAGAAGAAAAAAGAAAGAAGAAAAGTGATCAGGTTTGTATGTAGAAAGAAGAAAGAATGAAAGAAAGAAAGAAAGAAAGAAAGAAAGTGATCAGTTTTGTATGTAGAAAGAAAGAAAGAAAGAAAGAAAGAAAGAAAGCAACCAGGTTTGTATGTAGAAAGAAAGAAAGAAAGAAAGAAAGAAAGAAAGAAAAGAGTAAAATAAGAAGAGGATGAAGAGGGAAAGAATCTAGATTAATCATGAATCAATGGAAGGAAAATGAACAGATGAATGAAAAGGACAAAACGCAACTTTTAAGAAATATTTTTCTAATTACATTATCACGAAAAAGAAAAGTTTTTCAAAATATTGTTTGAAAAGAATAAATAAATAAAATAAAATTAACAAAAAATATAAAGAATGAGGCAAATAAAAAAGAGGAAAAATAGATCGAAAGAAAAGGAGTTGAAAACTTATAAAAGTGAAAGTAAGAAAAAAAGAAAGAAAGATGTGAAGTAAACGTAGAAAGAAAGAAAGAAAGAAAGAAAGAAAGAAAGAAAGAAATTGAAGACGGAAAGAGAAAAAAGAAATGGTTTTAGGGTAAAGAAAGAAAGAAAGAAATTTAAGAGAGAAAAGAAAACGAAAAGTTTTGTTAAAGAAAGAAAGAAAGAAAGAAATCGAAGAGAAAAATGAAGAGAAAATGTTTGATGAAGGAAGAAAGAAAAAAAGAAAGAAAGAAATGTAACTGAAAAATAAGAATAAAACGTTTTTATGAAGAAAGAAAGAAAGAAAAAAAAAGAAAGAAAAGGATTCGGAATATTATAAAAGAGAAAGAAAGAAAAAAATTAACAGAAAAAGGAAGTACGGTGGTCCGTTTCATCTTCTCAAAAAACTTTTGAATGAAATATAAAACGAGCAAGAAAGAAAGAAAGAAAGAAACAAAGCAATTAAAAAGAGAAGGAAGTGGGGGGGGAGAATCTAGATTTGTCGCAAATCAATGATAGGAGAAAGAATAGACGAACAAATAAAAAAGATTAAAACGAAACTTTAAAAAAAAATAATAATAATAAATACAATATGAAAAAGAAGAGTTTTTCCAAAAATGGTTTGAAAAGAATAAATAATAAAATGAAATTCACAGAAACTCTAAAGAAAGCTAAGTTTAATTCGTAAACATGTCAAATACGTAAACAAATAAAACGAACGAAAGAAATCAAGAGTTTTGTTTACTTCAGCGAACGTTCACACGATAGTTACTCTCATCACGCAAACGTCACACAAAAGAACAAAACATTATAGCGTAATTATTTGCGATTAGTCATGTGACCTAAAAAAGCTCTGCATAGTAAAATAGCGTTATATTTCTCGAGTAATGATAATGATCATTTTTTATCCTTCTTTTAAAAATTCGATTTGAATTTTTTCTATGGAAAACTCTTCGTCTCCTTTTGATATTATATCCCGAGTGTCACCATCATTCAGAAATTTTATTTCCCTTGAGATTTGTTTAGATTATAAATATTTTTCTTCATTTAATCAAATGTTCATTTTCATTCAATCGTCTTTTTTTTTCTTTTTAAGCCTTATTTCTCTAGTAGTTTATCGAAATCTAGAAACTGTACGTCGTTTTTTAATCGATATCTCGAATTTAAAAGACTTTTATATATAAA
Source organism: Doryteuthis pealeii (assembly GCA_023376005.1). NCBI lineage: Eukaryota > Metazoa > Mollusca > Cephalopoda > Myopsida > Loliginidae > Doryteuthis > Doryteuthis pealeii. Next base: position 16,419,716 of record CM042156.1, read on the forward strand.
GTTAAAGAAATTGTTAAAAAAATAATCTCGTAGCAAGAAAATGTGTAGAAAAAATTAATAGTTGAACACTGATGACCCAGTTGGAGCAAGCCGACGAGTTGGGGTTGCAAAAGGAATAATCTTTTGCGACCCACTCCTGCCTAGGGTCTGGTAACAAGTAGTAAACACTCCGTAAAAAAAACTTCTATAACCGTAGTTGATCACGGGAGCGAAAAAGATAATTGAACGGGGAGGGAAGCCCATTATATAGGCGCTGTTATGTCTCCTCACCCCTCCAACTTCCGACAGGAAACTATATAATGCAATCCCTTTCTGGTCTCATGTTCAATCACAAGAGCCAGAACCTCCCTCAATCCAACCAGGAGCTCCAGCCGGTAAGTCACCAGTCCTCCACTTTTTTCACAAAAGAGAGGAACTATTTTTTAGTGATAAATAATGGTTGTTAAAATCCTTGTCGCCATTGTAGTGGTTCAATTGTAATTCTAGTCTGTAGGTTTCCCCTGTACTATATGCGTCCAAATTTATAGTGAGTTGAATAACGCAGATAATACTAATCTTCAAGCCTCATCTCAAACATTCAGAGAAATTGTTAATCCTAGTCTGTAGGTTTCCTATGTAATGTATAAGTCCAAGTCTAATGCTAAAGCCATCCTTGTAGAAGAACAGTAGTGATACAATTTAAGTAATATATTGAAGGTTGAGCGGGTTCATACCTTTCCCAATAGTATTAGTACGAAAGTAAACGTAATAGTACAACTGGAGTTTAAACTAGATGTTGCAGTCCAGCAAGTTAGCCACTGCGCCACGGAGACACTCCTTACTAACAGACAGTCAATCTTGCATTATTTTATTTTTGGAGTCATATATTTAGACAAATAAGCTATCCAATGACAGTGCTGTCTATTTTTCACTAAGTAAAAAAGAAAATTCTCGGAACAAGTATCCAATAGGAACTCCAAATTCCCAACTTAATGAAAATTCATATTTTAACTCGTCACCGGTAACTTCCGCTTCCAAATTTTTGTAAACAAAGAAATTTAATCGTTAAAAGTTTATGGAGATGTAAAACTTACGATAAATTAAATAAATAGAGGGTTGGTACACGTAATCAAATTAAAATTCAATAGCAAAATTTTGAAGTTTATGAGTATTTTTCAACACTTACGATAAATTGAAAGAAAGACGAAAGGCGTTTTATTACTAAAATAGTTTTTACTTAATCAGAAGAGAATTTCAATTATGTTTATTTAAATAAAAATACAGTTTATATTTGCAAAATGTTTCTATGTTTATCTAAATAAAAGGATGTCATTCAGAAATAGTATCACACAATTTGTAAAATTTGTTTTTGTCAGATACAATATAAGTTCAAAAGATCATCTGTTCATTTATTTTCAAATATTTGAAAGTCGAAGTTACCGGTGATGTGTTAGAATATGAACCTTTTATTAAGTTGATGATTTGGGGTGCCAATTGGATAATTGGTCCAAATTCTCTGACGTAATAAGAAATATCTCTATAAACGAGTGTTATTATTTAGTATTTGATAAGCCGGGGTTCGAACCCGCTTACTACATTGCTGCAGATCAGAAGTTAACCACTGTGCCACAGGAACTCGCGGACTGCAATACTTACATTTTCATTTTTTAAGAATCAGTTTTTTTAATCTAATAAGCTATCCATCGAATACACTACCTATATTTCAAAAATTAAAAAGAAAAAAAAAAACAGAAAAAAAATTATAACGTAATGAGAAATAATTTTGTCTTCATAAATGAGTGCATTAGATAATAGATTAGGCGGAGTTCGAACTCGCTTACTGCGATATCACATTCTAACACGTTAACTACTACACCACGGGGACTTTCACATCTTTGGGTGTAGTTGCGCATTACCCCATTACCTAGAGCAGGGGTCACTATTGTTGGATTTATTTTGGTATATAGATATTTATTATGAATATAAATATATATACATAAATTTGGCACAAGGCCTAAAGGGGGGAGGTAAGAGGCTGGTCTTCACTATCCTATCTTTTTAACTGAACTATTCTCATTCGTGACCCGATTCATTCGACAATTTTCCATTCACCATAAAACTAATTCGCACCACAGTCACCAAAACATTCCCTTCACTCTATGACAATCCAACACCTAACCCATATTTACATATTTTGAGGGAGGGGGAAGATGATATTCATATATTTATTTACTAAGCTTCGCTTAGATATGGCACAAGGCCGAATGTAAGGGGCACCCAGTGAGGCTCGAACTCACTAGTCATGGTTTGCCAGTCTTCCTTGCTAACCATTACACAACCTGTGTACTGGTTCCCGGTCTATATTTATAGACTAGGCGAGATCATGTGGTCTGTTCCTTAGCCAATCGCTGGTCATACTGCGTGGCTGATATATTACTTCAGCAATGATTTTCCTTAGTCTACTCGCGATCATCAAACCAAAGGATCCTAGGATTCTCTACCTGAGAGGTATTACTAAAGGAACCAAATCGGAGGACTCTCTAACTAGAATCAACTGGCCAATTATGACCCTTAACAACTTAACAACTATAATGCCGGATCCGGCTCGCGAAGGTATTTTATCAGGCCC
>CM042156.1:16424823-16469823 GCA_023376005.1 Doryteuthis pealeii
ATCTCATCTGTACGGGAAAATGGAGAGCTGACGGTAGGTGTGGCGCTCCACCTCAGAAAAAAAAGAATCTCCCTGGTCTTGTGTTAGCAAAAAGGGGATAGACTCCCTTGCTGATACCAAAAATAGGCCAGTCTGCCAACGTTACTTTCGTGCCCTAAGTCACCCAAAAAGTGCGATATACATATCAGTTTAAAATAAACGAGAGATTCTGGTGAAGCCAGCTAGTGTAGTGGTTAGAATGTCCGCCTGTCAACCTGACAGATAGGGTTCGAATCGCGCACAAAGCACTGCCCTGTCTATAGCTCTGCTGATGAGGCCTAATGGGCTGAAATGTACATACAGAGATCGACTTTTCTCGATTTGCTTACGCTTTACATTTAAACCGATATGCACGCCTAATTCATTTAATTATAATTAATTAATTAACTAATTAGGTATGACTTTAATTAAGCACATTATCTCCCTAAAAATTATTATAATGTATAAAGAAGCAACATTAATAGGATGAAAAGACAAATAAAAATGAATTATGACAATGCTTCATATATCATTCTCTTTTTTAAAATTACCCATGGACTCTAAATCTAATGGTGTCAGTCTTGATAAATTTTAGCATGTGAATTCCTTTGACCTCAGGGAGTGTTAAAAGTATCTGCTGGGGAAGGCTGAATGATGGAACTAAAATAACCTGCTGTAACCGAAAAGGTCTCGTCTCAAAGATCCGGTCTCGTTTATTCACAGAAGTTTGCACTATCTTAGCAGTCAATCTCTCCGCAACGGTTATCACCGAATGATCCCAATTATCGTCTGGATCTCTCTTGTGATCGTAAAAAATATATAAACAATTGTATGTATTAAATAGTTTAAACACAGATCCTTAAACGGCAGTTGTCAAATGGCCGAGTGGTTAACGGATCGGGCTGATGAAAAGTCAGTCGGATTTCGCTCCTGGTCAGAGGTAGTAGTTGTGTCTAGCCACACTGAAGAGACGTGAAACGTCAAAACACAGTGTCTGTGGATGACACACACACACACATATACATATATATACTAACCTCTCCGCACGAGCAGGATGCGACACTAGGTCAATTTCTTGTTTGAATTCAGAGTTTGCCTTCTACTAGACAGGTTGCCTAATAAAAGTTGAAAAGCCCAGTCTGTCCTACTAATCATTCATAACTGGAGGGACTATTTTTTTATTCATACATTTCCCAATGATATTAGCGCTATGTGAAGTGCAAACAGACTTGTACAAGATTTGAAGTCGGGTCGCCATGTCCATTTCCTACGATTCAAACCATTATGCCCCGTTCCTTAATATATATATATATATATATATATATATATATATATATATTTATTTAATTTGCTGAGTTTTTATAGATCAATGTTTATTATAAACAGCTACCCATGTTTCATGCTACGGGGCAATCATCAGGTCGTTGAGTTAGATCCCATGGTGTTTGTTGAAGATCTTTTCTTAATGTCACATTCTGGACCGCAAATAACGTCGGTTACTTTCATCAGTTGCCCCGTAGCATGAAACCTGGGTAGCTGTTTATAATAAACATTGATCTATAAAAACTCAGCAAATCAAATAAATATTAGCGCTCACAATTTGTGATTGAGCACTGTATTTTCTTTGTTTCATCACAAAAAAAATATAAAGAGATATTCTAAATTGTTAAGGTTTTCGTATTTGATGTCGTGGAGTGTTTGATGCCAGGGGATGATCAAACATTCCACTACTGTGAACTTTACCCTCCTCTCTCTCGATTAACCCCTTTTCCCATCTAGCACCTGGCTTCCTCCTTGCTTCCTGTAAACTTTCCCTACACTTCATTCATGTTATCTTCATCCCTTATTTCGCCCTAACCTCCCTACCCTTCATTTCCGCTACTAACTCACTCCCTCATCAAAACACACACATGAACGTAACTTTTGCTTTGAATAAAAGTCAGTTGACTGAGGATGTCCTTATGAAAGGACGAAATATTTCAACTCTCAGACTTGTTTGAGTTATTATTTTTGTTCACTATCCTTTTACCTACCTCATATATATATATATATATATATATATATATATATATATATATATATATATATATGAATAAGATATAATGAAAAAACAAACGATGTTTACAACTGAAATAGGCTCATCAGAAGAGAAAGTGTGCAAACCGTTTCGGGGCCAATTCTCTTGAAGGTTTTAAAAAAGAGAATTTGCCCCGAAACGGTTTGCACACTTTCTCTTCTGATGAGCCTATTTCAGTTGTAAACATCGTTTGTTTTTTCATTATATCTTATTCATACTGTCGGATTAATTTCCATTTTATTTTCACATATATATATATATATAAAGAGAGCGCGCATGCGAGAGAGAGAGAGACAGACAGACAGAGACAGAGACAGAGAGAGAGATTCTAAATTGAATTGGTTTTCGTATTTGATGTCAACGATATAGAAATAAATGTATTGTGTTTTGTAAGTATAAATAAGTGATGTGATTAATAATACGAATGGAATTATACTAAACAAACAGTTGACAAAGCGATCTGGTCTGAAACTATTGTATGTTCATATATATATATATATATATATATATATATATATGAAGGAAGGGTGGATGGGTTTAGGATCCGACGATATGCTGTAGATAGAAGGAAAGTGGTCAAGAAATGATCAACTCAAAACAAGTCACAGGGTGATACGTTTCGTCTGTATTCACAGACTTCCTCAGTCATCTGAGACTTTATCAAAGCTTTGCTTTAATAAAGTCTCAGATGACTGAGGAAGTCTGTGAATACAGACGAAACGTATCACCCTGTGACTTGTTTTTGAGTTGATCATTTCTTGACCACTTTCCTTCTATCTACAGCATATATATATATATATATATATATATATATATATATATATATATATACACACAATAGATGCAGATAAAAAAACAATTTGGACCCTACGACATCGCCTTTAATAGACGGAAGGATACCAATAACAGTGCGTAAAAATTTGAATTGCGAACAAAACACGAAAGTGAAGGTACCACTGTTGGAATATTTTGGATATAGTTATTTACTAAGCTTAGTTTAGATGTGACACAAGTCCAGAAGTATGGGGCGTCCAATAAGAATCGAACTCACTAACACTGGTTTGCGAATCTAGCTTGCTAAACATTACACCACATGAGGTGTAATATTTTGGATATATATATATATTTACGAAAGCCCTCCGCACGAGCAGGATGTGACACAAGGTCAATTTCTTAAGCGGAGTCCAATAGGTTTAAATTCAGAGTTTTTCTTCTCCTAGACTGGTTATCTAGCCAAGATTAAAGAGCACAGTCTGCCCTAATATTTACCCATAGCTGGAGGGAGAGTATGATTCATACCTTTTCCAAGGGTATTAGCGCAAAGTGAAATGCAATTACCACATCCAGGATTTGAACTCGGGGCGACGAGTCCATTTCCCATGACTTTAACCATTACACCACGCGCTTCCTACTATAATACTGTAATATTTTGGATATAAGGTGTGCTACAATACACCACTTAAATTTATAGACTAAGCGAGGCTACGTGGTTTAAACCTCAGCCAATCAACAGCCGGAATGCGTGGCTGGTTGACTACTTAATCACTCATACGAAGGTCCATTTGCAATCATTGACGAAGGACTTGCAATACTGAGGAGCACTAAGGAACAACCAAAGGATTCTTTACCAAAGATTTCCACAGGGCGTGCGCTCTTGCTTGAAGCCTAAATGATGGCCCATAAAATCGTAACAGATGTATCTGAGAATGGAAATGATTGAATTGCAGATATGTTGTTAGGATTATTAGTTGAATAACGAAGTGAATATTCAATTTCTTATGAAAATCAGTAAAACCCAAAATTAAAGACTTTAAGTGCAGACAGGTCGCATAACCCTATTAACCCTATCAGGGTGACACGGTAGTTCGTCTCACATGTCTCTTTTCAGAGCAAACGGGGTCAGTGGCGAAGCTTCGAAAAAGTGATAATAACTTTACAAGAATATTTTGGACCATAGGTTAAGCAGAAACTAAGACATCTGAAAACCTAAACGACGTTCGTGATTATACTTGTCTTTATTTATGAGATGAGGCTTGATATGAATAATTTTGATATTTCAGAATGCTTTCCTCATCACTATTGTATATAGACATAACTTTCAGGTCACTGTAACCTCGGCCTCTGTTTACATTTTTTTCAAATTACGTTAAGATAAGTCATCATATATATATATATATATATAATATATATATATATATATATATATACACAAACAACTGAAAAAGAGAGATGCACGTTCTTCGAAATATCGGTGAGAAAATGTTATGTTTGGTATGTTTGGAATGGCTTTTTTGCCGACAATTTTTGGGAGAATATGTGCTTATTGGAGTCGTACCTAATTTTGAAAATTAATTAATTAATAATGAATTAGGCGGGAATGCCTATTTAAATGTATGGCGAAACAAATCGAGAAAAATCAATCTCTGTATGTACATTTCGGCCTATTAGGCCTCATCAGCAGAGCTATAGATAGGAAGGCCGCCCTGTGCGTGATTTGAAACCGGACTGCCAAGCTGACAGGCCGATATGACAACCCCTACACCAAACGGACTTCCTAGATTTTACGATTTGTTTAGAGTAGGTTAATATTCCTCTTCAGTGACTTTTATTACACGACGATATGATAAGTTGTAAACACCGGACTGCCAAGCTGACAGGCCGATATCACAACCCCTACACCAAACGGACTTCCTAGATTTTACGATTCTATAGGGGTTGTGATATCGGCCTGTCAGCTTGGCAGTCCGGTTTCAAATCACGCACAGGGCGGCCTTCCTATCTATAGCTCTGCTGATGAGGCCTAATAGGCCGAAATGTACATACAGAGATTGATTTTTCTCGATTTGTTTAGCCATACATTTAAATAGGCATTCCCGCCTAATTCATTATTAATTAATTAATTTTCAAAATTAGGTACGACTCCAATAAGCACATATATATATATATATATATATATATATATATATATATATATATATATGGAGAAAAAATTAATTCCATATATATATATATATATATATATATTCATATAAGTATGCTTATTATTATTATTATTATTATTATTATTATTATTATTTATGTTTTTGTTTGAAGGCAATTACAATGCGCATATCGTATAAAAATATGAAGAATAATATACTTTACTGAACAGTGCTTCTAAAGCAAATTATCAAATCACACACACACACACACACACACACATATATATATATATATATATATATATATATATATATATATATAAGGAACGACTTACCGGTGAATATATCGGGTTGGTCTCAATATTTGGTTGGTATAAGAGTTATTCGAATAATTCAGCGTTATAACAAATACAGAGTGCTCAATACGTAAGTAGATCGGATTTATTATTATAGTGTGTACAGAAATAACCCACGAGTTTCATCATAAGGATATTCAGGGTGAAATCCACTGTATTAATCAAGATATTAATTAATCACAGCTAACTGAAGGAGTTCATGTTATAAATATGACCGTTGAAAACGGTTTCACAGTTAATGAACGCTGCTGCGTCATTTTAATATATATATATTATTTGCGTCATTTTATATATGTATTAATATATATATATATATATATATATATATATATATATATATATATGAACATATTCTTACTATGAAAAGGCGTTTATTTTAAACAACGCATATCTAGTTTAGTGCATTTCCTCCTTCCTTTGAAATACCTTTAATTACCCGGAGAGGATTAATAACATTCATTGAAGAGTGCAGTGTGAAAATTATCAATTGGATTGCATCATAGAAATATAATCAAATGAAATGCGATCAAATAAAAATGAAGTGGTGATAATTAATTTCCATAATTAACAATTTAATAAGTCCAATGACATCATCTTATAAATTTCTTCAAAAGTAATTAATTCAAAAATTGTAATTGTATCAACGAAATGACGTTCGTATTTTACGTTTACGCTAAAAAGATCCAAAAATTCAAAACGCATATTTACGAAGACCATTCCCAAAATCATATTTGGTATCGACGCCATTGTAAAAGATGGGTAACTCAACTAGTTTGAATAGACCACACAGACAGGTTGATTAGAGAACGGAGCAACAAACTTACGAAGATCCTCTCCAAAATCAGATTTAATATCGACGCCATTGTAAAAGATGGGTAACTCAACTAGTTCGAATATTCCTCACAGACAAGGGAACGGAGCAACAAACCTACGAAGATCCTTTCCAAAACTGTTTTGATATCGACGTCATTGTAAAAGATGGGTAAGTTAACTAGTATGAATAGCCATCACAGACTAGTTCAAGGAACGGAATAGTAAACACACAAACCAGAGCTACCAACGAAAATCGAAGTCTATTCAAGTCTACACTAAAAAGAAAACTATTTAAAAATTTAATATCAACGCCATTGTAAAAGATGGGTAAGTTAACTAGTTTGAATAACCCTCACAGTCAAGGGAACGGAGCAACAAACCTACGAAAACCCTTTCCAAAACTATTTTGATATCGACGCCATTCTAAAAGATGGTTAAGTCAATTTTATTTTCTTCAATTTTAGGAGGCGCTCGTCGTGTTGTGGTTATCATCGTGTGTTCGATGGTTGTTTTGTTTTAAGGCATATCAACATTTTCGGGTCATTCAATGTCGAATCAAGTCATTTTTATAGACAAACGAAAATGCATAAATCCATATTCTCCCCATAGCTATAGGATTATAGTAGTGTTGCAGAGGCGTAGTCGACAATTTGTGTAAAGAAGTATAGTTTAGAATTTCCGAAAATAAAGTTTGGTTGATTGTTTTGTTTTACGGCATCACAGCCCTTTCCGGGTCATTTAATGCCGAATCAAGTCATTTTGAAAAACAAAGGACTCAGTGAGCGATGGTTGGTTGGTTGGTTGGTTGTTTTGTTTTACGGCATATAAACCCTTTTCGGGTCATTTAATACCGAATCAAGTCATTTTGATAAACAAAGGACTCAGTGAGAGATGGTTTGGTTGTTGTTTTGTTTTACGGCATATCAACCCCTTTTCGGGTCATTTAATACCGAATCAAGTCATTTTTGATAAACAAAGGACTCAGTGAGAGATGGTTGGTTTGTTGTTTTGTTTTACGGCATATCAACCCTTTTCGGGTCATTTAATGCCGAATCAAGTCATTTTGATAAACAAAGGACTCAGTGAGAGATGGTGGGTTGGTTGTTTTGTTTTACGGCATATCAACCCTTTTCGGGTCATTTAATGCCGAATCAAGTTATTTTGATAAACAAAGGACTCAGTGAGAGATGGTGGGTTGGTTGTTTTGTTTTACGGCATATCAACCCTTTTCGGGTCATTTAATGCCGAATCAAGTTATTTTGATAAACAAATGACTTAATGAGAGATGATTGGTTGGTTGTTTTGTTTTACGGCATATCAACTCTTTTCGGGTTATTTAATGCCGAATCAAGTCCTTTAGATAATCGGTTACTTAGAGAACATGGGAAGGGAATGAATTCATATTCTTCACCCAGCTACAGGATAATAGTCGTGTCACATAAGCATAGCCTATCATTTTTGTAAAGAAGTGTTTAGATTTTGAAACTAAAAGAAGAGAATAGTTAGATCGATAGATAGATAGATAGATATGGTTGTTTTGTGAACATTTCACTGAATCTAGTGCCATTAGTTTAAAAACAACAAAAAAATACTTCAAAGAGTTTTCCTCCCTTATTAACTCTTTCGCTGCCAAATTTTCCCCACGGCTGTACCAAATTTCCAAGCTTTGGTTTTTTACCTGTACGATGGGATATTTCAAAGTTCGTTATTGTTGTGTCCTGGTTAGGAGACACAATAAAGACACAAGAGACGAAATGACTTAAACAAATATATTAACAAAGAACAGTAGTACAAATATATACCAATGAGTCAGTTACACACATGACTGTCTTATCGGCTATCCGCTGAAATATTAACTCTCCCTTAAGTGAAGAACATGCTGCTATTTATAGTTGAAAGAGTTCATGTGTGCGTGGTAAATTACCATAACAACTATCTATTCAAATTATTCTATTCAAATAAAGTCCCACTATTATGATTTTTCCGGGTATTCAAATGACACGTGCGAGAGTCGCTGCCATTGGTTTATGGTAGGATTGCAGTGATGCGAGAGCCGCTGTGAGCGGCCTTAAAGTAGGCAATGAGCATATTGTTAGATTATTCTGTAACTCGAAAGAAGTACTCAAATGAACTTTAAAGATAGCTTTGAAGTTTCTTTCAAGTCTACAACCGCTTTGAAATATGCCAAACTACAAAAGATTGATCTCATTAATTTGATTATGTTTCTTCTAAAAGAATATCTCGGGCAAGACAGTTTCAGTCAGCGCTGTGTTTATTGAGAGGAGAGAGAGAGAGAGAGAGAGAGAGAGAGAGGGGGGGAGAGAGAGAGAGGGAGAGAGATGGATGCTTTACGAGTATGTGCGTATGATAAATTATCTATCTATGACGGCCTTCACATGCAAAGCGATGTGTGTATTAAAACAGTTAAAATCCCCTTCGCATTCTGTAGGTGATGACAGCCTGGCGGTTAAGGTGTCTGACTGACACTGAACCGATCGGATTTCAAACCCGGCTGTAGGTAGCTTACAAATGTCTAGCCACACTTGATAAGTCGAAACACGTGTCTATGGATGACTATATATATATAAAAAGAGAGAGCGAGACAGACAGACGCAGACAGACAGCCACAGAGATAGAGATAGAGAGAGAGAGAGAGAGAGAGAGAGAGAGAGAGAGAGAGAGAGAGGGGGGGGAGAGAGAGAGAACCAATTATGCGTGCTCATGTGACATCTATATATAATGGAGATTCGGTGTCTGTCTGTGCTTTACCGAAACAACATCACGGTTTACGTAAGATATTGCTTAAGTTTGTCAATGAGTATTAAGCGGTTTAGCCCTGTCACCTAGGAATCGCAAGTCTTTTGGTTCGATACCGGTCCTCGCCAACCAAGCACTTGAGTAGCACAAATTTGGAAATCTGATCAGTGCGGTAGAGATCAGGAAATCTGATCTGTGTGGTAACGTAGGGAGCTGACGGTGGGTGTGGGGTTCCATCACTGCAAACAAAGGAAAGTCTCCATCATTGTTCGGCTGATACCGACAATAGGTCATTCCACCAACATTACTTCCTTTTAATTTAATTTATAATCAAATTCATTAATAAATAGAATAAAGAACAACCCTTATTCAGATGCAAGTCATTAATTATTATAATAGGAAATCAAGAATGGATTGTTGGTTTCTATGTGTGTTCAATAACTCTCTGTCTGTGTGCGCGTGTGTGTGTGGGTATGGGTGTGTGTGTTTAGATGTGTGTAAGTGTGTGTGTATGTATATGAAAATAGAGGAAAATACGAATAAAACAACAAAACATCTACATTCAAATGCTATTTCGCCTCGGTATGTTTGTCTAATTTATATAACATACCGAGAGAAATATAATTTGAATGTAATCATTTTGTTGTTTTATCCAAATGTTCCTCTATTTTCAACCACATAAAAGTATACACACACACACACACACACATACACACACACATACACACCACACACACACACACACATATATATATATATAATATATATAATTATATATATATATATATATATATATAGGCTAAACTTGCAAATCGGTCGGAAAATTAAAACATATTACAGGGTGACCCAGGAAAAACAGAACACAAATTATTTATTTATTTTCCCATTAAACTATCCCTAAACCCCAACCTAACCCTAGCCCTAACTCTATACCCTAACCCTAACCCTAACCCTAAGCCTAACCCCCCCTAGTTAAAACTAACAGTTTTATTACAAAATTTGTGGGTTCTGTTTTTTCTGGGTCACTGTAATCTTCCGACCGATTTGCAAATTTTGCCTATATTTATACATATATATGTGAACGAGAGACAGGCAAAGATATATATATATATATATATATATATAATCTATATATATATATATATATATATGTGTGTGTGTGTGTGTTGTGTGTGTTGTGTGTGTGTGTGTGTGTTTGCTCGGACACAAACTTAAAACGCTCTTTCAAACATATACACAATATGTTATTACACACACAACACGTATAGGCACTCACCTCACACAATTGCCCTGCACCACACACACACACACACACACACACACACACACACTCAAACACACACACACACATACGCACACTCACTCAAACGCACATGTATAATTATACATATAGACCATATTCAAATATCATTGTTATACCCACGCACCCCCCCCATATATATATATATATATATATATTATATATATATATATCCTAATGATATTTGTTATCAGTGCCCGGATGATCATGGTGTTTAACAAGTGAGTTTATCTGATTTAATTTTTAGCCTTTAGGTTAATATCATTAATTAACACTACGTTACCATGGATACCATTTAAATCTTACCCGGATGAATTATTGATTCTAATCGCATCTCATTTGAGGTTACTTAGTACATTAGATGAACATCTTGTAATAACTACTCAACTCACCAGGCTGATGCTCTTTTTTATTGTTTTTTTTTTACTAATATTTTGTTTCTTCTATAACATTGCATTTTATTCTGAATTTTCACTATCCGGTAGAATTTATTAGGTTTATGACGTTTCCTATAACACTGATATACTTGGGAAAGGTATGCATCTAAGTATCCTCCATACTGCAATCCACCCTGTCGGATGGGGCGTTAGAATACACCGACTGCATCTCTGCATGGGTGTAAGACTCCCCCAATGGGGCAACCTATTGGCCGTGGGGCGCGACCCATGATGCTTAAATATGAAACCAAGGTTTCATGTCATGCAAAAATCCACCTTATTTGGGTTAGTCAGGCGGTCGGAGAGGCCACCTCCGATCAATCGGCTGGTCTCGTCAAGCCCTAGTACATATATGATTGCCCCAAATCTATTGTTGTGATGGAAAGCCCCAACCCTTTTTATCATATATGTGCTAGACGACCGTGGCTGAGGGTATTCAAGTCCTGGGAATGACGTTAAACTATCTGATGGTGGGGTTCCATTTCTGGAGGTTTGGGGAATGTGGAGCACCCTTTCATCACCATTGTTCCCTGGTTCACTCTGACCCGGAGTGGTAGAACCTGTTAGGGTCCCATTAATAGGTTAAATAGTAAAATGTGTTTATAAAAAAATGAGATGATAAGAATATACTGTTAACAAATCTTGTCTCCTGGACAGCGTGAACAGCTTCTCTCTTTTACCCTCTCTCCGCCTCTCTCTCTTCTCTCTCTCTCTCTCTCTCTCTCTCTCTCTCCCTTTCTCTGTCTCTGTCTCTCTCTCTCTCTCTCTCTCTTCTCTCTCTGTCTCTCTCTCTGTCTCTGTCTCTGTCTCTGCCTCTTTATATTTCTCCATATTTTTAGTTCCATCAGTCTATCTATATCTCCATATCTTTATTATTTCTCCTCTACCTTAGTCACTTTCCACTTCTTTCATTTATTTTTTATTTCACTCTACAAACTAAATAGAATCAATGCCTGGTTACTGACAGTTTCTCGCCAATGCGATTTTTCTACATTGGTTTTTATTTTTTCACTCTCTCTCCTCTCCCCCCTCTCTCTCTCTCTCTCTCTCTCTCTCTCTCTCTCTCTCTCTCTCTCATTGACCGCTTCTCTCTCTCTTTATTCATTTATCTCTTTACCTTACTATGTCTTTGTCGCTTTCTCTCATTTATAGATATTTCTCTCTATATTTTCTTATTTTCACTATATCTCTCTTTTTTCTTTTCTCTCTCTCTCTCTCTCTCTCTCTTACACCCACACACTCTCTCTCTCCCTCTCTCTCTCTCTATCTCACTATCCATCTATCCATCTCTCCATATCTTTAGTTCTCTCTGTCAATTTAACTCTCCATATCTTTATTATTTCTCTCTCTACTTTACTTAGTCACTTTCCCCTTCTTTCGTTAATTTTCATTTCATTCTATAACCTACACAGAGTCAACACCTGGTAACTGACAGTTCCACGCCAATGCAATTCCTCTTCATTGGGTTATTCTCTTACATCTTTCCCTGTGTTCCTTGGAAAAATATGCTTATTGACAAATCTTATTTTTTGTCAATATTTTTTGGAACAAATTCTCTTATCAGATCAAAACAGAAATAGCGTATAAATCTTACGATTAATTTGGATGATTTCATAAAAAATGGTAAAACGAATAATTTAGAGGGCCCTTTTGGGAACTTCGTATGAATTACTTTTATAGAATTTGATCTCTAAAGATATTGTATTAAATTGTATATGTTCTATGCAAATATTCCATTTGTTCTTTCTCTTTTTTTAAGGTTGATATGAGAAGATAGAAAAAACGGAGACGCCAAAGAAGGCATAACAAATAAATAGATAAATATAAAAAGTAAAATTTAAATAATTTAATCTTCTTGTCTAAGTAAAATGTTATGAAGCCAGAATATTCAGCTATTAAATAAAAAATGTCTTGTGTCTTATCTGATATTTGTCTATTAACATAAAAACCCCCAAGGCGAACAAACTGTAAGTGGTTAATGTCATACTTTTTGTCAGAAGTAATATATATTGTATTATGTATGTAGAATATATTTTATATTATGAATAATACCTGTCATTGAGACTTAGCAAGGTTAGTATGTATAATGTATATAGGTGAATATTTTATAATAAGAACCATAGTACCCTGTCGCGAGACTTATCAGGGTTAGTATATTGTATAATGTATATAGGTGAATATTTCATAATAAATCATAGTACCCTGTCAGTGAGACTTATCAGGGTTAGTATATATTGTATAATGTATATAAAGTGAATATTTTATAATATGAATCATGGTACCTGTCATTGAGACTTAGCAGGGATAGTATATATTGTATAATGTATATAGGTGAATATTTTATATAAGATCATAGTACCCTGTCAGCGAGACTTATCAGGGTTATATATATTGTATAATGTATATAGGTGAATATTTTATAATAAGAATCATAGTACCTGTCAGTGAGACTTATCAGGGTTAGTATATATTGTATAATGTATATAAGTGAATATTTTATAATATGAATCATAGTACCCTGTCAGTGAGACTTAGCAGGGTTAGTATATATTTTATAATGTATATAGGTGAATATTTTATTATATGAATCATAGAACCCTGTCAGTGAGACTTAGCAGGTTAAGTATATATTGTATAATGTATATTGGTGAATATTTTATTATATGAATCATAGTACCCTGTCAGCGAGACTTAGCAGGTTAAGTATATATTGTATAATGTATATAGGTGAATATTTTATTATATGAATCATAGTACCCTGTCAGCGAGACTTAGCAGGGTTAGTATATATTTTATAATGTATATAGGTGAATATTTTATAATATGAATCATAGTACCCTGTCAGTGAGACTTAGCAGGGTTAGTATATATTTTATAATGTATATAGGTGAATATGTTATTATATGAATCATAGTACCCTGTCAGTGAGATTTAGCAGGGTTAGTATATATTTTATAATGTATATAGGTGAATATTTTATTATATGAATCATAGTACCCTGTCAGTGAGACTTAGCAGGGTTAGTATATATTGTATAATGTATATAGGTGAATATTTCATAATAAGAATCATAGTACCCTGTCAGTGAGACTTAGCAGTGTTAGTATATATTGTATAATGTATATAGGTGAATATTTATAATATGAATCATAGTACCCTATCAATGAGACTTTGCAGGGTTAGTACATATTGTATAATGTATATAGGTGAATATTTTATAATATGAATCATAGTACCCTGTCAGCGACATTTAGCAGGGGTAGTATATATTGTATAATGTATATAGGTGAATATTTTATCATATTAATCATAGTACCCTGTCAATGAGATTTAGCAGTGTTAGTATATATTGTATAATGTATATAGATGAATATTTTATAATATGAATCATAGTACCCTGTCAGTGAGACTTAGCAGTGTTAGTATATATTGTATAATGTATATAGGTGAATATTTTATAATATGAATTATAGTACCCTATCAGTGAGACTTAGCAGGGATAGTATATATTGTATAATGTATATAGGTGAATATTTTATAATAAGAATCATAGTACCCTGTCAGCGAGACTTATCAGGGTTAGTATATATTGTATAATGTATATAGGTGAATATTTCATAATAAGAATCATAGTACCCTGTCAGCGAGACTTATCAGGGTTAGTATATATTGTATAATGTATATAAGTGAATATTTTATAATATGAATCATAGTACCCTGTCGGTGAGACTTAACAGTGTTAGTATATATTGTATAATGTATATAGGTGAATATTTATAATATGAATCATAGTACCCTGTCAATGAGACTTAGCAGTGTTAGTTTATATTGTATAATGTATATAGGTGAATATTTTATAATATGAATCACAGTACCCTGTCAGTGAGACTTAGCAGTGTTAGTATATATTGTATAATGTATATAGGTGAATATTTTATAATATGAATCATAGTACCCTGTCAGTGAGACTTAGCAGTGTTAGTATATATTGTATAATGTATATAGGTGAATATTTTATAATATGAATCATAGTACCCTATCAATGAGACTTTGTAGGGTTAGTACATATTGTATAATGTATATAGGTGAATATTTTATAATATGAATCATAGTACCCTGTCAGTGAGACTTAGCAGTGTTAGTATATATTGTATAATGTATATAGGTGAATATTTTATAATATGAATCATAGTACCCTGTCAGTGAGACTTAGCAGTGTTAGTATATATTGTATAATGTATATAGGTGAATATTTTATAATATGAATCATAGTACCCTATCAATGAGACTTTGCAGGGTTAGTACATATTGTATAATGTATATAGGTGAATATTTTATAATATGAATCATAGTACCCTGTCAGTGAGACTTAGCAGGGTTATTATATATTTTATAATATATATAGGTGATTATTTTGTAATTTGAATCATAGTACCCTGTCAGCGAGAGTTAGCAGGTGTAGTATATATTGTATAATGTTTATAAGTGAATATTTTTAATATGAATTATAGAACCCTGTCAGTGAGACTTAGCAGGGGCAGTATATAGCGTATAGTGTATATAGGTAATTTTCAATACTCATTAAGAATATATATATAAAAAAGTCTTCGGCATAACATAACCCGACAAGGGTTGACATCCCGTAAAATTCAACAAGTCAGCCTATTTATTCTCCCGCCAGTCAGTTTTATCTTACTATAATTACTTTTTAACGAGGTATCCCATCGTACACCTTATGTTATGTTAATTAATTGCTAATTAATTGGTTTCTTTCTTTTAGCTGAGTCTCAACTGATAATTGTATTATAACTGTACAAGATTATTTACACCAGAAGTTACCCCGCCCTGTCGGCTGGGGCGTTAGAATGCACCGACTGCACCTCTGCAGAGGGGTAAGACTCCCCAAATCGGGCCACCTGTTGGCCGTGGGTGGCGACCCATGATGCTTAAGGATAGAGCCCAGGTGGATGAGCAGTTCATGACATGCAATACTCCACTTTGGCCCTATCTTGGGCTAGACGGGCGGTCGGAGAGGCCCCCTCCGATAAATCGGCTGGTCACGTCAAGCCCTAGCACCTATATGATTTTCCCAACCTTATTGCCCTTATAGCAAGCCCCAACCCCTTTTTATCATATGGGTGCTAGAAGGCGGTGGCTGCGGGTCTACATGTCCTGGGAATGACGTTAAACTCTATCTGATGGTGAGGTTCCAGCTTTGGAGGTTTGGGGAATGTGGAGCACCCCTTCATCACCATTGCTCCCTGGTCCACTCTGACCCGGAGTGGTAGTACCTGTTAGGGTCCCATCTATGGGTTAAATAGAAAAATGTATTTATAAACAAAATTGTATTATCCATTAAGAATTGATTTATTTCAAAACTTTATCGGCATTAAATGACCCACTGAGGTTGATATGCCGTAAGACAAAACAAACCAAACAAACCAAAAAAAAAACAAAAAAACAAAAAAAAAACAAAAAGAAGTTACCGTTTTCACTGAAGACCGTTTGAATGCCAATTTCTTCAGATCCCAACCGCCCGTTCGACAGATCTTAGAATTTGGTGACTGTATCGAAATCTTAAAAATGGTATAGTCCACATTGAGAGCACAATGTACAATAATTATATGCACAGCAATACATTCTTTAAAGAAAAAGCTTAAATAAAGGATATACCAACAGTTATAAGTAAAGTAAAGGGCCGGTTTAACTCAGTCGGTAGAGTGTTTGGCTAGGTATCACAAGGTTCCTGGTTCGATACCGACTCTCGCCAACTCAGCGTATGAGTACCACAGGGATCTGTGCAGTAAAGTGAGGAGCTGATGGTAGGTGTGGCGCTCCACCTCAGATTCTAAAATAATCTCCTTGGTCTAGCCCCAGTGAAAAGGGGATAGACTCCCTTGCTGTCTGGTTTATACCGACATTAGGCCGCCTCGACGACTTATAAGTAAAGTCGACGGGGTGGCCTAAAGTCGGTATCAACCAGACATCGAGAGAGTCTTTCCCCTTTTCACTAGCGCTAGACCAAGGAGATTGTTTTTGGTATCTGAGTTAGAGCGCCACACCTACCATGAGGTTCTCACATTACAAATCCATGTGCTACTACTACGCTGAGTTGACGAGGGTTGGTATTGAACCCGGAAACTTGTGGTTTCTTGTCGGACGCTCTACTGACTGAAAATATAGAATTTAGAGGTAATTTATCTTTGAATTTGGCATCTTAACGAATCAGGAACTACTCAGGTCTCAATAGGTTCGGATCAGTGAAGGTATATGAGAAATCTGTGACGAGACTGAAAGGCAGCCGTATGAACAAGCGGATTCCCAGCCCCCACAAACAAAGCGCGTCAGGATATGTTTGGCCTGTGGCGAGCAGCTACGGATACTCGAACTCGCTACCTCCTCGTAGCTGAGGTGTTGTTAGTAGAGACCCAAATAAAGTATATCCGAATTTGCATAGGCGCATCCGAACGAGCAGAAATAAAGACGGACTGTCGCTGACAGGGCGAGTGAGGAAGAAAGTGTTTAGGCGGCAAGTGAAATCTGACGACTGCTATTTGAAGTGAGAGTGGCGTGTTCGGTGGGAAAGGAATTGCATTTCGTTCAGTTGGGAGAGACTTTCAAAGGATTGATATTACTCTGAATTTTTGGACCCCTTCAAAAGAAAATCTTTATGAAATAAAATTCAGAAGTGATATATCTTTTAATTTGACATTTTCACTAAGCGGGAATCTGCCTTAGTCCTAATAGTGCCGGATTAGTGAAGTTATATGATAAGTTTATATGAATATAAACTTTTGATGTAATCTTTCTGTGAATTCGGAATTTTCACGAAGCGGGAACTATTCCTGTTCTAATAGTACTCGACTAGTAAGAGCATATGGCAAGTTTATGGTAATGATATTCTTAATAGCACAACAGTCACTGAAGAGACTCCTGGATTTTTGGTAGGAATTTGTGCATTTTATTCTAATTCCATTGCACAAGAAACACCATTCGATATGCGCCCCCGTTTCGCGAAAATTGTGGTCGAAATCCGAAAATGATTTTTGACGTCCCGTCATTTATATTTAAGCAAACTCGCCAAGACTAAACATGGCAGGTGTCGAAGATGTCCTTAGGTCTGGTCTGCTACTCAACTCAGCCATTAAGATATATATGTTGGTTCTATGAAGAGTCTCTTCAACGACGAACCCAACCCTGGTGTTTTGCTTCTTTCTTTTTTTTTCTTTATTTCTTTCTTTCGTTCTTTCTTTCCTTCTGGCGTCATTATGTAAATTCTTACTTTCTGATCAAATTATTCCATTTTGTGTAGGCATTCTCTGTGTCCAACGTAATCTTTTACATTTTCGTCGTTTTAACGGACTTTCTTTCGCGGCTTTCCCGCTTCGAGGAGATATTTTCATTGTTTATTCCCCCTCTTCAATTCGGAATGAAATTCATTCTTTCGTTTCTATGTGAGGTCTTTGTTTTGTTATTAATTTGTCAATATTCTTTCTTTTCTTTCTACCCCCCCTCTCTCTCTCTCTCTCTCTCTCTCTCTCTCTCTCTCTCTCTATGTAGTATGTAGTTTTCCTTTTTCTCCTATCTACTTTCTTTCTTTCTTTCTTTCTTTCTTTCTGTCTGTTTGTCTGTCTGTCTTTTCTTTATTTATTTATTTATTTATTTATCAATTTCTTTGTATTTAATTGTGATCATTTTTTAACACTTTCTTTCTTTCATTCATTTATTGAAAACATTCCTAATTTTCACTCTTCTTTCTTTTTATCTTTCATTCTTTCTTTCTATCTATCTATCTTCTTTCTTCTTTCTTCTTTCTTTCTTTCTGTCTGTCTGTCTGTCTCTATGTATGTATGTCGGTCTTTTCAGTTGTCTCTTATTGAAAACCTTCCTAATTTTCACTCTTCTTTCTTTTTATCTTTCTTTTCTTTCTATCTATTATCTTCTTTCTTTCTTTCTTTCTTTCCTTCTCTTTCTTTCTTGTGTATATTTATTTCCCTTTCTCAGCATTATAATTCCCTTTCCTTATTCATTTGTTTACTTTCTTTTTGCTGTCTGTCTGTCTGTCTTTACTTTTGTTAGTTCCTCATCTTTTTATTGTGTCTATCTTTTTTGTAATTTCTTTCTTTCTTTCTTTCTTCCTTTCTTTCCTTCTTTCTTTCTTTCTTTCTTTCTTTCTCGTTTACGTCAAATATTTCTTTCTTTGTTTCTTTGTTTCTTTCCTTCTACGTTTACTTTACATATTTCTTTCTTCCATCATTTCCTTATATATCTATTTATCCATTTCTTTGTATTTAATTGTGATCACTTTTTAATACTTTCTTTCTTTCTTTCTTTCTTTCTTTCTATCTTTCCTTCTCGTTTGCGTCACATATTTCTTTGTTTGTTTCTTTGTTTCTTTCTTTATCTATTTATCAATTTCCTTGTATTTGTGATCTCTTTTTAACGTTTTCTTTCTTTCTTTCTCGTTTACGTCACATCTTTATTTATTTATTCATTTATTTATTTATTTCCTTCTACGTTTACTTTACATCTTTCTTTCTTTCTTTCTTTCTTTCTTTATTTCTTTATTT
This sequence comes from Doryteuthis pealeii, assembly GCA_023376005.1. Classification (NCBI taxonomy): domain Eukaryota; kingdom Metazoa; phylum Mollusca; class Cephalopoda; order Myopsida; family Loliginidae; genus Doryteuthis; species Doryteuthis pealeii. The sequence continues at coordinate 16,444,073 of CM042156.1, forward strand.
CTTTCTTTCTTTATTTTTTTATCAATTTCTTTGTATTTAATTGTGATCATTTTTAAACACGTTCTTTCATTCATTCTTTCTTTCTCGTTCACGTGACATATATCTTTCTTTCTTTCTGTTTCTTTCCTTCTAAGTTTACTTAACATCTTTCTTTCTTTCTTTCTTTATTTATTTATTTATTTATTTATCAATTTCTTTGTATTTGTGATCTCTTTTTATCGCTTTCTTTCTTTCTTTTTATTCTTTTTCTTTCTTCTTTCTTTCCTTCTATGTTCTTTACATCTTTCTTTTCTTCTTTTATTTATTTATCAATTTCTTATTTTGTGATCTCTTTTTTTTTTTTCTTTCTTTCTTTCTTTCTTTTATTCTTTTCTTTCTTTCTTTCTTTCTTTCTTCTATGTTTTTTACATCTTTCTTTCTTTCTTTCTTTTTTTATTTATTTATCAATTTCTTTGTTATTTGGGATCTCTTTTTATCGCTTTCTTTCTTTCTTTTTTTATTCTTTCTTTCTTTCTTTCTTTCTTTCTACGTTACTTTACATCTTTCTTTCTTTCTTTCTTTTTTATTTATTTATCAATTTGTTTGTATTTGTGATCTCTTTTAATGTTTTCTTTTTTCTTATATTCTTTCTTTCTTTCTTCTATCTTTCCTTCTAAGTTTTCTTTACATCTTTCTTTCTTTCTTCTTTATTCTTTCTTTCTTTCTTTATCTATTTATCAATTACTTTGTATTTGTGATTGTTTTAACGTTTTCTTTCTTTCTTTTATTCTTTCATTCTTTCTTTCTTTCTTTCATCCTTTCCTTATTCATTTATCAATTTTTTGTATTTGTGATCTCTTTTTAACGTTTTCTTTTTTCCTTATATTCTTTCTTTCTTTTTTCTTTCTTTCTTTCTTTCTTTCTTTCTTTCTTTCTACGTTTACTTTACATCTTTCTTTCTTTATTTCTTTCTTTCCTTATTTATCTATTCATCAATTTCTTTGTATTTGTGATCTCTTTTTAACGTTTTCTTTCTTTATTTTATTCTTCTTTCTTTCTCTCTATCTTTCTTTCATTCTTTCTTTCTTTCTATCTATCTTTCTTTCCTTTTCATTTTCCTTTACAATCCCTTTCAGTCTTAACTTTGTCTTTTCAACTTCACATTCATCCTTCTGAAACAATTTCAAAATTCTCATCAAACTTTTCATCTTTTCACCTGTTATCCTCATCATCTCCTTTACTCGCCTCTTTCTACTTTCTCCCGCCAAAATTGTTGTCACACCATCGATATGTTGCTACACCAGATGTCAAATGACATCCACTTTCATACAACTCGCCACCAATTTTGACCAAGTTGCAGCCAGACATTCCACTCAACGGCTTTCAGACAGAACCATTTACGGGCAACCCTGCATATATATCGATTCAATTCAATTCAATTTAGAAAGTGACTAAAGAAAAACATTATGAAACCATTTTAAAAGCCTTATATAAATTTCGACATTTTAAAGAAACTAAAATGGAAGTTTTCTTCTTTTCCCAATCAAAGAGCATGTTTTTTTTTGTTTTTTTTTTGGAACATTCACACAGTCAAAGATTTTTGTTCTATCCTTTGAGGATCTGCAGCGCTTTACCAAGTGTTGGAATATTTTGGATATAAGGTGTGCTACAATACACCACTTAAATTTATAGACTAAACGAGGTTTAAACCTCAGCCAATCAACAGCCCGAATGTGTGGCCGGTTGACTACTTAATCACTGATACTGATAGACGTCCATGTGCAATCATTGACGAAGGACTTGCAATACTGAGGAGCACCAAGGAACAACCAATGGATTCTTTACCAAGGATTTCCGCTGGACAAACGCTCTTGCTTGAAACGTAAAGGATGGCCCATAAAATCGTAACACCAAGGCTAACGAGTTCGGATAGACAACAATGTTTACTTCTCAGAGTGGGGCAACCTATTCATTTTGTAATATATTGTAGAATTATTTGAATTCGAAAGTTGACGTGTAGTCATGGAAATAACCAGTAGTTTGATAGACAGCATTTCACCCCTTATTGACCTGGACATGGTGTTCTGATTCGTTTAGAATATCATGTGACTGAAACCTGTGGGAAAAGCTAAGAGTAATCTAAAGTCAAAGACTTAATGGTTTGTTTTTGTTTTTGTTTATTCAGAACTCTTTATTTTAATTTTGACTCAAGTAAATACCCTCGGAAGACAGACCCTCATCTTGCGTCTGTCCTCTGCAAATCATCCAGCCAACTCTCCCCGTCCTTGTCCTTCGAACACGTCAGCCAAACTCTCCACTATCTTGCTATATTCACACTCTTGTCCCGGCAATCAGAAGCCAACGTCAGTAACGTCCACGTCTTCACTCTCCCATACAATTATTCTGGTTAATTCCCATGCTGACACTTTTCATTTGTATAGACCCACTTCCTTCATGGAATGTTAAAAAAAAAGTAAAATTAGTCGGGGTGACCTAAAGTCGGTATCAGCCAATCAGCGAGGGAGTCTATCCCGTTTTCACTAGCGCTAGACCAAGGAGATTATTTTTGCGTCTGAGGTGGAGCGCCACACCTTACCATCAGCTCCTTACTTTACCGCACAAATCCCCGTGCTTCTCATACGCTGAGTTGGCGAGGGCCGGTATCGAACTAGGAACCTTGTGGTTTCTAGCCCAACGCTCTACCGACTGAGCTAACCCGACCCTTCTAAAATGTTGGAATGTAGTCTTGTGTTATTACTTAAGATGTTGCATAGAGCTCGACTCAGGCCACAAAATCGTACATGTTATATACTGTTGCTGGGTCGTATGTGTTAGTAATGGAGTATAAGGATTCACACGTAGACATATGTAGTAGTAAGACTTTTAACGTTTATTTCTCTCCCCTCGTGGTGGGTGCGTGTGGGTGGACGAGCTGGACAACGGCGCTACGAATGTTGCAGGCTGGCGATCGGGGGGTGAACGGGGTGGGCGCGCTCACTGCTCGCAGCAGCGCTCGACCGTGTCGACGGTCAGACACCTTGTGCTCTCTTCGCCGTCTCCTGGGGTCTGCCTCGGGCTATCTGATGACCGCTTAAGTCCTTTCTCTTTGTTCAAATTCGCGTTTGTCCAGATGAGTCCTTTGTCACACCATACCCTCTGTCTACCCTAGACATTGTCTTCTCAGTTCAATTTTCCTTTGTCTTTTCGACTTCCCGCGCAAAACAAACTGAACAACAGTCAATCTGCAACAAAGATCTAATTAACAAACACAAGACTTGATATTGTTGTTGTTTATTTTCAGAGCTCTTTATCTTATTTTGACTAAAGTAAATACCCTCGGAAGACAGACCCTCACCTTGCGTCTGTCCTCTTCAAAATATCCAGCCAACTCTCCCGTCCTTGTCGTTCGAACACGTCAGCCAAACTTTCCACTTTCTCCTCTCTCTCTCTCTCTCTCTCTCTCTCTCTCTCTCTCTCTCTCTCTCTCTCTCTCTCTCTCTCTATTCACACTCTTGTCCCGGCTTAGCCAATCAGAAGCCTACGTCAGTAACGTCCACGTCATCACTCACCCAACTACTTATTCTTGTTAATTCCCATGATGACACTTTTCAATTTTTCAACATTCGTCCCACGTCAGCCCACCATTGACGCCACACACTGACTTTCACACTCCTTATTCTACACTAGTATTTATATAAATGTCAGGGAATGATTCCTGTTCTCTTTCAACAGTGCGCCACGAGCAAAGCCATTCGTTACAATCAATAAAAAAGCCCGTTATAATCGGACATTTCGTTCACATGTACTGGACTAAAGCTGTTGACTGTCCGCTCACAATTTATACCACTGTAGCTTCGGGGAAATCTGATTCTAATTGCTACTGACAAACGACAGATAAAGCTGTCCTATATATTTTAGCACTGGATAGTCTAAACGGACTCAGAAAATAAAAAACGTATTTAGCTTTAAAAATAACATTTTGAAGGATATGCCTCCTCTTCTTTCTCATCCTCCTGCTCCTGCTCCTGCTCCTCGAATACTCATCATCATCATCATCATCATCCTTTGTTGGAATATCTTGATATATGTATAAGGTGTGCTACAATACAACACTTAAATTTAAAGACTAGGCGAGATCACGTGGTTTTAAACCTCACCCAATCGACAATTCGTAACTGGTTGTCTACTTCACTGATACTGAGAGACGCCATTTGCAATTGACGAAGGACTTGCAATACTGAGGAGCACCAAGGAACAACCAAAGTATTTTTACCAAGGATTTCCGCCGAACAAGCGATCTTGTTTGGAGCCTAAAGGATGACCCATATAATCGTTATTTTATTCTTATTCTCGAAATCGCAGGTGAGGCAGTCGTAGATGTATCACTGATATCTCTGACAATCAATCACCCGCCATCTATCTTGGATGAGGTTTCTTGTTTCTTGTTTGTTTTGATTTACGGCATATCAACCTCGGTGGGTCATTTAATGCCGGCAAAGTTTTGAAATAAATCAATTCTTAATTAGTATTAGTTTAGAAATATTTTAGCAAAAATAGAAACAATGGTTTAAATTCCATGAGGAAATATGTACGCCATCGGAATATACCAAAATCATTCGATATTGCATCATTGCAAATCACCTGATATTTGATGAATATTTTAGCTTAATGATCACAATAGACAATGACAAAAAGAAAATTATAAAAAGGCCCATTGAGCTGAAAAACTACAGACAGTGGGAGCTTACGCTCTTCCCTACTCGACAGAGTTGGGGCAAATGCCCTCTAACTCGACAGTAGGAGCGAAAGTTTCCCCCAACATCGACACAATGGGAGAAGTGCTGTCCGAAGACACAAAATGATATATCAGGTTGGTCTCGTATTTTCGTTTCCAATTTTCTCTCTCTCTCTCTCTCTCTCTCTCTCTCTCGCTCAACAAAAACAAATTTCAATCACAAGTTTCAATCACAGACAAAACTGCTACAATGTTGACACAACCAATCGCACAAATATAAACAATACATGTCACACTTGTTAGACACAACTACGTACAGACACATACAGTCTGCAACATCACTGAAAGAACAATTGAATATACCAATTGATATTCGCTAACCGTTTATCTTTCAATGGGTTGGTCAACGTCTTTTTCTATTTAGTCGACAATAGTCTAGTATTCTTGGTTATACACTTACACAAGGCATAAATACCAAACAGGACTCACTGTTTTGTAGCAACTAATGATATTCGCTAACCGTTTATCTTTTCAGCGGGTTGGTCAACATCTCTTTCTATTTAGTAAACAACAGTATAGTATTCTTGGTTATACACTTACACAAGGTATAAGTATCAAGCAGAATTCACTGTTTTGTAGCGAATAATCATATTCGCTAACCGTTTATCTTTCAGCGGGTTGGTCAACGTCTCTTTCTATTTAGTCGACAACAGTATAGTATTCTTGGTTATACACTTACACAAGGTATAAGTATCACTGTTTTGTAGCGAAAAATCATATTCGCTAACCGTTTATCTTTCAATGGGTTGGTCAACGTCTCTTTCTATTTAGTCGAAAACAGTATAGTATTCGTGGTTATACACTTACACAAGGCATAAATAACAAGCAGGACTCACTGTTTTGTAGCAAATAATGCTAACACATCAAATGTTTCATAAACTATTGAAAGTCAAACAGATGAAAAGAAAGAATTGTAGTTAAGAGAGAATAAGAAAAAGAAAAAAGAAAGAAAAAAAGCAATTTATATAAGGCGTCGGCTGACGGAGAAATGATTTGCGTAAATAAAGTTGAGATTAAATTTCCTGTCTGAAATGAAATGTGCGCGTCGACATCTGCAATGTTAATGTCTGGCAAAAATTAATTTCTAAAAATAAAGTGAGCAACGGTATTTCTTTCTTTCTTTTTTTTATTACGATTGTTGAGAAGTATTGGATGCAGTGAAGATTGTTTTATGTTTAACTTTACCTCGTTCAGAAACAGATCTGAATGGTATTCGATTTCCCCAAAAGTATATATATATACACACACACACACATATATATATATATATATATATATATATATATATATATATATATATATATATATATATAGATATAGATATAGATATATAGATATATAGATATATATGCTATATTTTGGCCACACACACACACACGCGCACGCACACACACACACACGCACGCACACACACACACACACACACACACACACACGCAGACACACACACACATATATATATATATATATATGGGTGAAATAAGAGGAAATTATCCGTCAGTATGTGGAGTAAAGTAGACAAATACGGGATGTTGTAGAAAATGGATGTTTATTGTAGGCAGTGATGCAACGTTTCGGTCTGTTAAACCTTCTTCAGGGCTTTAGGAATAGAGTTCTTGCTTCAGTGGTGATCATTTTCTTTCTAATGAATTGAAGAGGTCGGGAATAAGGGGGGGGGTCGGTTGATGGTGTCACAAGAGGTTGGAGGTGGATTTCCCTTTTCTCTAATAGGTTGTGCATCATGGTGGATTCTTATAGTGCCACATGTTATATATATATATATATATATATATATATATATATATATATATAAAATGTTGTTCTGTTTCCAACGGGAGAAAAATGTAATATTTTATAAAAAAAAGAAGAAGGTCCACAAAATTTATCGTTCTCAGAAAAAATGTTTTATTCTTTTTATTTCACATACGCAACACGTGTTTCAGATATTCTGGTATCTTCTTCAGGCTTTGATCAATACATATATTGATATACATATATATATATACACATATACACACATATATATATACATAGGTTGTGCGTGTTTCTGTAATTTTTCTGTTTATATATATATATATATATATAATATATATATATATATATATATAAGAGAGATTTATCCAAAACCTGGTAGTAAGGGATGATTCTATATGTGATTTCTAAGATACACTGTATTAATATTGTATGATCCAAACTGAAATCTCAAAAAACTCCACCCTGCAACAAATTCCTGGAACCCTTTGAAGAGGACATCTTAAGACTGATTAGAATTGTCAAATTCAGAAAACTATCTAATTCTTTTCAGCACAACATTAAAAATGATATCAGATTTATAAAAAACTCTAAAAAAAATTGGGTTAGGGCTGATAAGACTAGAAATATTTACTTAATTGACCCTTCCGAATACATAAAAAAACCTTACGTGATAAGGTTACAAATAATTACATGAGGTTTAAATAAAATAAAATCAATGAGAATGTGACGTAAATAACTAAAGGAATTATGACTTAAGTAGTGATATAGTTTCGGTTACAGACATACAAACACACAATCTCCATTATAATAAGATAACTCATAAAAGAGAATTATTACATCCAGCCTGACTACTTGGGTGTTTATCATGGCATTATCTAAGGCCGCAACAAATATGTCCGCCTAAGATAATAATTGCGTTCAAGTGAAAATTATTATTCAAATTTTCTTCATGTCTGTCATTTTCCCATTCCCATCAAGTGACGTTGTCAATGTGACCATTCATTAGTCCGTCTGTCGTTTAGCGTAATTATTTATATGATTTATCAACGTCAGAACAATATCAGTAACGATAATCATTTTCATAATAACATTATTGTCTTCAGAAATTTGTGCAACGTTTATACTTCATAAAAGCCAAATTAAAGTCGCCGCCCTTTTCCGGGAATGTATGAATATTAGATAATTGACTGTCTAAAAGAAAACTGCCCTCAACAAAAGCTATTATACAGGAAATAGCAATTACCTGTGGATATACAGCAGTACAATAATTTAATTATTGCTGTTAAGATTCTTTAAGTGAGGCAGAGAGGAGAGTAGCATCGACAGAAACGAGAGCCAGAAAGAGAGAGAGAGAAAAGCCAGCAGCCCCAGAAAGCATCACAGTTTGCGTGCATTCAGTGCACCAAAGATTGTCACTCAAGAATTGGCCTGCAGAGACACTTGTCCAGATGCAGATAAAAAAATGTTCCTTTTTATTTTGGACACTACGTAATCGTCCTTAGTAGACGGAAAGGATCCAATAATAATAATATTCTTGTGGCAATTTCTAGGCTGCAGCCGAGAGCACTTTAGTGTGGGGATCTCTTGTGGCATAAAGGTTGATCCGTGTTGTGTAGTATCTGTAACAGTATTGTAGGACTACTTCTTTACACGCCTCAGTACAACCCTGTTGCGTAAGAATACAAGTGAACTGTGAGAGAAACCCTCACACAGGAACTCTTAGAGCATTGCACCGGCTTTAGACGCACGGCCTAATACATATCTCTGTAAACACAGTAACGTTAAATAAAAGTAGTAAAAAAAAAGTAAAGTCGACGGGGCGGCCTAAAGTCGGTATCAGCCTGTCAGCGAGGGAGTCTATCCCCTTTTCAATAGCGCTAGACCAAGGAGATTTTTTTTTAGCATCTAAGGTGGAGCGCCACACCTTCCATCAGCTCCTTACTTTACCGCACAGATCCCTGTGCTACTCATACGCTGAGTTGGCGGGGACTGGTATCGAACTAGGAACCTTGTGGTTTCTAGCCGAACGCTCTACCGACTGAGCTAACCCGGCCCCCCAAAAAGTATATATTATATAATACCGCCTTTGTTATATCCAACATTATAACAATACAAACTTAACAGTATCCAATAATGCTTTTCCGTGGGTCCGTGATCTTGAATCCTACGATCCTTGCGTTCCTCAGTGTTAAGCAGAATACTTGTTGTTGACCGTTCGTTCGTGTTAAGCACGAGAAACTGAACGCCTTTCTATGAAGTCTTTAAACGGTTAACCAACCACGTATTTGAGCGTGTTGATTGGTCGATTTAATCAACGCGGTCACGAAGAGTCTATAAATTTCATTTGTGGCCTACCTGATATACCGAAATAATTAATCAGTTACAACGTTTGATATCAGAAAGAGCTATTGCAAATAGTTAAATATGTAAAAGTCTTTTAAAAATCTTGATTTCTCTCTCTCTCTCTCTCTCTCTCTCTCTCTCTCTCTCTCTCTCTCTCTCTCTCTCTCTCTCTCTCTCGTTTTAAATCTCTCGTCTTTTTTCTCACTCTTTTTTTTTAAATTGCAATTCTCTTCTCTCTCTCTCTCTCTCTCTCTCTCTCTCTCCTCTCTCTCTCTCTCTCTCTCTCTCTCTCTCTCTCTCTCTCTCTCTCTCTCTCTCTCTCTCTCTCTCTATGTCCTTCTTTTCTTCTTTTCATTATGTTCGATTGAAAGAGATGAGCGTTATCGTTCAGCTTCTCTATCTATCTTCCCTACTCTCTTTCTTACTTTCTTTCTTTCATTCTTTCTTTCTTTCTTTCTTTCTTTTCTTATATTTTTCTGGGTAGCACGTTCATTCTCTTCCCTTTCTTTATAATAAAAACATCATACCCAGGAGCCTAAAAAAACTCAGCCACCGCACTCTAGCACGTATGAGATAAAAAAAAAGTGTTGGGGGCTGCCATTGGGACAATTATAAAGTTGCTACAGTTTGACGATAACAGCCAGATTGATCAGGGGGGGTCTCTCCGACCGCCCATCAAGTCGAAGTAAGGGTCAAAGTCGAGTGATGGACTGGTCAGCCTCCACAATTACATCCTTAAGCATCACGGGTCGCCAACTACGACCAACAATTGGCCTCGTGAGGGGGATCTGACAATGAAAACACCTCATTGTAAGTGGGATAAACCTTTACATTACCCTTTTTATTACCAAATATTGTTTAGCTGCGTACAGTTTACCTGTTTGGGATATATATATATATATATATATATATATATATATATATATATATCCTGTTATTTTATTGTATTTTGTATCAATCAAACATTCATATGTGCATAATGGTTCTAACGAACAGTTGTTTGTTTGTCTTTCCTTACCGAATGTTCAGTGTTAGTCTACCAATGTATGCGCTAAGGAATTATAACTAGGGATGGGCAAATGGAGACCTAATTTCTGGGACGAGTGTTTTCTATGGCTATTTTTCCTGCTGATTATGATTATCATTGTATTTTTGGCGTATGACGTCATTTCAGGTTGGTTCCATGACGATTTTCAAAATGGTGGCTGAAACCCGTTTTTTTTAGAAGAAAATAAAACAATTAATGCGTTACAGTGGTGTAATATGTCTAATTATAGGTTTTCTTGCTCACATAATATTAAAATATACTTAATTTATTGATTTAATCAACTCTCATCTTTTTATTTTTTATTCTAAGTGAAAATTATACAATTATGTCAAGCTTTCTCATGCTATTTCCTACTTGAGGATCGAAAATTGCAAATAGTCTTTTTAATATGTATTTTATATCTGCTCAAGGATGAGGAATCCAGAAATGACATAGCCAGAATCATACAATCAACGTGAAGTAGTTACTTAAAGTATTAGCTAAGTCTAAAATGACAGAAAGAAAATCAAGAAGTGAAAGCATAAAAGTACATTTTGGTTCTACATACATGGAGATTAAGAAATTAAAACCTACATGAAAATTATCACCTTGGACCGTGGTAATGGTTCTAATGCTGGATTTGTGTAAACGACAGAAGGGGTAATCACTATTTGAGTAGGGATCAAGCTATTGTTGGTAATCTTCATAGAATTTTGAACTGAACCCTAAATCCACATGGTTAGATTGTTGTTGTCATTTTTCTGTCCATTATTATTTGATATCTCATATTTTCAGTTTATTCGTACAAGTTAATTCATCATTGAGATGTCTCTTGTCCCTTCTACTGATCCTAGGGAGGTGTTTAAAATATCTACATTAACTTGCCAATAAAAAAGTGACAAAAACATGACTCAGAAAATATCTAAGTAAATTTGCCTGATGTTGGCTCACCTAAACATAGCCTAAATTAAGGCAGGAGACAGGAACAACAAGATCAAAATTACAAAAATATATTCCCTGATTCAAAATCTCAATATTACAAATAAACAAACATGTAACTTTTTTCTTTTTTTTTCAATTCATTTTAAGGACATTAATAAATTAAAACCTGTATGAAAATTATCTCATGGGACTGTGGTAACAGGTCTTATGCTCTATTTGTATAAACAACAGAAGGGGAACACTCTTTGAGTAGGGGTCAAGCTAGTAGTATTGTTGCAAATGAATTATGGCAAGACTGAATAGAGAGAAATATGTACCCACTAAATGAAAAAGCAGTTACAACTAGAGTGAAAGATGATTATAAACGGTTCGATGCTTTATTGGAAAGCTTCAAACTGCAGTGCTAAATCTAAAAGCTTGGATTTGTATACAAAAGCATCAGAATTCAATACAGTTCTTACTTAAAATGCCTTTGATATACATTGTAAGCCTTCATTCTATTAAAAGCCAATATAAGAAAACTTTGGTGTCAAGATGATACCTGACGATTCGGGCGTTTATGAGGAGAACCATTTCAGAAAGCAGTTTGCACCAACACAGTTCCTAAATATTGAATAAGAATAAAGAAGAGAAAGGAGAGTCGAAAATGTTCTGCAAAGTAGAAGCTTCATGCAACAGAGGAAAAGATAAAAAAATGAGTCGTAAGAACGAGATCAATTGAAGATGAAAGGCGCATTTCTAACTGTTTTGATGAAAACTGTGAATGTAGATGTAATTTCCAGAACAGTGAGCAACCTAAAGAACTCTATTGAAGGATAGAAAACTTTGTTCTTAACAGGTTGAGAAAATGATACACCTCCAGTTGTTCTCTTTCATTTTAGGTGGGTGGATTTTCTTTTCAACCTACAACCTGACACTTGCAGCAAACTCCAAACGTCAATTTTGTTGAATTTGTCCAAACATTTCAGTCTCGTTTCTTTTCTCTCTTTTTTTATTTTCTCAATCCACTTCTAACACCCACCCATACCCTTACCCCACATCCTCTATCATCCGGCTTTATTCTGGCTGTCTCCCCTCGAGGGGATGTCAATAGGGAGTAGAATTCATTGTTTTAATAAGTATGTCTTAATTGGACAGTTGAAACAGTTTGGTTTTGGTTTTCATTCGACACATATTTTTACTTATTATTTTTCTACACATTTCTTTTTGTTTTGTTTGTTTTTTTTTTGTTTTTTTTCTTTTTTGTTGCCCCCGTATTGTGTACAGATCTCTAGTTACATACGTGACTGGCATCATAACTTTTAAAGATAATGAATTAGCAAATTAAACAACAAGGGAGGGAGGGAAATAAATAAAAGACTCAGGATTCTGGGTAATGTTGGTTGGCTGGTTGGTTGGCTGGTTGGATTTTACGACATGATTTCAAAATCTAACTCTACACTAACCATCATTAACACAGACACATTATCAAGCTTATGACAGTGACATATGGCAAATGAGTTGTGAGCACACAGGAGCATGATTGTTTTCTTTGATGACAAGATAATTATTCAACAGAAACAAGTTATAGACTTGCCAGTTATATACATACATCAGAATGAATGTTTGTCCGAGTGCTTGAAATCTACTGGACGATCATCATATTCCCTCTGATGCACTTTCTAGGGATTTATGGAACAGCCACCAGTGACATGCCACTTGACAGAAACAGGATTGGGGGGAAAGTTTTCATTGAACGCAAATTGATTATTCTCAAGGAATTAAAGGATGTGAAACGAGAGGGTTAACCAACTGGGATTTAGTGCTGGAGGCTGCAGTAATGGGTAAAGTTATTGATGCTGTTAAGAAGCAATGTTTGTAGCTGGAACACTTATAGTAAGATAATATGGTGATAGAGAGGCACTACAGTATGCACCCCCACAAACTTAGGATGTGAATACCAGTTTGTTAAATTAACAACCGTATCAGGGCACATCAGTGAGTCAAGCGAGTAACATAGATCGTTAATTTGATTCTTATATATTGAAGTTAACTATTATGAACTTCATTATGTGTAATTGGTGATAGGTACGGAAAAACGTCTCTCGTTTTATTAAAATTTTATTTTCTGTTACTTGATAAAGAAATTAGGGCTGGTTAAATGAAATGAATATATTTACAAATTTATTTACAAACACACAAGCCATTGCACACTAGATTGGAATGCCACAAAATGACCAGAAACTTGATCAAATTTTAAAAGTAGCTACAACATGGAGAGGAGCATTTAATATAAAACAAAATTCTCCAAAATAATCCCAATTTTACAAGTTCTCATTATTTTAAACACATTGATATCTTGCAGAAATAATTACAAAAAACTAAACACTTGAACAAAAATCTATCACTTTCTATTTATGTTTCTTCTTCTTTTATGAGCAGTTGTTTATTCATATGCTTATGGTTATGTGCTATCAAGATCTTTAAATGTCAATGGATTTATCTAATTCTCAAAGGTGATTGGACTGATTTTTAACCAAATTATGGATATTATTTTATAAATCATTTTCTCATTGAATTCTTAAACATGATATTTCTGAATTGTATTTCAAAAGATGCTGTTAAATTTAATGTTTAATTAAAATAACTTGCCCTTTTTACAAGAGAATGATGAAAAGTTCCTGGTATGACCAGGGCGGCAATGACCTACTAATGATTCTGCCACTCAGCCATTGAAAGTCCAAGTCATCTAATGTCTGGTTGCCAGATCCTTTTAGCAGGTGGCCACTACACTGCCCGCCATAACAAAGTATGAAAATATCTCCACTGGAAAATCTGTGAAGAAATGCAGCTTGAGAGAACACAGTACATCTGGGAATATGAGCCTCCACCAATAACATCAAATGGAAAGGTGACTGTGTTCTATGACAAAATAATCCAGACAGGCAGATATATAAAAGACAAAGCCATTAAACCAGATATTGTCATCTGGGATAAACAAAAAAAACTGCTCTTATTATTGATGTAGCTGTCCCAAATGACTATGGCCTAAATAGAGCCGAGCGAGAAAAGATCACAAAATATCAAGACCTCAAAAATGACCTAAAAACAACTTGGTCATTGAAAGAAATAGACATCATACCCGTTGGGATTGGGGCAACGGGATTGGTGAAACAAAATCTAAAAAATACCATGAAACAATACCAGGGAAGCCAAGCTGCTATGAAATACAAATAGCAGCTATCAAAAGAACATGCTCCACCCTAAAAAGATCATTAGGATATAAATACTATTTATAAAGAAATCAAGTGTTAGCCCCAGGACAGGGGCCCCTTGACTTCTAAAAATATCCAATAAGAAAATGAAACAAAAAGAGACTTGTTAACGAATAAGATTTACACTAGATATTGATGAATTTAACTATTTTACCCTTTTTTTCTAACACACACACTTACACACACATACACTACTAAATAAACAAATAAATATATTAATAATATTGATTATATAATCCTATTATAATGGAGAATGTGTGTTTTTCTTTCTGTAACCGAAACTAAATCACAATAGTTATTGAACATACTATGAATTTAAATTTTAACCTCAATTATTAATAAAAGTGTTTTACATTATTATACTGTTAACGTTTACCGGAAGGCTACATATTGATATTTAAAATGTGATTTCAATAAATATGTGCTTAGTATTATTGATTTCGCTTCAATTAATCCCACACTACCTATTTTAACTAAATACTTAAATTAGAAAAAAAAATGAAAGACCGATTATAAAATCTTTTTATCTGCATTCTTATTTAGTTTCATTAGTCTTTCTAATTTAATAAAATATTTTTTACATCAAAACTTAATACTTGCACCCGGAGGGTGCATATATTTACTAGTAATAATAATAATAATAATAATAATAATAATAATAATAATAAATTGATTTATATTACATCCAACACGAAATATTATACATCACCATGACCACAAAACACAAATACGCTCTTTAATACACACATACATATGCACGTGCAATCCCGCGCTATGATACAGTCATAATGTCACAACTAACACGCATTTTCATGGACACGCACAAGACAACATACGCGTAAGTACAAAAAAAACCGCATTCACGTAAACATACAACACGAGAATACAGTTATATAAAAATACCATCATTTTCAAAAAAAAAAAAAGATTCATTTAAAAGGAAATGCCATAACTAGACTGCTTCAGTTCCAGAGATCTTTTGAATAAGAGATATTATCTCGAAAATTCAAGAATTAAATACAGGTTAACACACAACACCATTGTTACCGTATTATTATTTTTTCTTTACACCTGCATTGTGATAGCCTTCTAAATCAACCTCCTAACCAATATATTTACATATTCTATGACTGCGAAAACCTATCATCATTAACACCATGTCGCGCAATTTATCCAGGACTACCTTCTCTATAATTCATTGTCACAGAAGGTCCTCTGCGCAGCATCCAGTGTCCGTGAAAGTGGATCAATGTAGGTCCTTGCTGGGTGGCCCACATTAGCTTGTCCATGTGTTCGCTTCCACAGGAGAACGTCGCTTATTCAATTTGTCCTTATTCCTCCAGCAGCGTCCAGCATGTCTTGTTCGTCTCACTCGGATGGTTTGTGAGATGGGGCAGGTGGCCATACAACCGCTTCCTTGTGGGGTACTGTTTCAACGACTTGTTCAAGACCACACGCGGTATTCTTGTGTACCTCTCATCTAGCTTATTCTCAATGCACCTCGTTCGAGTCCAAGCACTGATACAGTTCGGAAGAATTGTCGTTTTAACTTGTCAATGAGATCTGATTTCCATATGATTGACAATCTATTTATAGCCGACAATGCATTTCCTATTCGTGTATTAACATCGCTTTCTGTGGATGAGATATTACTACCTAGGTATGTGAATTGTTCTACTGGCTTTAGAGGCTTACCTTCGGGTGAGGAGATGTCTCCATTCTTTTTGAAACGCATGAACTCAGTTTTATCGGAGTTAACATATAGGCCAATGTTCTTTGCTGCCTTCTCCAGGCTATGCAGTAGTGACTCGGCCTGTGCCGGTGTATTGGCAAGAAGTTCTAGGTCATCAGCGTAGTCTGTATCTGCATATTACACCATTATCAAGCTATATATTGTCCATTTCTTTTTTTTTAAACCAAAGTATTTCAAGCAGCCATTTTAAAAATCATCATAGAATTAAATCCTAGATCAAGGATCCGTCAGAATCGTAATCAGCAACAAGATGACATTAGAAAACACTCGGCTTACTCAATTTTTGAAAAAAGTATTCATTTTCCCACCCTTATTATAAGGACTTCGTGTTGGTTATAAGCCAAAACCCACTATTCATATACCGGTATTATTATTTTTCATCTGAAAGTTTATCTCCTGGTTAAATTTTTCAAATTAGCTAGTGCTAAACATTGATGTATTTGGTTCTTAGTCCTTCATACACATAAAAACTAAGAAAAAAGTCCTTAAAATAAAAAAAAGCTAAGAATTTTAGAAAATTAAACTTTTTTGAATTACTATGTGTATTTGCTTTTAAAATAATTTCATTTTATTTGTTCTTCCCAAAATTGTTCTACAATTAGTACGAAATTACAATCATTTTCGAATAAACACATTCCATTTAAATTTCACCATGAGGGGCGGGTTTATCTACAGGTATTTGCCTCATACCCCACTTGTATGGGCTGGGCACAAGATAGAAGATAGTGTTGCTGTTATCTTCCTCATTATTAATATAAGAAACCCCTTTTTCGAATTTCTATAGTAAAAATATTGGCAAAATGATTTCCATTGTAAAATCATTTCCAATGCATTTTTATATTAAAAATCATTTTTAATGCATTTTGTAGTAAAAGTGAGTTCCAATGCATTTTCATACTAAAAATCATTTTTAATGCATTTTATAGTAAAATCAATTCCAATGCATTTTATATTAAAAATCATTTTTGCATTGTATAGTAGCAATCATTTCCAGGGCATTCTTATGGTAAGATCATTTCAAATGCATGTTTATAGTAAAAAAAATATTTCCAATGTATTCTTATAGTAGAGATCCTTTCAAATGAATTTTTAGAGAAAAAATTATTTGCAATGAATTTTTAAGTAAATTCTAAAAATATTAAATATTAAAGTAGATACTAAATTTTCTTGATATCTGTAGAATGGCTATTATTAATGGGATTTTTAAAAGACGAAGCCGTCACAGATGGTTAACTAGAAGATTAAGTTAGGCCACACGTCGTCCATTTAAATTGCCAATTCACTAAAACTGGCAGCCAAACCGAGGCCCATCCGTGCGTTACGCAATTTTTAATGTTTAGGAAACAGGAGAAAATTAAATTCAATTTGAGTGACTGTTTTCCAAGGAAGCCGTTAGCGTAAAAATTACAAGCCGATTGCTAATTTCGGCGGGCTTTTATTTATGGCTTAAATCTGTCTATTACACCGCCAATAACGATGTTAGGAGAATTAAACCAACGATCGTTAGGATGGAAATATTTATGATCAGATGCTGACAGTTTTGTGAGGTTATGAGTTTTTTTTAAAGTACATAAAAGATTATGGCTTACAAGTGAAGAAAAATATGAGTCTGGATTATATATATATATATATATAATATATATAATATATATTATATATATATATATATATATATATATATGAGAAAAAAATGAGTAAAAGAAAAAGAAATGAAAGATGGATAAAAATGAATTTTATCGATATCACTTTAATCGATATCACTTACACATGTGTTTCGGTCTGTTTATCAAAATGTATACGGATTTACGTTATTATTATTATTATTAAAATAATCAGATGGAGTTGAAATGATGATGATAATAATAATAGGAAAAATGCATAAAATGTTCCGTACACAGATTTTGCCGACCTTCATCAGAGTATTAATTTTTTTTTATATATATATATATATATATATATATATATATATACTATCAAGACCTGTGGATATACTATAGTATGATATTTTAATTATTACAACGTTTGATGTTATATTGCCAAATAGTTATATATGTAAAAAGTGTAATAATCTTGATTTAACTTTCTCCCTCGCTGTCACTCAGTCTTATTTCTTTCTTTTTTTTTTAATCTTTTCATTATGTTCAATTGAAAGTTATTAGCGTTATAGCTTCCGCGCGCTCACCCTTCTCTCTATATTTCCCCTAGTTTCTTTTCTTTTTTTTCATGATTTTCTTTTTTATGTGTAGCATGTCCTTTTCAATACACACACACACACACACACACACACAGACACACATATATATATTATATATATATAATATATATATATATATATATATATATATATTGCATTTAAAAGCAGGTGCATTTTATGAAAAATATTTTTTCATTTACGACTGCCTTTTCTTCCCATCTTTGTATCCATTAAACTTCTTCTTCTTCTCTTCTTCTTCTTCTTCTTCTTTTCTTCTTCTTCTTCTTCTTCTTCTTCTCTTCTTTCATACCGGTCCTCTTTCTTATGTATTACCCTGATTTTCTTCCTATTTCGTATCTATTCAACTTAAGGTGCTGTTCCATACCTTTCTTCTTCTTCTTCTTCTTCTTCTTCTTCTTCTTCTTCTTCTTCTTCTTCTTCTTCATCTACACATTCTGTCTTCTTTCACAATCAATTTTCCCCCTTTCTATTTGTCTTAATATCCATTCAACAATTTTTTTTAATTCCATCGAAATTCTAATCTTTTGTTCTTCTTTCCCCACCCCCTTTCTTCTTTTAATACCCTCACCCTCACCCATTCTTTCTTCCATTCAATTTACTGTACTTGATATACTCCACCTTCTTTTTTTTATTCCTGAACGTTTCTTTCTTTGTATTATTTGAATTATTCAGACTATTGTCCTCATCTTTATTGTTCTCACTTCGTTAACCATGACTGTGTTAAATATTCTATGTTACTATCGCTTTCTCCAGGATTGAACCTGCAGCCCGAAGATGATTGTCACTCGGAGCTGTATTAACCCTATACCTATATCCATTTCACCATGTGTCCAACTGGAGAATGAGAACAGTATACCCCCGTGTCTTGAATACAGGGTACAGTTCGAAGTTCCGTGAAGGCACCCTATTACGAGTTGAACGCTACAGAGTTCGACAAGAACGTTCCCGAATTCGAGAAGGTTCCCTAGTTCTACAGGAAAGTAGTTCACATTGACCGAAACGTTGTTAAATTTAGCAATGAAGATGAAGACAATTGCCCGAATAATACAAATAATACAAATTACCAAGCCTCATCTCAAAGATAAAGAGAACTTGTTTCTTTCTTTTTCTCTTCTTTTTCCCATTCCGATCATCTCCACTGAATAATTAGTATCTCATTTTAAGAAGAAGAAGAAGAAGAAGAAGAAGAAGAAGAAGAAGAAGAAGAAGAAGAAATTCTTCTCTTTTTTTCTCTTCTCTTTTTTCCAGTCTCATTCATGGAGTTTCTTCTAGTTGTTACTTGTACTTTAATACTTCTTCTCTTTCTCCTCTCTCTCTTCCTTCTTCTTCTTTCTTCTCTTCTTTTCTTCTTCTTCTTCTTCTTCTTCTTCTTCTTCTTACAATTCTTCTTTACAATTAATTTCCCTCCCTTTCTACTTGTCTTAATATTCATTTAATTATTATATTATTTTAATTCCATCGTAATTCTAATCTTTTCTCCTTCTTTTCCCCCACTCCCTTTCTTCTTTTAACACCCTCACCCTCACCCTCACCTGTATTTCTTTCATTCAATTTACTGTACTTGATATGCTCCACCTTCCCTTCCTTTTATTCCTGAACGTTTCTTCCTTTGTATTATTTGAATTATTTAGATTATTGTCCTCATCTTTATTGTCTTCTTCTTCTTCTTCTTCTTCTTCTTCTTCTTCTTCTTCTTCTTCTTCTTCTTCTTCTTCTTCTTTCATATTTTGCGTCTCAGATTTTCCGCCTCTGTTCATCGAAAACAAGGAAATTTTATTTGCCAGACAAGAAAATCCAATTACTTTCTTCTTTTTTAACCGAAAGTTCAGATCTGCTAAATAAATCAAATTATTTTATCTTTATCACTCTTGTTTACTCAGAAATCATCAATATATATATATTATATATATATATATATATATATATATATGTGTGTGTGTGTGTGTGTGTGTGTGTGTGTGTGTGTGTGTGTATGTTTGGTGGGGGTTGTGTGTGTATTTTGTGTGTGTGTGTGTTGCTAAATATTTAGTAACATTATTAACACCCCATCAGAGATCATCAAATATATATTATATTATTATATATATATATATATATATATATATATGTCTGTAGGGGTGCGTGATAAATGTATTAGCAATATTATTAATACCCCATTTGTTACCACGCCTATTTTGGCATCGTTAATTACATATTCATTATCATTATAAATGTACCTATTAATATCTGATTTTAAAATTGTGTTTCCAGGAACAAAAAAAAAAAGAAATCTGATTAAATCCAGCCGCAAACGCTTGTAACAATAAGAAGTCTCTTCTGTTGTGATATATTGATTAAGCTAACATTGCTAACAAATTGCGAACGGGTCGTGGGTTCGTTCTCTATTAGCTGCACCACACTGGTGGCAATGCTTGATCTATAATCTCACTATCTGTTTGGTATGGGTTCATTGTTTAATTGCATATCAACCCTCGTGAGTCAATTCCAAATCCGTCCTTATAATACAGGGTGGCCAAAAGTCATTGAGGGTTTTTGAACTTGAATAGATTCTTTATTTTTAAAGGTAACTTAATGGAAATGTTAATATAATATGACGAAGACAATGGTGATTTGTTTGAAAAAAAAAATTAAAGAGAATTTATTTATGAAAAATAACATCTTTTAAAGGGTTTCCATTTCCAGCTTCCCAAATTCGTTCCCTTTCCAAAACATTATCCATGACGGATTTGCAGGATCACTCGATTACGATTTAATTCCCTGACTTCATTCCTGATGTTCTCCTTCAATTTTGTAGAGTTTGAGGTTTGTTGATGTAAACCTTTTCTTTGAGATATACCCACAGGAAAAAAGTCAGGGCTAGTCAAGTCTGGGGAACGTGATTGATCCCTGATTTTGATAAAACAATTTAACAATTTAGGTACATTCTTTGATGCTATACTTATTCATGATTAATTTCCAAAGTATTTTCTATACAATATTTGAAATAGAAAGAAAATAATTATTAATGGTAAAATGGCGGCCCTTGGCAACCCCTCAGTGACTTCTTGGCCACCTGTATTAATAACAGTAGTGGTACTATTGAATCCATAGCTTGATGGATGTGGGGAGTTATACCGATCCCAAGAGTATTAGTCCAAAAATGAACGTATTTCCTGTAAAAAAGTTTTCCAACCGGTGTCTGTTCAATTGACAACTGTAATCCCAATTGGAACATGGCCTAGTGGATAAGGTAGTTGGGTTAAGACAGTTATAAGTGACAGTTATCTCTGGATTCCCGGTTCAATCCCGAGTGGCGGCAGTAACATAGAAAAATAATTAACACAACTCCTACTCCAGTTATGGTTAGCGGAATGAGAACAGGATACCCCCGTGGACTGAATAAAGGGTTGGGTTCAAAGTTCCCTGATGGCTCCCGATTACGACAAGAAGGTTCCCGATTACGACAAGAAGGTTCCTGACTACGACAAGAAAGTTCCCAAGTCCGAAAAGAAGGTTGCCGAGTTCGAAAAGAAGGTTCCGAGTCCGACAAGAAATACCTGAAGAAGGCCGGAGGGCATATCGGCGAAACGTTGTACAAATAACAATGAAGATGGGGACAATAGTCCGAATAACGCAGATAATACTAATCATCAAACCTCATCTCAAACATTCAGAGAAATCAACTGTAATCCCTTTCGTTCAGCAATTTTCTCTACCAACTGAGCACATTCCTCTCACTTCATTCTTGGACACCCAAAACACAGTAGCCGGAATTTCACTTCTCTCACAGACACTTGCTTTGTTGCTGACTTCCAGTGTCAGCGACCGTCCGTTTTTATCATGGCTCGGCTACCCTTTATGCAAATTCCGTCTCGTCCTATCCAGGTCTCTCGTGCACGGCACAAGCAATTCTTTGCCGCTTACGGGGGGGATCGGCCATGCCCATTACAATTCCCCGACTGCAATTCGAACACACGTACAGTCCAGGGGCTCCTCCTAATCTGCCTGTAACATCCGTCTGCTTTCGTGCCAGTCTACGTGGGTTAGTAAAAAAAAAAGTAATGCAATTTTCTTTATTTCAATTTTTTTATTTATATAAAACTAATCATTACATTGAGACCATAATATTCAGAGGCAAGAATGCGACGAGTAAAACCCAACTTCTCAATCGACAATGTCTTCCTTCTGCATGACAATGTTCGACCACACACAAGCATCAGGATAAGGGAGAAGATCGACTCATTCGGGAGAACAACTTTACCGCATCCTCAATACTCACCAGATTTAGCGCCTTCAGACCATCATCTATCCCATCAATAGACACTAGACTTAGAATGGGGGGAAGTAGTCTCCTCGCTGAACTGTTTGATCCGCTGCCCATGGTTTCCGGTGTTACGCGCTCTTATCAACATGTACCGTGTTCTGCCTTGCTTGTCAGGCATTATTCTTACACTTGCGATCCATTCTTACAGTAAAAAATGTAAACCTGAAAAAAGAGAAGATAAAAAATGGGAAAAACGAATAAAAACAGAAAAATAACAGAAAAATCTATTTGAAGTTTAAAGCCCGTAGAGATTCTTGTGGTCTGTAAAAGAGCTATTTACTTATCTTATAGAATCACGAAATTTACGACTCTAGAAAAAAGTTTTCTGACCTCCAACCAGGCTCGATTAACAGGGTCATTTTTGTGAGGAATTTTTATGGGGTATTCAGCAAGGATGGAACTCGTTATTTAGAAATAATGCATCTGCGAGACTAGCTAGCTAACCATTGCACTAAGATCAACTACTTTACGGCCATTCTTTCATGTGACGTGACGTAACATGAAGACTTTAAAAGCTTGAAATTAGGAAGGCTCCCCAAGTTAAACCAACATTTGTTATTCAAATCATAAAGGACCACACCAGGAACACTTTGGACTGCTAATATTCACTCGTGCATTTTTTTGTAAATTTTACAGACCAGATTTCTAGTGTGACGTGACGTAATTCACAAAAACAGATTTTTTCCTAATCTCAGTGTACTTAGAGTTTTCCGTCTGAACTGAGCAATCTGTAATCAAATCTATGTGATGAAAGAAAGCACAAAGTTTATTTAGGCCATAAAAACAATTCAAAATAATGACCAGCAAGACCCCCAGGCAAGATGCAATGGATGTGACGTGACGTAACAGAGTGCAATTTTAGGATACAGAATTTGTGATTGTCAGCGTAATTGGTGGTCAAAATCTAACTCAATGTTTTTAAAATTAGTATTCATAAAAGATTATTAAGTTCTAAACTACATAACCCGGACAACAAATTACTTTATTTGCTAAGCAATTCACTGTGTCTACCACCTAAGGAGACTACGTCAGTAAGTATTTGCGAGACATTTCAATTTTTTTGTTTGTTTTTTGTCATTACCCATTAATTCATTTTGTCATTCAATTGTAAATTCAATGAAAAAAACGTAACAAAAGTGCTGGCTATTTCGATTTTTTATCCAACATTTTTATTAACAAGGAATTAAAGTATTTTAGACTCCAGGGGGATTACTTGAAGGGGTTAACTCTCCAGGGGTTACTTTGAAGGGGATAATCTGTAGTTGTAGTTTGGATTTGAAATAATTTTTTGTATTAGACTCCAGGGGATTACTTTGAAGGGGATAATCTGTAGTTTGTAGTTTGGATTTGAAATAATTTTTGTATTAGACTCCAGGGGGATTACTTTGAAGGGGATAATCTGTAGTTGTAGTTTGGATTTGAAATAATTTTGTATTAGACTCCAGGGATTACTTTGAAGGGATAATCTGTAGTTTGTAGTTGATTTGAAATAATTTTTTGTATTAGACTCCAGGGGGATTACTTTGAAGGGGATAATCTGTAGTTGTAGTTTGGATTTGAAATAATTTTTTGTATTAGACTCCAGGGGGATTACTTTGAAGGGATAATCTGTATTGTAGTTTGGATTTAAATAATTTTTGTATTAGACTCCAGGGGGATTTGAAGGGGATAATCTGTAGTTTGTAGTTTGGATTTAATTTTTATTAACTTGTAGTTTGTAGTTTGGATTTGAAATAATTTTTTGTATTAGACTCCAGGGGGGTTACTTTGAAGGGGATAATCTGTAGTTTGTAGTTTGGATTTGAAATAATTTTTTGTATTAGACTCCAGGGGGATTACTTTGAAGGGGATAATCTGTAGTTTGTAGTTTGGATTTGAAATAAATTTTTGTGACACCAGTCCTGGAACTTTTCTGACATACCTCGATTAAGAACATAGGTTAGAAGAAAAGAAAATGTTTAATGTCTTTAGAACTTGGTTGGTTTAAAAAAGAAAAGAAAATCTCCATTTGGACAAAAGCTGGAAATCCACGTATTCAGAGCTATTTCAGAAGATTGATTGTGGGGTGGTTTGTTGGATTTTACGGCATATCAACCTTTGCTGGGTTATTTTATACTAAAAACGTTATGTTTTGTTAATTCTTGGTAAGTATTCAATTTTTATTATACTCACATTTTTAACACATTTTTTTCTATTTAACGCATAGATTGGACCCTAAGAGTTACTATCATTCAGGGTCATTGTGAAACCGTGAGTAATGGCGGTGAAGAGGTTCTCCACACTCCCCATCGCTCCAAAACTGGAACTTAAACATTAGACGCAATTTAACGTCATACCCAAAACACTAAGGAAATTGAGAGGTTTCACTCGGTGACAGTTACGAGTCACTTGAGTGAGACAGAAAAGTAAGTGATAAGTAGGGATTGTTACAATTTATGTGGTAGCATAAATTGTTAACAGACCCTGTAGCGAGAATTCAAAGGAGACAGTGGAAAAAATACCAGGACTGTTGGTAACCCCAGCTTACCCTTAGAGGCGTGAATCTCGCGCGTCACGTGATTAGTTAGTATAGATTTCAGATTCAACCTGAGAATTGAAACAAAGTAGATGTGCTACTGCGAAGGTTGAATCTCACCCCGCGCGTAAATAATAATGGGTTAAATAAATCTTGATCAAGGAAAAATGGCTTGTGGTTTAATTAATTTTATGACTAAAATGTTAGCCCTTAAAAGAAGCCCTTAGAAGAAATAGTTAGAACATAGCAACCAGACAACAAGATGACGGCCAAAGAAGTAGAAGAGGAAACATGGTGACTAGAAGTAGTAAATAAGAAATGAAACAACAAGTAAGTCTCAAATCTCTGTCTCTGTCTCTGTCTGTCTGTCTGTCTGTCTCTCTCTCTCGCTCTATCACCCGAGTTTCCTCTCTTGATTATATACCCGACGATGGGGTATATAACAGGATGGGAACCCTCTGCTGGGGTTTCATATTACTATAGATGTGTCTGCTTGCCATTACAAGCAAAATAATGTAAATTATGTGTAAAATAGTTAGACAGTAGACCTTTAATCTTGGTTAATAATATAGGGAAATGAAAACTAAATTCACACCTGGGAAACACCGCTTAAGTAATTGACCTTGTGTCACATACTACTCATGTGAAGGGTCTGGTGTATATATATATATATATATATATAATATATATATATATATATTCAACCCCACCCACCCACACACGATTAGGATGTGAGACATGATCATTTTTAATGAAGTTTAAAAAGTCGTCGGTTGGCCTAATGTCGGTATCAGCCAGACAGCGAGTGAGTATATTCCCTTTTAACTAGAGCTAGACCAAAGAGATTGTTGTTTTACAGTTTGAGACTGA
>CM042156.1:16474823-16481186 GCA_023376005.1 Doryteuthis pealeii
AAAGGAAAAGCGTTTTAGGCTAAGTATGTCAGACAGAAAATAATGTTATATGTATTTATTTGAACATTTCCTATCCCGGAATTTTTTAAATATTTGAATTTTTAAATATATGAACTGTTGTGATTATTATCATAAAGAAGGTTATTTTTTATTTGGGCGTATGAGAAGAGAGAATTTCATTGGAATATTTTTTTCTATTGGATTTCTCAGTCTTTTGTACACACTATCTGATGAGACTAGATTCATATTAAGTCTCTAGTCGAAATAAATGTATTATAGTCAAATACGGTTTTAAAGTTTTTCTTTCTTTGAACGTTAAATATTAGTATATAATTAATTTATTAGTATATAATCATATCTCTTAGTGATATAAAACATACTTGTATGAATTATAAGTTTGCATCTAGATGAGCATACAATGGATGTACAGTGAGATTTTAATGATCCCAAATATAATCATCCCTTACTTCTAATCAGCCCATATCAGATGCTCATCTAGATGCATTAACTTATAAATTCTCATACAAGTATGTTTATATCACTAAGAGATATCGATGTATAATAACTAATAAATTAATTTAATACTATAATATTAACGCAAAGAAAAAAACTTAAAAACCGTTATTTGACTATAATACATTTATTTCGACTAGAGACTTAATATGAATCTAGTCTCATCAGATAGTGTGTACAAAAAGACTGAGAAATCCAATAGAAAAAAATATTCCAATGAAAATTCTCTCTTCTCCATACGCCCAAATAAAAAATAACCTTCTTTATGATAATAATCACAACAGTTCATATATTTAAAAAATTCAAATATTTAAAAAATTCCGGATAGGAAATGTTCAAATAGATACAATATAACATTTTTTCTCTCTGACATACTTAGCCTAAAACGCTTTTCCTTTAATGACTAATTTCTCAAAAACCTCATGCTATTAATTTTGAATATAAATATAATTATATCACAGGCTGTCTAGTCATTTTAAACCATGTTAGATTTATGACTGGTATTAATTTATAAAATTTTTTTTAAAATTAATACTAATAGTGAAATAAATTAAAATAAAATAAAAAAGGAATCATTATTATAAATTAGTCATCACTAAAAGCTCCCAGAATATTCATCATCACCATCATCATCAGCATCACCATCACCAGCCAGCATCACCATCATCATCATCAGCATCAATCATCATTATCATCTTTACTCTGAAATATAATTACACTATCCCTATTTATATTATCATAAAAATATTAAATAAATTCTATAGATTTTAATATAAAATCATGTCTTTCGTCTAAAGTTGTATAATTAAAAAAAACAAACAACATTGCCATTGAATTAACACCAACATGAAATACCTATTTTTAAAAAATCAAATCAAAAACTATTTTAATAAAAACGTGCTTTGCTTTGTTAATAAACCTGAACTAACATTTAAAAATCTTACAGTGAAATTCTCATGTCAAACAATCGTCTTTGCTTTGTTTATAAATAACCGGAAGTTTGCGATGAAAAGCAAAAAAAAACCCCCAAAAAAACGTCCTTCTGACTTCTGGTCTCACCTGGGTGCTTCTTAAATACTTAATTATATATTCCATTATACCGACTTGTTATATTAAAATGTTTACTTAAGCTCTATTCAAATATAACTTAGCTTGTCCAGTTAACATGAGGATTCTTCTAGTATTTCAAATGGCTGACACAGGGAGACAACTGTGTTGCCTTTAACACAGTTTGATTTTTATACCGTTTTAAAAAAAAATATTTTAATTCAGTTATTTTCATTTCTCAGGGTTATTTGTTCAAGAATATCCCTTTTTTATCTTTTTTGTTTCATATATTTATTTCCATATCCTCGTGACTTACCGCATGAAATATTCCTTAATTGACTTGTATCTGTTCTTGGAATATAGACCGTATGCTGCTCTCTTCGGAGCTGAAGGAAAATAAGAAATCGGCTAGAGCGCACGCGATCCTCAACCGCGTCCTTTTCTAAAAAATACGCCATGTTTCCGCTCGCTCGTTATTTATTCATCCAGGCTAATAACATAGCCGCCGTGACGGTTGTGAGCTATAGTTTGTTGTTCATTCCCTCCCATTTACGAGTACTAGCAGTCGAAAAAAGTCGGTAATCTGAAGGCGAAGCTGTTGTTTTTGGTTAGTTTACGACATCTTTGTCTAAGCGCGCAGGCTGGGATTAGAGCTTTCAGTTTGCTTTCACCTATTGCCCATTGACTGTTTGCCGGAAGCCAAGAAAATCTGAAATCTGATCGACCGAAATGATTCTGGCGCTGGTCGTGAGGATTTTTCTCAGGAGACTTCGCGTTTTATGAGGCTTCCTTGTAATCTCTTTGACTGTCCAACGAACCATTTCAGTATTAATGCACTTCTCTCTTATATATAATATATATATATATATATATATTATATGTGTTGTGTGTGTGTGTGGGGTGTGTGTACATATATATACATTTGTGTATATACGCACCACACCACACAAACACAAACACACACACCAACATATATATATATATATATTGTGTGCATAAAATATATATACATTGGTATATACCGCACGCACACATACACACAACATACACACACCTCACAACATTAAACACACGATATATAATATATAAACTATAATATATATAATTATGAGGACTTCCTTGTAATCTCCTGTGCGTTGAACCATTTCATGTATTCAATGCCACTCTTCATTTATATATATATATATATATATATATATATATATTATATATACATACACCACACATTTGTTTACACACACACACAAACACACATTATATATATATATATAATTATATATAATATATTATATATATATTATATACTTTTTTTCTTTCTTACTTCGGTCATTAATTTCTTACTTCTGTTTATTCTCGTAAATTTTTTCTTCACTTTCTTCTTTTTCTTCATTTTTCTTTCTTTCTTTTACCTTTTTCCTTCTTTTCTTATCACTTACTTATTTCTCTTTAAATTCTCACTATTACTTATTCCTTCTCTCTTTCTTCTAAACTATTCGATCCATCCTTCTTTCTTTTTTCTTTCTTTCTTTCATCTTATTATATTCTCAATTCTCAGTTAGTTTTCAATGATTTACTTAATTCACTTAGCCTTCCCGCCTGATGCTTTATTTCTCATTCCATTCCTTCTTTGAATATTTCATTATTGCATTTCTTCTTGAATCTTTCGTTCATTCTATCAAATATTTCATTTAGTATTTCTGACGCTCTTCTTTCTCAAATTAAAGTTATCTCATCATTCTTTTCATTATGTTTTATTTGAAATATACTTCATTCATTCTTCTTCATTCTGACTTTTCTTTAATTTGAAGTTGTAATTCGTTCATTCTTCCATTTATATTTGTTGAATCTAACTTCTCTTTCTTCTTTCTTCTTCTTTCATTCTCCAATATGTTTATTGCAATCATTTTACTTATCTTTCAACTCTTTCTTCTTCTTCTCGTCTTCATTCTTATAAATATTATATTTCTAAAGTTTTTCTTTTTCTTTTATTTTACTTCTTCTTTCTTTCTTTCATTTTACTTTCTCTTTCTTCTTTCAATTTTCCTTCTTTCATTTTCCTTTCTTCTTTCCTCTTCATTTTTCCTTCGTTTCATTTTTCCTTCTTTCTTCTTTCATTTTCCTTCTTCATGTTCCTTCTTTCTTTTCTTTCTTTCTTTCTTTCTTTCTTCTTTCTTCTAAATATGTTAAATTTGCATGCATCTCTGTTTCTTCTTTCTTTCTTTCTTTCTTATTAGTCTCCTAACTATGACGTTAAACTGCATCGAATTGTTAGTCCAAGTATCATCATAGAACATAGATTAGTGCACGAGTTCAAAATCCTGATGAAGCTAAACAATGCCCCATTAACCCTGAACAGCGTGGAAGTACCGTTAGGATTCCATTTTATGGTTATACTAATGAAAGGTATATGATATTTCGGACCAAGATTAAAGGCAGGCCAATCAAACACCTCGAATAAGTGTGAGTTAACTATTTAATCCCGATCTTGAAAGGCCGTTCATTTGATATTTGACAAGGCGAACAGATCAAGCTACCAAGAATCACTGCCAACAATGATTATGCCAACTAATGAACAATCAAAGGATTCGGCCTAACACCGAGGAACGCAAGATTCTTCACTAAAAAACAATCCTCAAACATTAAGGAACATAAGGGAAATCCACTGTAAAGTTCAGCCCAAAAAAATGGCCACAAAAATCGTAACAATCACCTGGAAAATTAAACTCAGCTCCTATCCTCCATTTAGACCGAGGTGGATAGGAGGGGGCAATTATACTTGTCTGAGCTTAGCGTTTTTTTTTTTTTTAATATACCACAGTATACGATTTCGCACTCTTTCGCACCTACCGCCTTAATGGTTTATACA
The DNA here is from genome assembly GCA_023376005.1 of Doryteuthis pealeii. Taxonomy (NCBI): domain Eukaryota; kingdom Metazoa; phylum Mollusca; class Cephalopoda; order Myopsida; family Loliginidae; genus Doryteuthis; species Doryteuthis pealeii. The sequence goes on from CM042156.1 coordinate 16,479,250, forward strand.
TAAAGTTATAATGAATTATCAATCCAATTATTTGCTACAGAACTTGAAAAACGTTTTGAACGATCAATAATTCATAATTCATTCCGACCCTTCTTTGATTTACTCGTCCAATAATTATCATCATGTATATTGGATTCAGTCTGTGTCAATATATGTATTGTAGAAGACGAAACGGTGACACGTGTCTGACGAGGCAATATGCATCTTTTTTCCAACATAGACGCAGGTGGAGTGTTGGGGCAGGTGAGCTTAGCTTTTTTTTTTTTTTTAGATTACCAACAGTATACGAATCTCACACTCTTTCCGCACTCAACCGCTTATCGTTATGTTGGGGTATTTAATGCGGTCAAATAAGACAAACACAGGGTAACCAATTAGACAAATGGATTAACAAAAGAGTAAAATTTACAGCAAAGAAAGTGGAGATTGCGTCCGACCAATATAGTACGAGCTACTCGCATTTGCTTCCATTCAAGCCACAATTGTTTCTGTTACTACAGTACCGTCGCGCATTCATATTGTCCACTATCATATCACCTATTATCCAGTTTATACATTCACTTATTACATGAATTATCAAATAAATTATTTGCTACGGAATCTTAAAAATCGTTTGGATTATCAATAATTGATAATTCATTCCGTTACCCTCTTCATTGATAAACCCAAATTTAATTATTATAATATTATTTCAGGAAAAAACTTTGGTTCAGAAAGTAACTTTCCAATTTCTATTTCAAATTGTTAATTTTTACTCCTTTATTGAATTGATGATTTTAATTACGGAAACATCAGTTAACATGTGAATGTCCTTTTAAAGTTTTTAGCATATCTTTGGCATTGTGTGTTTTAATACTTTTATTGATTTATTAATTACAGCAACATATTTTAGTTACAGACAAATTATACTTTGAATTCTCTTATCAAAAGATTTTATTTATTGGAAGAAATTTTAAGAACTATCATTTTACAGAATTTACCAAATAAAAATTCATTGAAAAATAAATCTTATAAAATTAGATATTTATTACTCGATTAAAAAAAAAAATAGTATTAAATATTATTTAGCTTTAAAAACTTGATTACTGTCTCAACAATTATCAATCATGATGTGGGAATTCAGCGCTGTGGTCAATAGTTTATTATTGTAGGAAGAAACGGACACGGTGACACTGTTCAAAACCTGACGAGTCAATATGCATTTCACATTATCCAATACACTTCGCGGAAAATTATTAATCCAGCTATTCTCCCTTCACTCGGGTAATAATTAGGGTGCTGGGCTTATTCAACCTTGGGGAAGAAAAACTCTGAATTCAATCTTACGCTGGAACCTCAAACGTTCCTGGTTCATACGATCCTCGGCGTCAATAGTAGCATAGGTTCGTGGCAAAGTGAGAGCTGTGTAGGTTGCGCTCAGTCTCAAACGTAAACACAATCTCTTTGGTCTAAGCTCTAGTTAAAAGGGAAATTACTCACTCGCTGTCTGGTGATACCGACATTAGGCCAAAACCGACGACTTTTTAAAACTTCATAAAAATAGTCATGCTCACATCCATAATCGTGTTGGGTGGCTGGGGTTAATATATATTTATATATAATATATATATAATAATATATATATATACAACCAACCCTTCACAGATAGTATGTGACACAAAGGTCAATTACTTAGCCGGTGTTCCCAGGTGTTAATAGTTTCATTCCCTATATATTAACCAGATAAGTCTCTGTCTAAACTATTACACATAAATACATATTGCTTGTAATGGCAAGCGACACATCTATAGTACAAGATGAACCCCAGCAGAGGGTTCCCATCCTGTTATTATACCCCATCTCGGGTATTATAATCAAGAGAGGAACTCGGTGATAGACGAAGAGAGAAAGAACAACCCAGACAGACCAGACAGAGACAGAGACAGAGATTTGAGGAC
>CM042156.1:16481286-16486286 GCA_023376005.1 Doryteuthis pealeii
ACAAGAGAGGAGATAGGCAATTTACAAATGCAATGTAATAGTGTTAAATTGATGGTTAATTTACCAAAATATTTTCGAGAAAGTCTCATCTTCAGAGGCAGAAGCATCCGTGCCTCTGAAAATGAGATTTTCTCGAAAATATTTAGGTAAATAAACATCATTTAACACTATTACATTGCATTGTAAATTGCCTTCAAATATATATATATATATATATATATATATATATATATATATATATAGTCGTCGGCTGGCCTAATGTCGGTATCAGCCAGACAGCGAGTGAGTCTATCCCCTTTTAACTAGAGCTAGACCAAGGAAATTGTTATTTTAGCATTTGAGACTGGGCGCCACACCTACCATCAACTCCTCACTTTACCGCACGGATCCCTGTGCTACTCATACGCTGAGGGCTGGTATCGAATCAGGAACGTTGAGGTTCCCAGCCGTAGGATTGAATTCAGAGTTTTTCTTCCCAAGGTTAAATAGCCGAGTCAGCCCTATTATTTATCCAGAGCTAGAAGGAGAATGGTTGGATTCATATCTTTCCCGTGTATATTAGCGCTATGTGAAATGCATATTGCCTCGTCCAGGATTTGAACACGTGTCACCGTGTCCGTTTCCTACAATAATAACTATTGAACCACAGACGCTGAATTCCAACATACATAATGATAATTCGTTGAGACAGTAAATCAATTTTTAAAAGCTAAATAATATTTAATATTAATTTTTTTTTAATCGGAGTAAATAAAAATATCTAATTTATAGATTTATTTTCAACTAAATTTTATTTGGTAAAATTCTGTAAAAATATAGATTCTTTAAAAATTTTCTTCAATAAATAAAATCTTTTGATAAGAGATTCAGTATCAATTTGTCTGTAACTAAAACTATGTTGCTGTAAAATTAATAAATCAAATAAAGTAATAAAAAACAACAATGCCAAAATATGCCAAAACCTTTAAAAGGACATTCAACATTTAATGATTTTAGTAATTAAAATCATCAAATTCATTAAAGGACTAAAAAATAAACAATTTGAAATAGAAATTAGGAAAGTTAACTTTCTACACCAAAGTTTTTCCTGAAATAATATTCAATAACAAAATTAAATTTGGTTTATCAATGAAGAGGGTACGGAATGAATTATCAATTATTGATCAATACAAATGTTTTTCAAGATTCCGTAGCAAATAATTGATTGATAATTCATGTATAATTGATGTATAAACTGTTATAGGTGATATAACCTATGGACAATAATGAAATGCGCCGACGGCTACTATAAGTAACAGGGACAATTGTGGCTTGACGGAAGCAAATGCGAGTCAGTTCGTAACTATATTTGTCGGTCGCAATCTCCACTTTCTTTACTGTAAATGTCTACTCTTTTGTTAAATACATTTGTCTTCATTGTTACCCGTCGTGTTTGTCTTATTTTGACCCCTTAAAACCCCACAACATAAACCATTAGCGGTTGGTGCGAAAGAGTGTGAGATTCGTATACTGTTGGTATATCTGAAAAAAAAAAAGCTGAGCTCCAGACAGATATCATCTGCCCCCCCCATCCACCTCCGTCTATGTGAAATGCATATTGCCTCGTCCAGGATTTGAACACGTGTCACCGTGTCCGTTTCCTACAATAATAACTATTGAACCACAGATGCTGAATTCCAATATACATGATGATAATTAGTTGAGACAGAGTACAATCAATGAGGCTACGGAATGAATTATGAATTATTGATCAATCCAAATGTTTTTCAAGATTCCGTAGCAAATAATTGATTGATAATTCATATAAAATTGATGTATAAACCATTAAGCGGTAGGTGCGAAAGAGTGCGAGATTCGTATACTGTCGGTATATCTAAAAAAAAAAGCTAAGCTCCAGACAGGTATAATCTGCCCCCTCCTACTCCACTTCCGTCTAAATGGAGGTAGGAGCTGAGTTTATTTTCCAGTGCATTGTTACGATGTTTGTGGCCATTTTTAGGCTGAACTTTACAGTGGAGTTTCCTTATGTTCCTTAAAGTTTGGTTGTTCTTTAGTGAAGAATCCTTGTGTTCCTCGGTGTTAGGCAGAATCCTTTGTTTGTTCATTAGTGAATAATCCATTGTTGAGCAGTGTTCATGGTTGCTGATTCGTTCGTCCTTGTCAAATAAGTACACATGAACATCTTTCAAGATCGGCGATTAAATAGTTAACTAACCACTTATTCGAGCGTGTTGATTGGCTGCCTTTAATCCTCGCGCCGATTTTTTTCTAGTTAACCCATAAATGGAATCCTAACAGGTACGGTTGTTCCGGGTTAAGTTGAAATGTTTAGCTTCATCATGGATTTGAACTCGTGTCACCTAATCTATGTTCTATGATGATACTTGGAACTACACAATTAGATGCAGTTTAACGTCATACTCAGGACACTAATAATAGAAAGAAAGAAAGAAAGAAAGAAAGAATTGGAAATAGATTATCGAAAAAGAAAGGAGGAAGGAAGAAAGAATGATGAAAGAAAAAAGGAAAACAATTAGAATTGGACATATTGAGAAGAAAGAAAGAAAGAAAGAATGAACGAAAGAAGAAAGAAAGAAAGAAAGAAAGAAAGAAAGAAAGAAAGAAAGAAAGAATTGGAAATAGATTATCGAAAAGAAAGGAGGAAGGAAGAAAGAATGATGAAAGAAAAAAGGAAAACAATTAGAATTGGACATATTGAGAAAGAAAGAAAGAACGAAAGAAAGAAAGAATGAACAAAAGAAAGAAAGAAAGAAGAGAAAGAAGAAAGAATGGAAATAGATTATCGAAAAAGAAAGGAGAAGGAAGAAAGAATGATGAAAGAAAAAAGGAAACAATTAGAATTGGACATATTGAGAAGAAAAAGAACGAAAGAAAGAAAGAAAGAAAGAAAGAAAGAATGAAAAAGAAGAAAGAAAGAAAGAAAGAAAGAAAGAAAGAAAGAATTGGAAATAAGAGTATCGAAAAAGAAAGGAGGAAGGAAGAAAGAATGATGAAATAAAAAAGGAAAACAATTAGAATTGGACATATTGAGAAAGAAAGAAAGAAAGAAAGAAAGAAAGAAAGAAAGAAAGAAAGAATTGGAAATAGATTATCGAAAAAGAAAGGAGGAAGGAAGAAAGAATGATGAAATAAAAAAGGAAAACAATTAGAATTGGACATATTGAGAAAGAAAGAAAGAACGAAAGAAAGAAAGAAAGAAAGAAAGAAAGAATGAACAAAGAAAGAAAGAAAGAAAGAAAGAAAGAAGAAGAAAGAAAGAAAGAATTGGAAATAAGAGTATCGAAAAAGAAAGGAGGAAGGAAGAAAGAATGATGAAAATAAAAAGGAAAACAATTAGAATTGGACATATTGAGAAAGAAAGAAAGAACGAAGAAGAAAGAAAGAAAGAAAGAAAGAATGAACAAAAGAAAGAAAGAAGAAGAAAGAAAGAAAGAAAGAAAGAAGAATTGGAAATAAGAGTATCGAAAAAGAAAGGAGGAAGGAAGAAAGAATGATGAAATAAAAAGGAAAACAATTAGAATTGGACATATTGAAGAAGAAAGAAGAAGAAAGAAAGAAAGAAAGAAAGAATTGGAAATAAGAGTATCGAAAAAGAAAGGAGGAAGGAAGGAAGAATTATGAAAGAAAAAAGGAAAACAATTAGAATTGGACATATTGAGAAAGAAAGAAAGAACGAAAGAAAGAAAGAAAGAAAGAAAGAAAGAAAGAAGAAAAGAAAGAAAGAAAGAAAGAAAGAAAGAAGAAAGAAAAAGAAAGAAAGAATGAAAAAGAAAAAGAAAGAAAGAAAGAAAGAAGAAATGAATGAAAAAGAAAGAAAGAAAGAAAGAAAGAAAAGAATTGGAAATAAGAAGTATCGAAAAAGAAAGGAGGAAGGAAGAAAAGAATGATGAAATAAAAAAGGAAAACAATTAGAATTGGACATATTGAGAAAGAAAGAAAGAACGAAAGAAAGAAAGAAAGAAAGAAAAAGATGAACAAAAGAAAGAAAGAAAGAAAGAAAGAAAGAAAGAAAGAAAGAAAGAAAGAAAGAATTGGAAATAAGAGTATCGAAAAAGAAAGGAGGAAGGAAGGAAGAATTATGAAGGAAAAAAAGGAAAACAATTAGAATCGGACATATTGAGAAAGAAAGGAAGACTGAAAGAAATAATTGGAAATAAGGGTATTGAGAAAGAAAGAAAGAAGAAAGTAAGTAAGAAAGATTGAAAGAAAAAATGAAAAAGAAAAATAATTGCAAATAATAATATTAAGAAAGGAAGAAAGAACAAAAAAAGAACAAAAAGCATTTATAAGTAAACATGTTAATAACTAAATAAATAGACAATGAAAGAAATAAAGAAAATAATTTAAATAAACACATTAAGTGAAAGAAAGAAAAGTGACAGGAAACAAAAAGATACAGAGAAAGAAAAAAGTAAATGAATAACAAATTTTTGAAAATTAAGAAAAATAAACAAAAGTAATTGAAATTAAAAGAAAGAAGAAGAGAGAAAGAAAGAGTAAAGCAATCATGATAAACATCATTATGAAATAAAGAAAGAAAGAAAGAAAGAAAGAAAGAAAGAAAGATGTAATCAGAATGAAACATATATAGAAAGAAAGAAAGAAATGAAAGAAAGAAAAAGCATTGGAAATAATAGTATTGAGAAGAAAGAAAGAAAGAAAGAAAGAAAGAAAGAAAGAAAATAATGAAAGAAAGAAAGAAAGAAAGCATTGGAAATAACGGTATTGAGACAGAAAGAAAGAAAGAAAGAAAGAAATATAGAAAGAAAGAAAGAGCATTGGAAATAACGGTATTGAGAAAGAAAGAAAGAAAGAAAGAAAGAAAGAAGCATTGGAAATAACGGTATTGGAAAGAAAGAAAGAAAGAAAAAAGAAAGAAGAAGAAAAAAATGAAAGAAGGAAAATGAAAGAAAAAAAGAAAGAAAAAATGAAAGAAAAAGAAAAACTATTAGAAATAGACATATTGTAAAAGAAAGGAG
>CM042156.1:16488786-16506286 GCA_023376005.1 Doryteuthis pealeii
GACTAATTTATAATAATGATTCCTTTTTATTTTATTTTAATTTAATTTATTTCACTATTAGTATTAATTTTAAAAAAAACTTTTATAAATTTAATACCAGTCGTAAATCTAACAATGGTTTAAAATGACAAGACAGCCCTGTGATATAATTATATTTATATTCAAAATTAATAGCATGAGGTTTTTGAGAAATTAGTCATTAAAGGAAAAGCGTTTTAGGCTAAGTATGTCAGACAGAAAATAATTGTTATATTGTATTATTTGAACATTTCCTATCCCGGAATTTTTTAAATATTTGAATTTTTTAAATATATGAACTGTTGTGATTATTATCATAAAGAAGGTTATTTTTTTATTTGGGCGTATGAGAAGAGAGAATTTTCATTGGAATATTTTTTTCTATTGGATTTCTCAGTCTTTTGTACACACTATCTGATGAGACTAGATTCATATTAAGTCTCTAGTCGAAATAAATGTATTATAGTCAAATAACGGTTTTTAAAGTTTTTCTTTCTTTGAACGTTAAATATTAATATGTATATAATTAATTTATTAGTTATTATACATCGATATCTCTTAGTGATATATAAACATACTTGTATGAATTTATAAGTTTGCATCTAGATGAGCATACAATATGGATGTACAGTGAGATTTTAATGATCCCAAATATAATCATCCCTTACTTATCAGCCAATTGCATGGTTTACGTATATATATATATATATATATTATAGGTGGGAATCAATCTGATGAGACACAATTGGAAATTGGCACTTAACATCGTATTATGCTCAAAAGATTCCAAAATTAGAGTCAGTCTAGAGTTAGTGATAAAGGAAAAATAACTCTTTGCTATTTAAAGTTTAAATATTTTATTTTATTCTATTTCATCTATTTAAAAAAAATTTTTAAATTAAAAAACATAAAATGTAGTTTCCTTAAATCATTCATCAATTTAAGTCTGAGTAAATAACCGATACAATTCTCTCATGAATAATTAAAGATAGTCCTTTTTATTTATTTCATTTGTTTATTTATTTATTTTTACAGTTGGAAAAGATATTCAAAATCTTCCAGTTAACCGGTTTTATCTTAAATTCAAAAGTATACATTGTTGCAATTTTTACCGGATGTAGAACAGGCAACATTAGATACAATTAAAAATTTGAACCGTTTCTCAACAGAAAGGTAAGACACCTATTTTATCCTCTCCAATATCTTATATAATTGTATCAATTTAATGCCTCGATAAAGAGTCTATTAAAATGACATAGGCGTTTCCATTAGGGACCTCTCTTAAAATATTTTTCTTTTAGAGAAGTCCTTTGGTAAAGATTTTTTTTATTTATTCCATTCATTTCATTCATTTTTCCATTAATTCTTAACTATATATATATATATATATATATATGGGCCGGGTTAGCTCAGTCGGTAGAGCGTTTGGCTAGAAACCACAAGGTTCCTAGTTTGATACCGTTCCTCGCCAACTCAGCGTATGAGTAGCACATGGATCTGTGCTGTAAAATTAAGGAGCTGAGGGTAGGTGTGGCGCTCCACCTCAAATGCTAAAAAACAATCTCCTTAGTCTAGCGCTATTGAAAAGGGGATAGACTCCCTCGCTGACTGGCTGATGTCGACTTTAGGCCACCCCGTCGACTTTACTACTTTACTTATATATATATATATATATAATAAAGTATAAAGTCGACGGGATGGCCTAATATATATATATATATATATATATATATATATATATACAAAGTAATAAAGTAAAAAACAAAAAAATTGATAATAGCAACAGTTTTTTTTGTAAGATATCTACAGTATCCACAGTCTTAACTTTTTATACTTAACTTTAACTTAACGTTACGTTAACTGAGTCACTCCAATCGATAATTACAGTTGTTGACATCTTTTTACTAATGGGATCCAATTGCTGCAATATCCAAGGAAAGAAGTGTATGACCAAAATACTGAATAATAAACCTTACGTTATCTCATACCATTGGCAAATCTTGTTCAGACTATGACCCTTTCTGCCGACATCAGTTGTTTTTAACTCCGGCTATTATAAAGTTTTAATTCATTTTGTGCATGAGAGATATGAATTAATATCATATTCGTTGCTTGTGTAGTATAACGGTATTGTCACAGTATCAATGTGTATTTGTGGCCAACTCCGGAACATTACTAGCATGTGCCAACCCAAGCCCCAGCAGCAGTCGTCATTTGTAGCCGTTAGGTTTAAGAAACAAAATACACGAAAGTATTTATTTTTCAGGCTCGTGTCGTGGACTCTGTTTCGGAGAGAATGAAAGACAGAAAGAAAGAGAGAGGGGATACCGTTAAATTACTCTACCTTCTAACATGGTATCAACTTCTATACCGTTGTCCCATACGAGCGACCAGGCATGTCGGGTCGACGTGTCCATTTCCGACGTCTCTAACCATTACACCACACGTGACTCCCTGTATGTCTATTCAAGGTTGGTGTAAAGCCATTTAGCATTTTAAAAATTAACCATATCTAATTAAAAGTTAATTTGTTTTAATTTAACATAATTGTGGAATATATATATATATATATATTATATAATAATATATAATATATATATATATATATATATATATATATATATCAAATAAAGTAGATTATATTTTTGTTAATGTTATGGTAATTTACCACGTACGCATGAACTCTTCCAATATAACTAGCAGCAGATTCTGCACTTAAGCGAGAGTTAGTATTTCAGTAGACAGCCGATAAGACAGCCTCACGTGTAACTGACTTATTGATATATATATATATATGCTACTGTTCTTTGTTAATATATTTGTTTACCTCATTTCCTGTCTTTGTGTCTTTATTCTGTCCCTAACCAGGTCACAACAGTAAGTTTTTTTTTTAAATTATAAGTGATTTCTGCATTCACTTTATATAAATAAATAACGTTGAGTACGTTTTTGTCAATAGGTTCAAGATTGCGTTTCTATAGTAAAGATAATTTCCGATGCAGTTTTATAGTAAAAATCATTTCCAGTCTAGGAGAAGGATAAAACTTAATTAAAGATGTGTAGATAAAAACAGGAACCAGATCAACTATCTCTCCCAAGAAAAGTCGCCATAATTCACTGTTTACTCACAAGGGAAGCTGTGGAGAGCCGTTATCTAATTATTCCGACCCGAAAAACAATGTCCATCGTTACAATCTCGAATTGAATGTAAGCCGTTTGTTTTTGCGTTGATCAACGTTGATCCCGACCAAGGCCACACGTTAATAGGACGTCACGTGATCCCATCTGAATGTAATTAATATTCCGGTCGCACACGTCAAAGCACCTGTATCCGGTATCGAATGAGATGATATTCATTTCAAAATGAAGGCAAATTCCGATGTGGCGAACGTCGGCCGCGGCGTCCCGATAACACACGATGACTTGGTCCGTTCAATCATGGCTTTAAAACTGGGACACTGTTTTGTGTGATACATTGTTCCAAGTATTTTGACGGTAACAACAAAAAAATAAAAATAATAATAATAATGATAAAATACGTAAGTCGGTCAATTGAAGCAAAAAAAGAAAAAAAAATACGTAGCTCGTTGCTATGATTAAGCAAATTAGGCAAATACTAAACCCAGCAACAACATATATATATATATATATATATATATATATATATATATATAGTTTGATATTTTTATGATTAAAGAGTTAAGATTGCTCAATATCATCGATAAAGCGTATATATCAAAGTTGCTTCGAGAAGTGTAGGTCAGAAACTGGCAGTTACCAAGCACCGTTGATTTTATGTCTTTACAAACATCGCTTATATATACACACACACACACACACACACACACACACATATATATATATATATGTGTGTGTGTGTGTGTGTGTGTGTGTGTATTTTGAATTTGCTTCCGCCATATTTTCGCTCACATGCACTCAGCTTATGTCTCAAGCTGCTCCTGATTGACAGGAAGTCACTAGTGTCTGTTATATACCCAAATGTTGCGGGTATATAAACCATGAGTTCTTTTACTGGAAAGAGGGGAGAGATAGACAGGTAGACAGAGAGATGCATAGATGCATAACTTACTTTCTTCTCTGGCCGCTCGTGTGATGTCTAGTCGCCATGTTAACTTCTATTCCTAGGTTTCTGTTGGTTGTTTATCTTGATTAATTTTCTTCTTCTTGGTCAGTCTTTTTGCCAAAACATGCATCAACCAACAACACCACGTTATTTCTTTAAGACTTTTATTCTTAACTAAACTTCTTTCTCTAACTAAACACAGCACGCGTGTGCAAGTGAGCCCCAGTTAAGGCAAGTCATGCCTCCTGCCTGACGTCCGAGCTGGTACTGATCAGTTAAAGAGCTCTCACATGATTTCACGTGATTCGCGGGTTTTCTGTCTTACCTGTGGTATTCCATGGAAAGAGCGCCCGTGATATGAAAGGGACCATCCCTGCAGAAATGCAGGGGGTGACAATAATCTATGCAACCACATAGATTATGCAACAAGTCAAATTGACAGCAGAATTATATTTGGTTTTCCGCGGGTTCTTTCTAAAAAAATATAGATTTTGAATTTGCTTCTGAGTGAGTCAGTGCTCCAATGGGATAAGTGCATCAATCTCCATGGCAACTATCTGGCAAAGTAGCCTAGTAGTGCTGGTGACATATGCACAATTTTTTTTATTTGTAGAGTAAAAACAGGTTGGATTATTCGATGTTTATATCTTACTTTTCGGACATTTCTCCTAATTTAAAAGATTCTTTTTCGATGTTATTTCAAAATCTTCACACTTGGAAGCTTTGATGGACGCCAAATTTAAAGTGTTTTTGGCTAATTTGTTAAAAAAAATCTGTTTTTTTATTTTTATTTTTTCTTTAATCTCAGATGAGAGTTTCTATCTTTCCTGTCCCTCCCCTCCCCTTTTTTTATGTTTTCTTTCTCAAAAATATTTTCAAATTTTTCTATTTCTTTTCTTTCTCCCTCTTTTTTGGTTTTATTTTCTATTTATTTGTTTTTCTATTTTATTTATTTCGTTAAAATTCAATTTCATTTATTTGTGTGTATGTGTGTTTCGATCCCTTGCAATCAAGTTATGTATCGATCTACTCCTGATCTGACGTATCGCGATACGTACTCCTGATTGGACTTGAAAGTGCAACGGACAAGAGAGTAAAAAAGAAAAAAATACGTAAAGATTTTTAAAAAAGAGCTTGACGTTGCCAGAGAAAAGAAAAAGATGTGGAATATCCGGGAAAACGGTGATACCAATTGTAATTAGTGCACTTGGGACTGTCACCAAAGATATGGTAAAAAGACTGGAGGATTTTGTTGGTTGGTTTTGTTTTACGGTATATAAACACTTTTCGGTTCATTTAATACCGAATCAAATAATTTTGAGATCGGTCTTCTTATAGTACTGGCTGTTAGCTTAAATGGCCACCCATCTAAGAATTGAACAGGCTCATCTCTGCTTAATCGTCACTGGAATAATATTTACCTCTCAACCTCTTTCATGGTGCCGAAGAGATGATAAATTTTACGGGGCAGGAATACATGCTCTCATTCGAAGGCGGAACATTGCTATTGAGAGAAACGGTGACTATGTGGAAAAGTAAGGATGTGATCCACAGAGGACCAGCTTCATTTGATGTATGATGCATGTCCTGTGTTGATAATCAGCATCATCATGTCGCGCAATTATCACGGATATCTATGACAATCTCTCGCCAACTCACCCTATCATTCATCGTCCCAGAGAGGTCTTCCACGCAGCATCCAGTATCCTCGCATAGTTGGTCAATGTAGGTCCTTGGTGGCCGGCACACATTAGCATATCCATGTGTTGGCTTCCACAGGAGGACGTCGCTTATAAACTCGTCCTTGCTTTTCCAGCAGTGTCCAGCATGCCTTGTCCGTTTCACTCGGATGGTTTGTGAGATGGGGGGCAGGTGGTTGTACAGCTGCTTCCTTGGGGTGCTGCTTCCACGAAGTCGTGTTGATAATACCTGTCCTAAACAAATACTTACCTTTACTCGACTCAGCCGGGGGTCCAGTGTGCTTCGACCCTGGATCAGGTTAAATTACAAATAATTTGTGGGCTGGGCTGGGTTTATTGCCCAGCGCCTGAGGCGCCCCCTTAAGGGGAATACCGAGGGATCGACACAATTTTTGTTCTTTCCCACCCATGAGCTTCGACGGCGTTAAAACGAGGCCTTGTACCCAGTCCATACAAGTGGGGTATAAGACAAATACCAAATACCCATGTCCTAAACAAAATGGTATTACTTTTTGACTCAACCCCGTAGTATCTTTTCCCCGATAGCATAACACATGCGAGCGGGGACAACGCACAGAAACGCAAATACGCGCCTTCGCACTACGTCTCTTCGCCTGATTATCAGTCAACTGACACTAACTTTTCCAGGGTCAACCCGATCACGTGAACCTCCTCCTTCCGTGGAGAATTATATTTATAATTGAAGTGTTGAATTAGATAATTATCGAATATTAACAACGTGATCCCTATGATGATCCCCCCACGTAATTATAATCCCTACGTAATTAAGCATTCTCTGCCCTGGCGATGTTAGATCATATGGTGGAAAAGGGTCCCTAAGAAGATGTTTCCCTATTATACCCCAGCAATGCTACAGTCTACTGATTATTCAGAACAAATATGGAAGCCTTCAAATATCCACTCCTGCAAGAATTTGATTACCGATATCTAAGTTGAACACCCCGTCCTGTCGGGGTAGTCAAACGTATCTAAAATTGATCAATTGTTCAAATTCCAAGTTTAAGTGTCAAAATTCCTTTTGAATATAAAGGTTGAGTTTGATATTTCAGCTGTCTATTGGTGTAAGTGATAAGCTTTTCAGCCGCATCGATCAATCTGATATTTCAGCTTTATCACTTTATGACATAATGTCACTTAATGTGATGTCTCGATAAATGGTTCTATCGGTAGATAGACAGATCTGAATAAACCATATATAGCTAAATAGATAGGAATAAATAATGTAGTTAGAAAAATAGACAGATGTGAATAAACAATAGATAGATAGATATGAATAAATGATATAGATAGAAAAATAGATACAGAGATATAAATGAATAATAGATAGGATAGATAGATAGATAGATGTGAATACACAATAGATAGATATATAGCATAGCAATAGCATAATCTTTACAGATCATTGCCGTTCCTCACAATCCTATAATTCCACCACAAAAACCTTTCCTCTCATGAGCCCTCAAATGACTCATCAAACCTGCTGCAGATCCACAAATTTTGATGCAAATATGACATCGGAAGGACGTCCTTCCCGTTGTATCAGATGGATCAGATGATAAAGTTTGATGCTTATGCACCACTATATGTCTCTTAAGACCAGAAGCTGACTTACAAACTTTGTTACAGATTGCACAAGACATATTGTTCCTGGAGTTTGCATGAATTGTCCCTCGTGAGATTCCCATGATTAACATATCCATAGATAGATAGATAGATAGATAGATACATCCATAATTGTAAATGCTCAATAGATTGATAGATTGATTTAAAGATATATAGATTTATATGAATAAATGGTGATAGATAGATAGATATAAATAGATAGATAAATATAGATTTATATAAATAAACGATATATATGAATAAACGATATACATATGTATATTAAATATATACTGGCAAATATATGCACCCTTCGGGTTCAAGTATTTAAGTCTTAATGTAATAAAATATTATATTAAATTAAAAAGGCTAATTAAATTAAATAAGAATACATGGGGGGGATATAATCGAAATATAGAACAACTGTAACTCCCGTCTAAATTTTCGTAATTTAACTATTTAGTTAAAATAGGAAGTAAATAATAGAATTTGTTATTTCTTTTGTTAATGGATTTCTTTTAAGATGTATCCCCGAGATTTTTGCTCATATTCATTAAGATAAAACAAACAATTAGAAATTAATAATACAAAGCACATATTTATTAAAATCAAATTTTCAATATCAATATGCTAATTAGCCTTCCCGTTTACCGTTTTTGTTGTATATATAAATAAAATTGCATATTGTTAATATGAAACATATGGCCAACAATATTAATAATGTTAAACTATTTTATCAATAATTGAGGTTTAAATGAAAATGCAATCATGGAGAATGAGAAGTAAATAAAGTAGAAAATAAATAAGAACGCATATAAATAGATCACACTTATTTTAATTGTTTTCTATATAAAATCAGTCTTAGAATTAATTTTGATACGTTGAAGAATAAAAGAATAGTATTAGAGATCAATAACATCAAATAATTGTTTAGTAAACCCGGCTTTGTTAAAACCCGTATGCAAAATAACCACACCATATATTATGTAAAACTTTATTTTTTAGAGATATATAACATACATTGCCGGATTTTAAACGCATTAATAACGCTGATTTTCATAGAGACATCGTTAATAAATAAGATTTATTCTATGCATTAATGATTCGAACTTAAACACTCAATGATAAACTTATGCCATTCCTGAGGCCCTTTTAATTCCTCGTTCCGTGTTTGTTAAACGCACCAGCACACGGGCGTTCATACACTCGCGATTAAAAAAAATGGTTTGCGCATTTTGGACCTGTTTGTGACGTCACAGTTTTTAATTTTTTTTTACTTGTAAATATGCATTTTCTAACTTCATGTATTTTATGTTTTGTATCTTCCAATGTTCTAGGTTTTGTATGTGTATATATGGGTATGTAAATGTTCTTATGTTTTTAAAAAGTTTTATATAAGTTTAAAGAAATTTATATGTTTACATTTGAATATGATTTCATTTCTTTTATTCAATAGTTTCTTCGGTTTTGAATTTTAATATTGCTATTTTTCCTCCAGACAAAGATGGCATTTTTTGAATCCTAATGGGGTTTTTGATTTTTTAAATTATTATTAGCCATTTTGTTTGTAGGTTTTGATTTTTTTTTGTTTCAAAAAATGCTTAGAAACTTCGGTTTGTTCTTTAATTTTTCATTCATGAATGATTGTCTGTGATTAT
The DNA here is from genome assembly GCA_023376005.1 of Doryteuthis pealeii. Classification (NCBI taxonomy): domain Eukaryota; kingdom Metazoa; phylum Mollusca; class Cephalopoda; order Myopsida; family Loliginidae; genus Doryteuthis; species Doryteuthis pealeii. The sequence continues at coordinate 16,497,870 of CM042156.1, forward strand.
ATAAACGAAATTTCCAGGGTGTCCTGGTACTGATAATTTTTTTCCTCATTTGTTTCTTTGGGAATATTTTTGCCTGAATACAATGTTCTTGGATTTACATAAACTTCCAAGTCGACAATCATTTTTAATTTTACAATTGAAATCGGGTTCCTCTTTTTTTTTATTAATGTTGTTTTTGATAGTTTCTCATTATATTTTCATTGTGTGCATTAATTATATAATTATATTGCTGTTGTTGGTGCTGAGTAACACATTTTGAGTTATTTTATGTTAAATAATTTATTTAATAGGTTATTGATGTTAAAGTGTTTGTCAATTAATTTGAGGAAATTTTTACCTATATTTATATCAGCTAGTTAACAGTAAGGGGTTTGAACCATATTATCTTACGTAAGATAATACTATTCAACCTCCATCTACCATCAGATCACTTATGTCGCACAGATCCAAGATTTTCTACTCATGTGATGAATTTGTAAGTGCTGTTATCGAACCCGGAACAGTGTGGTTCAAGGCGGATGCTATAATAACTGAACTGAACCAGACTCAAATGATTATATGGTACAATGTACATTTCTATGTATATACTTACCAATATATCAATCTATTGTTCTATCTATGAGTGTATTATAAAGAGCTACTACCTAGATTGTTCATATATATATATATATATATATTTACCAACCCCTCCGCACGAGCAGGATTCGACACAAGGTCTATTTCTTTAGCGGAGTTTAACAGGTTTGAATTCAAAGTTTTCCTTCTCCTAGACCGGTTACCTAACCAAGGTTAAAGAGCACAGTCTGTCTACTATTACCATTTGGAGGGAGAGTAGGATTCATACCTTTTGCCAAGTGGTATTAGCGTAAGATTTGAACTCGGAACGAGTCCATTCTCCATGACATTACCACGCGCTACTACTTGTTCATCTATATATATATCGACCTATCTCTGACGCTACGCTTGCTTGATATATATCTATAATCTCAGTCTGACACTTTCTATCTGAATTTCTTCACTCTCCCTCTCTCTCTTTCTCTCTCTCTCTTCTCTCTCTCTATCTATCTATCTATCTATCTATTTAGAAGTGTTGTTGGCAGTTAGATTGGCTGTCTCTCTATAAATCTAACACCGTTTCTCTAATTTTCAGAAATCTCCAGTCAATCACAATTGATTTATATCATATTCGTATCTCCCTCCCTCCCTCATTTCGACCACGCCCTTTGTTCACCCCCCCCACCCTCATGAACAATGTCCACCTACCCTCTCCCGCCCCTTTCCATCACCTGCCACTCGTTTAATTTAGCCGTAAATTTCACTTGTTCCGTTGCTTGCAAGCATTCTCTACTTAAACTAATATACGAAACCATTTTCATTAGTGGATTTTTTTTTGTTATGTGTGTGTGGGGGGGGGGGCAAAAACAAAGCACTGCAAATATTTATTGGACTTCTTTTTTTTTCTTTTTTTTCTTTTCTTTTTTTCTCTTATTAATTTACTTTTGCCTCTCATTCTGACTCTCTTGTCTTCTCTCTCCTCTCTCTCTCTTCTCTGTCTTCCTTCTACTCTCCTTCTCTTTACTCTGTCATCTCTTCTCTCTCTCTCTCTCTCTCTCTCCTCTCTCTCTCTCTCTCTCTCTCCTCTCTCTTCTGTTTCTCTCTCTTCTATAGTGTTTTTTCTTTTCTCTTACTTTTTTCTCATTATGGTAGTCAATGAACTCCTCCCCCATTCAGAGATCTGATCTCTCTCTCCTCTCTCTCTCTCTCTTCTCTCTCTCTCTCTCTGTCTCTCTCTCTCTCTCTCTCTGTTTCTCTCTTTCTCTCTATTTTTAGTGTCCATCAGACCGTCTTTTCACTTATTTTTTTTTCTTCTTCTTTTTACTTTTTTTTCTCATTATGGGTAGTCATCAACTCCTCCTCCCCCATTCAGAGATCTGATTCTCTTCTTCTCCCTCTCCCTCTCTCTCTCTCTCTCTCTCTCTCTCTCTCTCTCTCTCTCTCTCTCTCTCTGTATGCCTGTCTCTCTCTCTCTTTCACTGTATGTATGTCTCTTCTCCTCTCTCTCTCATTCTCTCTCTTTCTCCATTTCTCTCATTCTCTCTCCCCCTTCCCTCTCTCCCTCTCCTTCTCTCCCATTTCTCTCTCCCCCTCTCTCTCTCTCTCTTTTAGTGTCCATCAGACCGTCCTTTCACTTATCACTTTTTGCCTCATCAATCATTCACGAGTCTCTCTAATAAAATTACAGCGACATCGACCTTACCAATAAGACCGCCAAGAAGTGTCGACTCGCAACCGCTCCAGAGAGAATTAAAACCACGTGACAAGTGTCAGTTGTTTGTAGGAGTGGACAATTGAACAATGGTTAATTTGAATTGTGCCGACAGCTTTCTATTTGGTTCGCCTTAAGATCTGTCGAGTCTTCTTTGGTCATAAACAAAACATAGCAACAAACAATGACGTTCCTTTATTTACTTATGATATAGTTGATCGAGAACATAAGATGACTGTCACTATTTTTATGAAGTGATGAAGTCGGTTAGTTACTAGACAAATAACACTGTAAATAGGAGGTTTATATTTAAAGGGAATTTCCAAAGTATGATTGTGAGTCAAAAAGTAATGCCATTTTTTTGAGGACAGATATAATTACCAACACAGGAACATGTATTATACATCAAAATGAACATTTTATTTTTTACTTTCTTATTTAAGTAAATAGTTAAAATAAGAAAGTTTATCTATAAAAGACGGGAGAGATGGAGTTTACAAGTTCTTTATTTATTCCTTCTCATTTATGCATTCGTACTTTATGTCCTTTCTAATATAATCAATAATATCTGCTTATTAGTATTAGATGCATTATTCGGACTATTGTCCTCATTGTCTTCATTGTTATCTGTACAAGGTTTCGGTCCATGTGCCCTTCGGTCTTCTTCGGGTATTTCTTGCTGGACTCGGAAACCTTCTCGGACTCGGGAACCATCTCGGATTCGGGAACCATTTTTCGAACTCGGGAACCTTCTTGTCGTAATCGGGAGCCATCGCGGAATTTTGAACCTAATCTTTATTCAGTCCACGGGGGTATCCTGTTCTCATTCCGCTAACCATAGCTGAGGTAGAGGCGTTAAGCTGTGTTAATTATTATTCTATACTACTGCTGCCCCTGGACCAGGATTGAACCTGCATTCCAGAGATAACTGTCACTTAGAACTGTCTTAACCTAACTCAGAATTCAGAGAAATAATATCTTATTACATTGAAACTTAAATACTTACGCCCTGCGAGCACCTATTCTTGCTAGTATATATAATAGGAGGAGCAGAAATTATAAGACAAATAGCGATATTTTCAAAATCGATTAAGGGGGATGAAAGAGTGACTTCACATTGATATTTGGAAGAGTTGCTAAACTGATAAGTTAATCTAAATTCAAGCTGCTCAAAATTCATCATGGCGTCAGTTAGATTAGGCAATAAAAAGAAAACCTACTCGTCTTGAAATAAATACAGGGTGTTGGCAAATATACTAACTGTACCTGAACGGTTATATGTTGCATAGGCCAAACTCTAGTTGTAGTTGTAATCGTCGTTAGTAGTAGTATAGTAGTAGTAATCGCTGTTACTTCAGAAACAACACACGCTGGTTGTATAGTCACAAGGGGCTATTTATTTACTTATAGGCCTGGGGGTTCTTTTTCAGAGAGAAGAAAGATAGAAAGAAAGGGAGATATAAAGCATGTTCGGTACTACTATATCAGACCCATCCGGGGAACCAGGCCACGTCTGACTCCCACTAGAACCAAGCCGAAAAAGGCAGATTTTTCTCCCCTACCGTTTCTCGTCTGGGCGTCACATACGTTTCCGGTCAAAACCCGGAACTTCCGTTTATATTTTAAAATCTATTTCCGGGGTCCATTATTCGGTCATTGAGTTCAAACTTTAACCTCTCTCTGTTCTTATTTCTTTTTCCTCTCTTTCTCTAGAAATCCGAGTAACTGTTTTATTTTTAATCTCGAATTCCCGGTAGACCCTAATGATTACCCTACACTAACCACTTTCCTTTTTCCTTTTAGTATTTACATAACAAAATTCGATTTATTACTTTTTTAGATGAGGCTTGATAATTATAATTATTTGTATTAATTGGACTATTGTTCTCATCTTCATTGTTATCTGTTAACGTTTTGGCCGATGTTACCTCCGGCCTTCTTCAGGTATTTCTTGTCAGACTCGGAAATCTTCTCGGATTTGAAAACCTTCTTTTCTAACTCAGGGACCTTCTTGTCGTAATTGTGAACCTCCTTGTTGAAAAGAAGGTTCCCGATTACGTCAAGAAAGTTCCCGAGCCCGAAAGAAGGTTCCCGAGTCCGACAAGAAATACCTGAAGAAAGCCGGAGGGCACATCGACCAAAACGTTCTACAGATAACAATGAAGATGAGGACAATAGTCCGAATAATACAAATAATAAGAATTCAATCTGTATATAGATGTTTATATCGTATATATTCTGTCCAAAGATTCCCTTTTGTTCTTTTTTTTTGTAAAGGTTGATGTGATAAAATAGAAAAAGAGGGTGATGCCCAAGGAGACAGAACAAATAAATAGATAAATGGAAAAGATTAAAAATAAATAAATATGGAAGACATCCTAAGATTATCCTTCCATTTTTCCTTTTAGAAGTCCGTCACATATGATGACGTCACTCCATGTCTTCAACTGTTGTGGACCTTCTGGGGCTAGTTAGTCCAATTCTGGACTTGCAGAAGCGGTCACACACATTGCATTGGAAATTGCCATCTACATTTGGTGGTTCATGACGACGAAGACGTTGCCGCTCTGCAGCCTTGTTAATCTCAATATTGAGCGGTTCAGCTCCTGTGTGGTACTCGTCTCGCCAACCCTGTATGTTGGAGGCCAGATCTTCCAGGCTTGAAGGTGTGATGGTGCATTTCTTCAGCGTCGTCTTTATATATATTTACCCCCCCCCCACCTGCACGAGCAGGATGTGTCACAAGGTCAATTTCTTAAGTTTTCCTTCTTCTAGACCGGTTGCCTAACCAAGGTTAAAGAGCCCGGTCTGCCCTACTATTTACCCATAGCTGGAAGGAGAGTAGGATCCATACCTTTCCCAAGGGTATTAGCACTAAGTGAAAATGCAGTTTAGCGTCGCCTTTATATGGTCTTTGAACCGCTTTGTGGGGGCCTCCTGTCCATCGCTTGCCATATGCGAGTTCCCCTTAAAGCAGTTTACGGGGGAGTCTGCCTGCAGGCATGCGGATGGTGTGACCCAACCACGACCAGTCACCAAGTGAACTTTTTGTTGACACCTTTCCGTCCACTAAGAACGATAGCGTAGTGTCCAATAAATAAATAATCTGCATTTGTACAAGTGATTGCACATGCCTATCTCCGAATTACAGTCTTTGGTGCACTGACTGCACACAAACTGTGATGCTTTCTGGGACTGCTGTTTTCCCCTCTTTCTGGCTCTCTTAGCCTCGACAGCAAAGAGGGAGAAAACTTGGGCAGATGGTAATGATATCTCCGTCTAACTAAATTACGATCAAAGCACGCTGGCAGCTTCTCTTCCTGCTAAATCACTGAAGTTACGTAGCCAAGTATTAAATATTTAATTGGGTGACCACTTACATAAAAACAGGTTGTTTGTCTGGGTGTTTATGTGTCAACCCAAATCTGTCTCTCCTATTTCAACGCAGAGTGTTGATTTGATTTTGTGTCTGTAATAAATTTAGAATAAAGTTAAATGGGACAGTTAGTGAGTGAGAGAGAGGGGGGAGAGAGAGAGAGAGATGGAGAGAGAGAGAGAGAGAGAGAGAGAGAGAGCAGAAGAATTTGGGGGAAATAAAATACTCATGTGTGAAAAGAAGCAGCCTTGTGTTATTACTAAAAATTCCTAATTGCACAAGGTAAATAACCCTCAGCCCCAGGCTGGCGTCTAGACTCCATGTGATTATATAACTGCCAACAACTGAACAGCTGCCCAACAACCAGGATTCCAGTCTTCGCCGATGTAGTACCGGTACAGAGATTAGTATATTGTATATCTCTGCATTCCGACTAGAATGACTCTGAATGAAAGAGAGAGAGAGAGAAGAGAGAGAGAGAGAGGAGGGAGGGAGGGAGGAGGGAGAAAGAGAGAGAGAGGGCAGAAGATATTGGGGGAAATAAAATACTCATGTGTGAAAAGAAGCGGCCTTGATTTTGTGTCTGTAATAAATAATAAAATACTAAAACTCTAATTGCACAAGGCAAGATAACCCTCTGCCCCATGTTGGCGTCCAGACTCGATGACATTATATTGCTACTAACAACTGAACAGCTGCCCAACAACCAGGATTCCAGTCTTCTCCGAAGTAGTACCGGTACAGAGATTAGTATATTGAATATTTTTCTCCATTCTGACTAGGAGAGCGTAGTGTTACATACAAACATAGGCAGATGGTAATGGTATCTCAGTCTAGCTAAATTGCTGAAGATTTGATTTTGTGTCTGTAGTTATTTAGTCTAAAGTTAAATGGCCTTTTTGACTTTCCAAATGATTGTTTTTGGCAGCGTGTACGATCTGCTACGTAAGAAATTATAGTTGCATCTACAAAAACGGAGACCCAAACAACCAAAGCCTAAGATTAAGAACTCTACATGTGTATATAATAACTTTATATCTGAATCCCTACGCAACAACTTTAAATCTATACATCAATTAATATTGTTCTTGTATTTTTTAAAAACTTATAAATGAATTAACGCATTAAGTTATGTTTTCCCTAGAGTTTTATCTTTATTAAAAATACTAGCAAATATATGCACCCCCGGGTGCAAGTATTTAAGTTTTAATGTAATGAAATATCGTATTAAATTAGAAACGCTAATGATACTAAATAAGAATGCAGATGAAAAGATTTGAAACAGAGGGGGATATAATCGAAAAATAGAACAACTGAAATTTACTCTTTCATCACTCTCGTCTTTCATTGTTATTTTTTCTAATTTAAGTATTTAGTTAAAAGAGGAAGTAAAGAATAAAATGACAGTTATCTTTTCTTGTTAATGGATTTCATTTAAGATTCATTGGAGAGATTTTTGCTTATATTCATTAAAATAAAACCAAACAGTTAGAAACCAATAATAATAAGCATATATTTATTAAAATTACATTTTTAATATCAATATGCAAATTAGCCTTCCCGTTCACACTGTAAACCACTATTTTGTTGTATATATAAATACAATTGCATGTTGTTAGTATGTAGATATGGTTAACAGTATTAATAATGTAAAACAATTTTATTAATAATTGAGGTTAAAATAAGGATAAATTCTTGGTGAATGTGACGTAAATAACTAACGGAATTGTGACTTGAGTAGTGATTTAGTTTCGGTTACAGACAGAAAAACACACAATCTCCATTATAATAAGATTAATTCCAGTTGTGAAAAGAAAATGATATACATTGGACTTCAATTTATATTCCACTAACATCTTTACGCCCTTAAATTCACAGTCTACCCATTTACCTTAAGGATTGGCACGAGGCCTGAAATATGGGGTTCAAATAACTAAAGCTTCGATCGCGCTCGTCAAATGTAACTTGATATTATTATTCGTCAGTTAATTAATAGTATTTATTATAAAATTTAATTTGAAATTAAGAGAGAAGGAAACATGTGGATGGCAGGGGGTTTAATATTTTAGGTTAAAAAGTAGCTGGTTTTCCTGGTGCGTGTTCCTAGAGTTTGCTTTTAACCCTATCTTATTTAAGGGTCGCGCTGAAAGAGGATTCAAGGAAAGCAAAGAAAGAGACAAAGACAAAAGGTAGTTTTAGGATTTAGGCTTTATTCATGGATCATAGCCACCATATGGTTGGGAAATTTCTGCCCGTCCTAGTTAAGAAAAAACTCACAATGGTGGAGAAATTATTCATTGTTAATGAGCGAGATAGTGAATTCATGAAAAAAGTAGCAATCGATTAGGAAATTCAGATCATATGACCTTTAGGCTCCCTTCAGCGATTTCGACTCTTTTCTCATTTACATCGTCAAAATCCGGTTTTTGTTAGGGGTTAGGGTTAGGGTTTAGGGTTAGGGTTAGGTTTGGCGTTAGTTTTATAATTTAAAAAATTCTAAAAATTGTCTGTTAACAATTAACTTGATTTTGACGGTGTAAATGGAAAAAAAATGTCCCCCGAATCGAGATCGCAAAAGGGGTGCCTAAAGGTCATATGGTCCGGAAATTCAAAAGCGGCCCCCAAACCCCTGCATGCATATCCCAGTCAGTGGAAAGAGATTCCCTTGTTTGCTGCAAATTTTCCACAGACATAGTAACAAGTAGCCCAAAAGTCATTGATTACTAACGATGATAGAGATACCCTTTGGATTTTTACCAGAGCTCCTTTGTTCGG
>CM042156.1:16508786-16576286 GCA_023376005.1 Doryteuthis pealeii
CGATGTTCAATTGATATTTCACCTCATTATTGGTTGAGGCTTCCTCAGAAGTTTATTGATTTAAGTGCTTGTACAATCTGTTTTTATAGTGAAAAGGTAAATGGGTGGGGTTAGAGAAAAGGGGATGGGTTATTGGTAGGTAGTCTATGAGAATGAGAACAAAGTCGGGAGGGCTTGGAATGTGTGGAAATGGTGTTTCCTTTTCGGGGGTCAGTCAGTTGAATTTTAAGAGAAATTCTATGTTTAGAGAGTGGGTCAAATGTTTGGGTCAAATATTTTTGTTGAAAATATTTAGAAAATTCCTAGCAAATAAGGCAATTAGAGTAACCTCCCTTGACTTTCACTTTGAACTAAGCCGGTAGCGATTTTGAAAGTCTCCGTGCGAAATAAACAAATCTTAGAAACTTTTTTCGAAAACAATACAACTGCATGCTTTAACACAAAAATATCATAAAATGTGTTCTTAATAACAATTAAGTTCATTTCAGATAATTTTATGCTAGGAATTTAGCAAACTGACTTTGACTTTGAAACAAGACGGTAACCATTTTGAATGTGTCCGTGCGAAATATACAAATCTTGGAAACTTTTTCGAAAATAATACAACTGCTTGCTTCAGATAATGCGCACGCACAATTTTATGCTAGGAATTTTAACAACTAAAGGTGAAAATTACCTTAGAGAAATTCTTAAAGATTTAGCTGAGATAAATGTATTTACTTTCTGCTCTTTTATGTCTGAAAGTTAATTGGATGAGTTAATAGGATAGAGGGAGAGTAAAAGATGAAGGGTGGGTCTTTTGTATGTAGGTGGCTTTGTTGTCTGTGAAGAAATTTGATAATCAATTGTGGGATGATGCAGGTCAATGTGTTATGATGGTTTGTCAGCAGCTCTTTTTGACCATTTTTGGAGGGGTATACTTCAGTTTGGCCGCCCTGTCAGCTGGGGCGTTAGAATGCACCGACTTCACCTCTGCAGAGGGGTAAGACTTGTGGGGATTTAAAATAGATAAAAAGTTCTCATGTTACTTACTTACTTACTATTTAATTTTCTACCCACTCACTTCCACCGCTACTATCGAAATTCTGAACACTGTTATACATTCACCTTATCTAACTTAAAATTTTTTTTAAATGAACCTACTACGTAGTTCCGATATGGGAGAAAGTGAACTGTTGCTGTCTAAGGAGACGCCTTCAAATTACTATAAACCATACACGGACCTAAAGCTAACCTTGCAGGGGATTGAATTCAAAAAGAAAAAAAATGAATTAAAAAAAAGAAAAGAAGGTCAAGTAATTGTGTCTATTTTGCGGTCCATACTAATTGTTTGCACCAAAAACAGACAGGAGATTACATAAAAAAATGAAAAAAGAAAAAGGCTCAAGTTTTTTTGTTTTTTTTATTCGTCCCCACACGAAACGCGTGTAAACGATATAAAAACAAAACATTTTTCAGCCATAATTCTCCGTCGTGACGACCTGACCAAACACACACACATAAAAAACATTAATTGTGAAGTAAAAAGAGTTGGACAATTCCCCTCTTATTTCTTTAAAGGATTCGTTTGCACAAGAAGCCAAAGAAATAATTCAACCAAGAAATCAACCGACGTCAACAAAAAAAAACAAACCCCAAGCAACCAACGAACGAACGAGTCCTTTCTACGAAACCAAAAAAAAAATTTTTTTTTTAAATAACACATACTTTTGACTTTCCCCATACACAACCCTACAGAGGTATAGCTGGTCCTTTTAGCCAGAGAAAAATTCCCTCGCTACAATTTTCCTATACTCTCAATCACATCTTGTCGGATTTATTCAATCTTTCACTCCTCTTATATATGCTTCCCACTCCCATGGTTGAGCACTGTGGGGAGACATTAATTGAAATTTCACCGTTTGGCATACGCCTTTACCTCTCTGTTCACAGATTTGAGTTCTTTGGTGATTGTAAAAACATACCACCGTAAAGTATGTAGCAATTAATTGTTCACCTTAGACTGACGATCCCGGCTAGAGGTAGCTGTTAAAAAAGTCGAGCCGGCTAGAGGTAGCTGTTAAAAAAGTAAACTTCGAAACAAATTTCTGTGGATGATATATATATATATATATATATATATATATATATATATATATATATATATATATATATAATATTATATATATAGGGCAACAAATAAATTTCGTTAAATAATGGAATACTCATTGTGTTTTTTAATCTTCAATTTGCAATTATTTTTTCTTTGTTGTGGCATGATATAGAATATTGAACTCTATAAAAATAGCGTATGTTTTAGTTTATTCAAGGAGAATGTAAATATAAATATATATATATATATATATATATATATATATATATATATATATAGGTAGTGTGGACAGAGCATGTCAGCGCTACCTTAACTCAAATATAAACACTCTATGAAATATATTGAGCACTTGGAAATATAGCCCTATATTATCCACATATTATATATATATATATATATATATATATATATATATATATATATATAAGGGGTGTGGAGGCGCGTGGTCTAATGGTTAGATTCATAGGAAATGGACTCGTCAATTCGAGTCAATTCCTGGACGAGGCTTTTTGGATTTCACATTGCACTAATACCCTTGGAAAGGTATGAACCCAATTCTCCCTCCAGCTATGGGTAACTAGCAGTGCAGACCGAGCTCTTTAACCATGGCTAGGTAACCAGTCTAGGAAAAGGAAAACTCTGAATTCAAATCTCTTAAACTCCGCTTAAGAAATTGACCTTGTGTCACATCCTGCTCGTGTGGAGGGGCTGATAAATATATATAAGGTGTGTCAAAAAGGCATCGAGATTTTTTGTACTATTTGACATTCCTTGTATTCTGAAAAAAAGAATAACGTTCCATTCATTGTTCATTTCTATCTCGGTAAATACACCTTCAATCTAGATACTTTTATGGCATACCCTATACATATATATGTATATGTATATATATAGGATGGCATACATAATAATTTTTTAAGAATTCATTACTTTCTTTTTAAAATTTTTTTGGTACTATAGCTGGGTGGGAATGAGGGTGTTCATAACTTAAGAGGGAACTACTTTGCTGTTAGTGAACATTATAACATGACTGGAGTTCGAACTTACTTATGCCGATGTCACAGTTTTGGACGTTAGGAACTAGGCACCGGGGAACCCTTCAGATAGAGAGAGATAGAGATAGATATAGATAGAGTGAGAGAGAGATATAGAGAGAGATAGAGATAGTGACAGATAGAGAGAGAGATAGATAGAGAGAGAGAGAGAGAGTAAGAGAGAGAGAGAGAAAGACAGAAAGAAAGAGAGGGAAGAGACAAAGAAAATCAGTCCGAGAAAAAGAGAGATTAATAGAAATGTTATAATTTACCAAATTAGTTGTACCAATAATCTATTTGGCTGATTCATATATGTTAATTATTTCTGAGAACGCCTCTTTTTCCTTTCTGTTTCATTCCCATCTCTGGGGGGACACTGATTGTTGTTGCTAGGAGTCTCTCAGCAATACTTTATTTACGTCACTTTCCTAATAAACTTTCCCGGTAAATTAAACATTTCACTCTGATTCAGTATTTGCATTTCCATTCGCTAAAAGTTGCCGCTGGGACGTGCGACAGTCTGGAAGAAGCAAATGACCCGTAACTCAGCGGCGGGAGAAATAAACTTTAGGTTAGATTTGACGAGGCTATTTTTAAATGTGAATAATGTCATTTACAACACTCGGACGAATGGCGCCTCATGCTGGTTAGAAATATTTATAGAAATATTAATTATTATTACTAGAAAATAAATGCACCGTCCACGTGCAAGTGTTTAAGTTTTAATGTTAAAAAATATTATATTAAATCAGAAAGGCTAATGAAACTAAATAAGAATGCAGATAAAAAGATTTGAAATATAGATCGAAATAAAATCGAAAAATAGAACAACTGAAACTTACTCTTCCATCACTCCCGTCTTTCATTGCTAAAGTTTACTAATTTAAGTATTCAGTGCAAATAGAAAGTAAAGAATAAAATTATAGACGTTTCTTTTTGTTAATGGATTTCTTTTAAGATTTATCGCCGAGATTTTTGCTCATATTCATTAAGATAAAACCAAACGATTAGAAATCAATAATACTAAGCATATATTTATTGAAATCAAATTTTTTAAGATCAATATGGAAATTAGCCTTCCCATTCCCACTGTAAACTTCTTGTTTGTTGTACATATAAATACAATTGCATGTTAAATTGCTAAATTTTCCTAATTTAACTATTTGATTAAAATAGGAATTTTTTAAAAAATTACATTTATTTCTTCTTGTTAATGGATATCTTTTAAGATTTATCCGCGAGATTTTTGCTCATATTAATTAAGATAAAACTAAACAATTAGAAATCAATAATACTAAGCACATATTTATTAAAATCAAAATTTTAAGATCAATATTCAAATTAGCATTTCCCTTCACATTGTAAACCGCGATTTTGTTGAATATATAGATAAACTTGCGTGTTATTAGTATGTAGATAATGCAAACACTATTAATAATCTAAAAACAATTTTATTGATAATTGAGGTTTAAATAAAAATAAAATCATAGAGAATGTGACGTAAATAACAAAGGGTATTGTGACTTGAGTAGTGATATAGTTTAGCTTACGGACAGACAAAAATACAAACTCCATTCTAATAAGATTATGGTATAATAGCAAGAAATAAAAATCGGCCTCCGGGCAATGTAAAAATAACATTTTGAAAAATATTTCCTGAGGTGAGTGGGAGTTAAAAATTCAATTTCAATAAATCAAATTTTATACAGTTCAACTTTTAGAAAAAATAAATTCTTTAAAAATTCTTCTCAATAAATAAAATGTATTTTAAATAATATCTGTAAATTGAATTTATTTAAAAGATATTTGTACACTCAATGAATGAATATAATACATGTTGTTACGCTCTTAATTCATTTTCTTAAAGACTCTAAGAAAATACAGTTTTATATAATTTATATAAACTAAAATAAAAAGCTATTTTAATAGTATATTACTCAATAGCTCTATTAATTATTTCGCTAAAATTAATTGAAATAAATATATTGCAGGTGAAAAATAACATCAGTAATGAAAAATAAAAACTGTATGCATTTTAACATTTAATATAAATACAATAAATAAGAAATAATAAAAAATATATGATAATACATATGTTTTCTATGATTTATCACAAAGACAAAAGTCACAGATGAGATGGAATACACAGAGAAAAGATACAAACATCTTAATATATATATTTACCAATCCCTCCGCACGACCAGGATGCGACACAAAATCAATCTTTAAGCGGAGTTTAACAAGTTTGAATTCAGAGTTTTCCTTCTTTTAGACTGGTTACCTAGCTATGGTTAAAGAGCCCAATATACCCTGTTATTTACCCATAGCTGAAGGGTGAATTGGATTCATACCTTTCCCAAGGGTATTAGCAAAATATGAAATGCAAACAGCTTTGTCCAGGAATTGAACTCGTCAACCCGAGTTCAATTAGTTCATGAATCTAACCATTAGACCATGCGCCTCATATATAAGTACTGACTTATAAGATATCAAATACTGTTTTCTTTCTATGAATGACATAACAACTGAGGATTGCTAGTGACAAAACCAAAAAATAATTTTCTTCATTTTTCTGTTTCATCGCAGAAAAACATTAATTTCTTTTCTTGTATCCCGAAATTAAGTAATTTAATCTTTTTCCTTTTTATTTCCATCTCATTGGAAAAAACCCTTCCATGTTACCCATTACATTACATTACAACATTGAATTAACTTTTCCTTACTGAAAAGTTGCATTAATCTATGAAGCATCACGAGAAGTTATCCAACTTGATTTGAATATTACTAAGAATATGAGTATAAATCCTCCGTAAGATACAGGGCATACGTCTAAGACTCAAGAACCATTAAGATATCGATGTCAATATAAGCCCAGGGCGAATATAGGTTTTGGCAAGTGTAAATTTAACTAGGATGTCCTTTCCTTATGCGTAAATTATTCATACATTTATTCTAAATTCTTGTTTTATCATTTTAGTTTACGCTATTCTTGAGCGTCGACAGTATCAATGAAACTGAATTAAGTGCAAGAATACAGAAGACAACAAAATAGCCTTTCCCTAATTTTATTTATTGTATATTTGTAGAAACCAAATATTACTTTTCAACTCACAGAGTGAGTTTATTTTCCTCAGAGACAATTTCTTTGTGAAGTTTTCTTCATTTAGAGGTCGGCATAGAAAACTGGCAATTAATTCTTTCACAGAGATATTCTATCTCTTTGTGTAGTACAGAACTGTCAACCATTTTTAAAAAAAGTAAAGAAACTAATAATCATATATAAATTTCAATGTTTGCTTCAGCCAGTAAACTAACCAATTATAATATACACATATATACAAGGGGATTGAATGGGACACAAATATAAATATTTTCTTATATATGTTATCTTTTACTTAAAGTCTATCAAATTCATTTTTTATTCTTAGGAGTAAAACTAAAACAACATTATCAATCTCTGGTATCTGTATATTAATTCTAGCTAATGATATTGGGTTTATATTGAGCCAATCAAAACATTAAAATACTGGTTAAGAAGCTGCTCTGATCTTAATTTGATCCTTCTCACTTGAGTGTCTCTTGTTGTGGCTATGAAAATTGGTTAATTTTCTTTTATCAGATTTGCTTAGTAAAATATTGGATTTTCTCTCCAAAAAAGTAATGCAACAAATCTGTCTTATTTGTTGTACATTAAAGAAGTTTTTAAGTGGAAGAGAAGTTCCCATTAGTGAGAAAATCATGAATTCACCTCCATTATCATTTCTTCTTTCATTTTTACTCAATCAACCTTTCTTTTTTCTATTTTAAAATGTTCAACTGTGTCCCAAAAAATCAAGTTTATCATTAAGTGTTAACTATATATGTTTTAACAAGTAACAATCTGTTGATCTTTTATCAGTTATTAATCCTACCGTAATGTAACGTTTTGCACTTCGAAGGGAGGATTAAAGTGTAGTATCTGTTCCAGATTCAATGCTTTGAGACTTGCCTTCTATACCCGGCCTCGGCTGGGGGTCCAGTGTGCTTCGGCCTCTGGACCGGTAAAGTACAATTAATAGCATCGATCCAAGGGGACCATCCCCCCAGATCGATGCAATTTTTATGTGCCCACGTAAAAATGAGACCTTGTGTCCAGCCCTCATAAGTGGGATGAGCAGGCAAATACCCTTGCCTTCTATACCCGGCCTCGGCTGGGGGTCCAGTGTGCTTCGGCCTCTGGACCGGTAAAGTACAATTAATAGCATCGATCCAGGGGGACCATCCCCCTGGATCGTTGCAATTTTTATGTGCCCACGTAAAAACGAGACCTTGGGTCCAGCCCTCATAAGTGGGATGAGCAGGCAAATACCCTTACCTTCTATACCCGGCCTCGGCTGGGGCCCAGTGTGCTTCGGCCTCTGGACCGGTAAAGTACAATTAATTTTTATGTGCCCACGTAAAAACGAGACCTTGTGTCCAGCCCTCATAAGTGGGATGAGCAGGCAAATATCCTTAAAAGTTAACCTCAGTATTTTGTTAGGTTTAATTTTTAGAAGACTTCAGAATATTTTTCCCCGACTTTGTTTTTACTGTACAAAATCTATATAAAAATGTCATTATTTTATCAAAGTTATCTTCATATTTTTCTCTATGATATTATTATTTGTAAAAACAAATATATTGATAGAATTTATTTTTATGAGTAATTTGTGTTTTCTGTTTTGCTTTCAAATGTTGAAATTTAGTTATAAGTTTACCCTTAAAAACATACAACAGAAGCGAATGTAATGTTCTTATATTACAAAAGAGAGATTATTTATTGTTACATTTATCTTTAGACACTTTTTAGTTGTTTAAACTAAGTTTAACCTTCGTTCGGTGCGTCTTGTTCATTCTGTTACTCTCTTGAAAAATTCGGTTTAAAACATTCACATCTTAAAACGATCACAATTATCATTCTGCTCTGATGAAGATTTTTTGATGAAATCGAAATATTGGCAATAATAGCAATGCAAAAGTTGTAAAAATTAATTCAATAAAAGAACATCTGTGTTTTTCATGTTATTTTATCTATACATATACTGTCGGATTCATTTCCTTACTCTTAACTATATATATATATATATATATATATATATATATATTATAAAATAATAAAATTCGAAGGCAATACAATGCGTAAAAAATAAAGACAAAAAGATGTTTATATGTCTAATCGATTTCAAAGCTAAGCTTTATCATCAGAGTTTCATTTCATTTTTTCTGAAATGAAACTCTGATGATAAAGCTTCGCTTTGAAATCGATTAGACATATAAACATCTTTTTGTCTTTATTTTACGCATTGTATTGCCTTCGAATTTTATTATTTATAACATACTTAACAATGCTTCAAGCAAAATTACCAATTACTTTTATATATATATATATATATATATATATATATATATATATATATATATACCACAAAACACAAGCTACACGGGACTTAACGGAATTTGACGATCTTACTTTTAAATCTCCATCAAATTCAACGGAATAAAACCACAGTTGATTTTAACAAACACAGATGGAAACTTTTCAACTCTCTGAAGAACTTTCTGAAGATGGACTTTGCTCCGAAAATATTAAGAGTAAAAAAAAAGGAAAAAAAGAAAATTTAAATAAATATGTTTTTCAACATAAATTTGCATTATTTTTCCTTAAAAAAATATCATATATATATATATATAAAGGGTGGTTGTGTATATGTGTATGTCCAGAGGAAACTTCTAAAAATAAAACATTAACGACAAAGTAAATATATATACACATTAAATATCACCAGGATTTGGTTTTTGAGCAAAAATTATGAAGATTAGTTAGAAATTTTAGAAATTATAATTCTTTATAAGTGCATTATATTTCGATTGGTAAAAAATAGAGCGGCCTTGCAAGGCTCGGAGAGGGTTGAGGTAGAGAGGAGAGTAGTATTGACAGAAAAGAGAGCCAGAAAGAGAGAGAAAAGCCAGCAGCCCCAAAAAGCATCACAGTTTGTGTGCATTCAGTGCACCAGAGACTATCACTCAGTTGCGCAGATGCAGATAAAAATTTTATTTTTCATTTTGGACACTACGCCATCGTCGTTAGTGGAGGGAAAGGATCCAATAATGAATAATAAAATAAATGAAATACGAATATTATGTTATGTTATTTTATGCGCAGAGTTTAAGAAATCACATGTTTACATCCTTTTTAGTATTTTTTTCTCGTTATATGATATCAGGTGGGCACCTCATGTGGTGTATTGGTTAGCTTAAGCATTTTACTAGAATAATTTTTTTATTTCCAGGTTTCTTGGAACTGAACTGTTTATCACATTTTAACTGTGCTAATCTGGCTAAACCTAATTTAATTTTAAACTTATTATATCAAACAGACAACATAGAAAAAATGTTGCAGATTTACTGTTTGTTTTGCGCGGGAAGTCGAAAAGACAAAGGAAAATTGAACGGAGAAGACAATGTTTAGGGTAGACAGAGGGTCTGGTGTGACAAAGGACTCATATGGACAAACGCGAATTTGAACAAAGAGAAAGGACTTCCGGTCAAGGAACAAAAGAATGTGTGGGCGGTCGTCAGTACTTAAGCGGTCATCAGGTAGACCCCAGGACACCCCAGAGAGACGGCGAAGAAAGCACAAGGTGTCTGACCGTCGATACGGTCGAGCGCTGCTGCAAGCAGTGAGGCTCGCCCACCACCTTCCACCACACCAGCAGTGGTAGTGCCCATGATCCATGCCGTCACACAACCCACCACGAGGTGAAAGAAATAAACGTTAAAAGTCTTACTACTACATATGTCTACGTGTGAATCCTTATACTCCATTACTAACACATACGACCCAGCAACAGTATATAACATGTACGATTTTGTGGCCTGAGTCGAGGCTATGCAACAAAAAAAGTTTCTATTTACTTTGAGTTAATTTTGTCTTTCTGGAAACAGTTATTTGAATTTTAAAGCTTTGATTAATTTGGCCTTAAATAACTTTTGTGTTAGAGGACACGACCCTAACAGAGAAATTCGGCTCACCCTCAGAGTGAACTAGACGAATATTTCGAAATAGCTCGTCGAGAACTCGTTCATTAACTGTTTTATACATTAATTGTTCTATACTTTTATTTTGAATTATTGTTATTGTTTTATCATTTTAGTTTAAGGTATTCTTGAGCGCCGACTGTATCAAAGAAAAAAATAAGTACAAGGAAACAGAAGACCACAAAATGAAACATCAATTAAAATTGAAAACTCCCTTTGATCTTCCCTGAGACTGTTACAATCTATTTACGAATATTGATAAGAGATTAATTTCTAACTTTTCTAAATCCCGGGCAACGCCGAGTAGCTCTGCTAGTGTTCAATAAAAGCCATTCTTTTTGGTTAATCCTTTCCTGTAAATGTTAATTTACATCTGCTAGTCACTTTTGGCGCCAGCAAGAACTGATGAAAAATGATTATCTGTGAGACAGACATAATTTATTTAATGTCGGTACCATTTAGATCTCTCTGTTTCTCTGTCTCTCTGTCTCTCTCTCACTTACTCTCTGTCTCTGTCTCTGTCTGTCTGTCTGTCTGTCTCTCTCTCTCTTTCTTACACTCGCTCACTCTCTCTCTTTCTTCTTTTCTCTCTCTCTCTCTCTATCACTGTGTATATATATATATATATATATATATATATATATATATATATATATATAACTCTGTCAGGATTCCTAGGTGTTACCAAGCCCTGGAACTTGAAATAGCAAATTTTTGCCCAGTTTCTGCAATACGCTAACATATTTTTTCTTTGTACATTATCTACGATGATAAGAGACAGTCAAAAGAATCCATACAGTCAACACAGGATGATGATGATGTAGAGAGAAGAAAAAATATATTCCCTTATTTGGAGCTGCCAAATAATAAAAGACCTTCTTTGCACAAAATTTGTGAAAGATAAATACAACATCAGACTCCTCTTCAGAAATAGCTACTTCAATAAAACTGTTAAGTGTTAGCTAGTTGTTAAGAGTTAATCGAATCTCAAGAAAATAGAAAAACAAAAAATTCAAAAAATATACGTATTATTATGAACTGTATCCTGGCACTAAGCTACTTTTCGAAGCTTACTGTCTTTCAAAGGCATTATAAACTTTATAAAGTCCTTAGAATCAAGGATCATGTCTACATAATAAATTGTCTGCTAACCCATGGACAAATGTCTGGTACATTACACTTAATGTTTAAAAAATATATCATCCCTAATAAAAGAACTATAGACTGTCTCTACTAGGGGATCAACTGCAGGTGAACTCTTCAAACCATTTGCCAACACTAAAACCCATTGTTACATACTCACACACATATACCCATGTTGGGTATATACACAAGTGTTCTTTTACTGGAGAGAGGGGAGAGAGATAGACAGGTAGGCAGAGAGGTGCATAACTTGCATTACTTACTTCTTTAGCCATTGGTGATCTCTAGTCGTTTCTATTCTTTCTCCTATGTTGACTTATATTTCTAGGTTCCTGTTGGTCGTTCATCTTTGGTTCATTCCTTCTTCTTGGTCAATCTTTTTGCCAAGACATTCATCAACCAACAAAACCATATTATTTCTTTAAACATTTATTTACTTAACTATACTTCTTCCTATAACTAAACACAGTGCGCGTGTGCAAGTGATCCCTGCTAAGGCAGACATGCCTTCTGCCTGACTTCCAAGCTGGTACTGATCAGTTCTCTAGCTTTCACGTGATTCTCGACTTTCCCGCGTCTCAGTTCAAAGGTCTCTAACGGTCTGTATCTTTCCATGGAAAACCGCCGCCCTCGACATGAAAATAGCATCCCTGCAGAACTACAGGGGGTTGACAATAATCTAGGCAACTACATAGATTATGCAACACCATGGACTTGAATATATCACAGGATCCTGCATCAACGATTGAAATACATTAACAATAAAAAAAATTACAAACAAAGATTTCACCAAATATCTGCTCGCCAAATCAAATTATCTATCAAAATAGAAATTTTTAATACGTATAAGTAAACTTATAATAAACTTTCAAACTATGTAAAAAAACATTTTTAAAAACTAAAGCAAAAACAACTGATGTAGTCACTACTTAATTTTGATTAACAGAAAACTACCTTCTTTAGCTAAGTAAAAATATTGATCAAATATAAGGTATTTGTAATCTTTAAGTATAAGTTTAACGAGGTGAGGGGACAAATTAAAAAATCCTGGTCTTAGTTTAATTGTATTAAAAATCAAGATTGTGTAAGATTCTACAATTTGTCTTCGTTTTTTGTTGTGTATTCTAACTAACATTTTTGATTCTTTAAAATTAAAGAGACTGTTGGTTTCCAAAATGTGTTTCGTTAATGCATTGTTCAATTGACACACACACACGCACACACGCACACACACACACACATATCTTCTATTATTATACTAAAGCTGAGATTTGGAGCGTTCTATCCCTAAAGGCTTTTTGTTTGTGACCTTGATCACACGAAATTTGTCTGTAATTTTTCCTTAGTTTTAGCTCAACCTATTGTTTGAAAAAAACACTTTAATTAGTGATCATCCTCCATATATTACTACAACACCCAATATTACGTTTTTTGTTTTGTGTGACATTGTTTGTATTGTGTAAAAAATTAAAAAGTAAAGTCGTCGGGGCGGCCTAAAGTCGGTATCAGCCAATCAGCGAGGGAGTCTATTCCCTTTTCACTAGCGCTAGACCAGCAAGAGAAAATAGTGATAATAGTATGACGGTTACGGTTAGAGAATATTTTGGGGGAGGGATATTTGAAATTCTTTTTTCAAACATTTGAAAATTCTCTGTATTTTGACCGTTTTAACTTCAAATATCAAACACTTTTCTCTAATGAAGGCCGTTATTCTTTGTATGCTTACAGATTTTATAATTTTCTATTATTATTATCTTATTTTATATTTAAAACAATTATAAATAGAATACATGTGTACATGAACAAACCCATGGCCGAAACACGTGTTAGTAAATCTATTTTTATCCATTCAACATTTTCCTTCCTTCATTTATTTTTCCTTTCAACATATCGTCGGATTCAATTCTATTTTCAACTTACACACACACACACACACACACACACACACACACACATACACACCACACATATATATATATATATATATATATATAGATAGATAGATAGATATGAAAACACACAATGTTGTTAAAATGAAAATATTTCATATTTCATTTTCATTTTAACAGCATTGTGTGTTTTCATATCCTTTTATTTATACGTATACCGTCGGATTCATTTTCCTTACTCTTAATATATATATATATATATATATATATATATATATATATAAGTTTTGTTGAACTGTACAGACAATACTTGTCGGACAAGTTTTTGGTTGATCCTTCTAATTTTAGGGCCATCCTTTTGATTTCGGGGTGTAACTGGTGTAACAGTCCACCAAAGGTTTCAAAACGAGCGCTTTCGGCTATACAGTTTGCCATCATCAGGTAGGAAACGATGGTATGGTTTCGTGTCTCGTTTTTAACGAGAACGAGTAGTAGCAAGGAATTAGAAGTGGGAGGTAATAACCATTGATAGTGGAAGGTTGTAGGAATGGTAGTGGTTTGAGCGAGCGATGCAATAGTGATTTTTTTTTGTTTTTGTGGGAGGGGGCACAAGTTGTTACACCAGTTACTCCCCAAAACCAAAAAGATGGCCCGAAAATTAGAAAGGATCAACCAAAAACTTGTCCGACAAGAAATGTCTGTACAGTTCAACAAAACTTGTATAAAAGAAAAAATGCTGCCAAAATACACTTATTTTATATATACTAGCAAATATATGCACCCCCTGGGTGCAAGTATTTAAGTTTTAATGTAATAAAATATTGTATTAAATTAGAAAGGCTAATGAAACTAAAATAAAAATACAGATAAAAAGATTTGAAACAGAGGGAGTATAATAAAAGATTTGAACAGAGGGGAGTATAATAAAAAATGGAACAACTGAAACTTACTCTTCCATCACTCTCGTCTTTCATTGTTTTTTTTCTAATTTAAGTATTTAGTTAAAGAGGAAGTAAAGAATAAAATGACAGTTATTTTTTCTTGTTAATGGATTTCATTTAAGATTCATTGAAGATTTTTGCTCATATTCATTAAAATAAAACCAAACAGTTAGAAATCAATAATACTAAGCACATATTTATAAATTCGATTTTTTAATATCAATATGCAAATTAGCCTTCCCGTTCACACTGTAAACTGCTCTTTTGTTGTATATATAAATTACAATTGCATGTTCTCAGTATGTAATAAAGCAACAGTATTAATAATGTAAAACAATTTTATTAATAATTGAGGTTTAGATAAAAATACAATCCTGGGAGAATGTGATGTAAATAACTAAGGGAATTGTGACTTGAGTAGTGATAGAGTTTCGGTTACAGGACAGACAAACACACAATCTCCATTATAATAAGATATATATATATATATATATATATATATATATTAATAGTATTAGAGAATTAAAAATAAAGTACTCTATTACGGGTGTAAGAGCTGTATTCGGTTGTTACGGATCACAATACATTTAAAGGGTAATTTGTATAAATGATGTAAACGTCATTGACTATGAGGCGTTTCTTTGATTTCGAAATATCTTATAGACCTTACCTTTTGGATTAATCCTGTATATATATGGTAATTTGGTTGGACTATGCATTACTATTGGTTTCTGTTGGTAAGTCCATCCCTAATGGGAATACCAAAGAATGAATTTAAAAAAAGGCTTCGTAGATTTACATCTCTATTGCTTTCTCCTTTGGTTAATAGAATTTTTTTTACCAAATCAAGCAATACTTTTACAAGCAAAACGAGAGAGAAAGAAAGAAAGAAAGGGAAAAATGAGTTAGGAAAAAACAAAAAGAAGTGCAAGAAGGAAAAAGCGAAAGAAAGAAAGAAGGAAAGAATAAAAGGAAAAAAAAATGAGTTTGGAAAGAGACAAGAAGGAAACAAAATAAATAATGAATGAAAGTAGAATTGAGTTATGAAAAAGACAAATAGATAGAAAGATAGATTGATTGGTTTTAACGGAGTGAGAACCCATCCAGGGCTATTTTATGCCAAGCGGCTGGTTAGCTGTGATGGATGGTCAAATTGATTGTTATGTGTAAAGTTTTTAAGTGCCATCCTTGGCCAGTTGAAAAGGGCTTAAAGAAAGTCCTATGTTATGGAATAATTTGGTAAGCGTATAAGTCCTATCCTACGTATTGGTAAAGGTCAAGTGATTTAATCCTATGTCCGTCGTCAATGAACGCTGTAGTGATTATGACCAGTAGGGTGGGTTAAGTATTGTATTGGCCAAGGAATAGATCACATGATCTCGCCCATGATCTAGCACACACCTTATATAATAGAATTTCTCAACATTATGTCTTTTTTCAAAGATATTATTGATTTTGACAGTAGTTTGTTGCTATGTATATTGGAAATCAGTTTAAGGGATAAGTTTATAGGGTAAAGTTCAAGTTTGTTATAAGCGATTGTTTGGTAGAATGTGTTTTTTAACAATCGTTTATAAACAATTGTTTTCTATTTAACCCATTGATGGGACCCTAACAGATACTACCACTCCGGGTTTGAGTGGATCTGGGAGCAATGGTGATGAAGTGGCGCTCCACATTCTCCAAACCTCCATAACTGGGACTTTACCTTCAGATAGAGTTTAACGTCATTCTAGAACATGAAGACCCTCAGCCACCGCCTTCTAGCACCCATATGATAAAAAGGGCTGGGGCTTGCCATAAGGGCAGTAGAATTGGAACAAACATATAGGTGCTAGGGCTTGAAATGACCAGCCGATTGATCGGAAGAGGTCAGAAAAATAGAAGTACAAGGAGAAAGAAAGAAAAAAAGAAAGTAAGAATTCTTGGTATTATTTGTATTATTCGGACTATTGCCCTCATCTTCATTGTTATCATTGTTGATGGCTCCCGATTACGACAAGAAAGTTCCCGATTATGACTAGAAGGTTCCGAGTCCAAGAAGGTTTCCGAGTCCGAGAAGGTTCCCGAGTCCGACAAGAAATACCTGAAGAAGGCTTGAAGGCACATCGGCCGAAACGTTGTACAGATAACAATGAAGATGAGGACAATAGTCTGAATAATACAAATAATACTATTTATCAAACCTCATCTCAAAAAATTTAGAGAAATAGAATTCTTATTTCACAATCTACTTATCTCTCAATGTGTGTGCGTATTTTATTATAACCCATTATAATTTACTATTTTCACATATTTTCCATTGTGTATTTTAATTAAGAAAGTGGCTTTATTTCTGAATATCTAAAAGTTCACAATATATAAAGGAAATGAAATGTATTCGATTGGAATCGGCTTCCATTCATTTCGCTGCTAATATCGACTCGATTGTTGAAAGCGATTCGATCTAACAACATAACTGGGTCACGAAAACAAACCCAGAAAATGAGATTTGCAACACGCACAGCAATTGTTACCAATTTCTTCTTGCAGTTCGTTATCATGTGGATATTTGACCTCTGGCTTATTGTGACCTGCATATCGAGCCAAAACTGAATCCGATGATGTCGTTCTGCTTTCTGAGTTTTGAGGCGGGTGGAGTCACTACTTTACTTTTATTACCCCGGGGTTCTCTTTGAACTGCAGTGTTAATACAACTATGGGTCCCCTGGATTGGTCCAATCGATCTCTTTACGATAATGTTTAAAATGATTGTCAACTACTATAATACATTGGTTCTTATACCATGTTTCATTTCACCCTAAAATGAGTACCTGTTTAAAATGATTGTGAACTATATTCAGGCACTAGCTCTTAAAGATTGATATAGTAACTAAGTACAGTTAAATATTTCATAATAGTTACAATATAAATGCTTAAAATGATTGTGAACTATATTCAGACACTAGCTCTTAAAGATTGATATAGTAACTAAGTACAGTTAAATATTTCATAATAGTTACAATATAAATGCTTAAAATGATTGTGAACTATATTCAGACACTAGCTCTTAAAGATTGATATAGTAACTAAGTACAGTTAAATATTTCATAATAGTTACAATATAAATGCTTAAAATGATTAACTATATTCAGGCACTAGCTCTTAAAGATTGATATAGTAACTAAGTACAGTTAAATATTTCATAATAGTTGCAATATAAATGCTTAAAATGATTGTTTGAACTATATTCAGACACTAGCTCTTAAAGATTGATATAGTAACTAAGTACAGTTAAATATTTCATAATAGTTACAATATAAATGCTTAAAATGATTAACTATATTCAGGCACTAGCTCTTAAAATTGATATAGTAACTAAGTACAGTTAAATAATTCATAATAGTTACAATATAAATGCTTAAAATGATTAACTATATTCAGACACTAGCTCTTAAAGATTGATATAGTAACTAAGTACAGTTGAATACTTCATACTAAGTTACAATATAAATGTTTTAAGAGCAAATGTATTAATAAAATTCATAATCATTTTAAACAGTTACATATCTCATATAATGTTACAATATAAATATTTTAAGAGCCACTGTATTAATATAGTTAATAATTATTTTAAACAGTTAAATACTTCATACTAAGTTTCAATATAAATGTTTTAAAAGCCAATGTATTAATATAGTTAATAATCATTTTAAACAGTTAAATACTTCATACTAAGTTACAATATAAATGTTTTAAGAGTCAATGTATTAATATAGCTAATAATTATTTTTAAACTGTTAAATACTTCATACTAAGTTACAATAAAAATGTTTTAAGAGCCAATGTATTAATATAGTTAATAATTATTTTAAACAGTTAAATACTTCATACTAAGTTACAATATAAATGTTTTAAGAGCCAATGTATTAATAATGTTCATAATTATTTTAAACGGTTAAATACTTCATACTAAGTTACAATATAAGTATTTTAAGAGCCGATGTATTAATAATGTTCATAATCATTTTAAACCGTTAAATACTTCATACTTAGTCTCAGTATGAATATCAATCATATAAGTTTACTCTGCCAGTGTACAAAAATCATAAAAGATACAACAAATTATATTCTGTTTGGCAATTCTGATGAAAAGAAAAAAAAACAACTGATCAATGTTGACCTCGGTGACTTAAATGTTTGCCTTCTCAGGATTTACGTTCAACTGAATTTGCTTGCATTATTAGAAGTGTGTTTGATTAAGTGCGGCTCAAAATAGAACAATGGATTAAATTTCAGATCAAATTTCATTTCACTGTTTTATCTCAGTCTGTTTCAATCTATCTATCAATATATTTTTCTTGTCTATCAATATATTTTGCTATCACAACTTGTTCTTATATATTTAGCTAATCTATACTATCTATCTATCTATCTATCTATCTATCTATATATATATATCTATATCATCTAATATATATATATATATATATATATATATATATATATATATATATATATATATATATGAGGAAAAAATGAGTAAAGAAAAGAAATGTAGATGGATAAAAATGAATTTTATCGATATCACTTTTAATCGATATCACTTACACATGTGTTTCGGTTTGTTTATAAAAATGTATACGGATTTACGTTATTATTATTATTAAAATAATCAGATGGAGTTGAAATGATGATGATAATAATAATAGGAAAAAATGTATAAAATGTTCCGTACACAGATTTTGCCGACCTTCATCAGAGTAGTATTTTTATTTTTGAAAAAAATAAAAAAATAAAAATTCTACTCTGATGAAGGTTGGCAAAATCTGTGTATGGAACATTTTATGCATTTTTTCCTATTATTATTATCATCATCATTTCAACTGATTATTTTAATAATAATAATAATAACGTAAATCCGTATACATTTTGATAAACAGACCGAAACACATGTTTAAGTGATATCGATTAAAAGTGATATCGATAAATTCATTTTTATCCATCTACATTTCTTTTTTTTTTTACTCATTTCCTCATATTGTCGGATTCATTTCCCATTCCACACACACACACACACACACACACACACACACACATATAATATAATATATATATATATATATATATATATATTATATCTGTTATACCTATATATACTTATTATTCGATCTATTCATATCTATCAATCTACTCGTATCTTGGCGTCAACTAATTTTTAACGAAAGAGGAAAAGTGTAAAAAATAGTTTTTGTTAGTTTCCTTGGTGTATTGAGTAACATGCTAGACCACGACGTTGTAGTAACCGTGTTCGAACTCCAGTCATGGTATTACGTTCGTTTTCGGGGAAATTAGAAATATTTAGAATTTTAATAAGTCCAGACAATACAAAATAACAATACAATATATCCCTCATGAAGATACAAGTTTGTTGTAACACGGCGAGTTCTTTTTGTTGGCGTCAACTAATTTTTAACGAAAGAGGAAAAGTGTGAAAATTATTTTCGTTAGTTGAAGCAAATTGTTTTGTTAAAACGGGAAAATCAAAATACTGTATAAATGGTGATTTTACGTATTGTGTTTACAGATACAGGCAAAGGTGTCTGAGGGTCACTAAGTTAACATGTTTCTCAAAGCTGTCAGAAATCAACGTGTTGACTCATTTTATGGGGGGCGGAGGGAGCGGGTGATTAGTACTGGTTAACCTGGTTCCTATTGGAGAATAGCTTCTTTTTTTTCTATAAAAAAGACGCTCTGAATTGTTTAAAATGTCAGTCAGATCGGAGAAAGCCAGAATTAAGAACCACAAAAATTACTGAAATGAGAAATCTTCGCCACTAGAAGATATAGACTCTGAAAAATGAAAAAGACTCTCTGAATGTTTAAAATGTCAGTCAGATCGGAGAAAGCCAGAATTAAGAACCACAAAAATTACTGAAATGAGAAATCTTCGCCACTAGAAGATATAGACTCTGAAAAATGAAAAAGACTCTCTGAATGTTTAAAATGTCAGTCAGATCGGAGAAAGCCAGAATTAAGAACCACAAAAATTACTGAAATGAGAAATCTTCGCCACTAGAAGATATAGACTCTGAAAAATGAAAAGACTCTCTGAATGTTTAAAAATGTCAGTCAGATCGGAGAAAGCCAGAATTAAGAACCACAAAAATTACTGAAATGAGAAATCTTCGCCACTAGAAGATATAGACTCTGAAAAATAAAAAAGACTCTCTGAATGTTTAAAATGTCAGTCAGATCGGAGAAAGCCAGAATTAAGAACCACAAAAATTACTGAAATGAGAAATCTTCGCCACTAGAAGATATAGACTCTGAAAAATAAAAAAGACTCTCTGAATGTTTAAAATGTCAGTCAGATCGGTGAAAGCCAGAATTAAGAACCAATATATATATATATATATATATATATATACATATATATATATATATATATATATCCACAGAGACAGGCAGATCAAGTGAGATAGTTGTAGAACAAACATCATCGTCGTAGGAAATGAACATGGCGAAACATATTCAAACATAGACGAAAGTATTTGCTCATTCTCTTTGGAAAGGCATGAATTCACCACTCCCTGAAGGGAGGAGTCCCCGTATCACAGTGGCTAACCTGCCGACCTGCGAAATCGTAGTAAGCAAGTTCAAACTCCAGTCAAACCATTCATCTTTTGAGGCGGCTCAGGCGCTGGGCAATAAACCTAGCCGTGCTCCTTTAAATAAAGGGCCTATTGCCCGGGATCATGCTGGTATCATATATCTTACAGGCACAGAAGGTTTCCATTTCGGCTGGAGAGAGCATGCAAATGTGACTTTTGATGACTATATATATAATTATATATATATATATATATATATATATATATATATAAAAGTAATTGGTAATTTGCTTGAAGCATTGTTAAGTATGTTATAAAATAATAAAATTCGAAGGCAATACAATGTGTAAAAAATAAAGACAAAAAGATGTTTTATATGTCTAATCGATTTCAAAGCAAATAAAGCAAATAAAGCTTTGCTTTGAAATCGATTAGACATATAAAACATCTTTTTGTCTTTATTTTTTACGCATTGTATTGCCTTCGAATTTTATTATTTTATATATATATATATATATATATATATATATATATATAATATATTAATATTTTGAAGGCCAATACAATGCGTATGAAAAATAAAAACAAAAAGATGTTATTTTTGTCTTATCGATTTTGAAGCATGAACTTAATCATCAGAGTTTATTTTCAGAAATGGACGTGTTATGTTTTTATTTGTGTTGTTATAATTTCTCTTCTTATTTCCTTTCCTCTCCTTTTTTTTTTCTCTTTCTCTTCTCCTCCTTTATGAATGAAATGGCGAATAATTGTAATTTCTTATTTCTCTCTTTTTTTTTTTTTTTTGTTCGTAGAGAATAAATGTTCCTAACATTGTCTGTCATCTGGTCAAATGTTCCAAGTTTGTTGCCATGTCAAAATTCAAAATAAAAATAAAAATAAATAAACAAATAAAAACCGTCAATAGAAAAATGTATATACTTAGCTTTTGTTTCGCTTTCTCTTGTCTTTCCTTTTTCATTTCTCCCTCTTTTTCTTTTTTTTGTGTTATTTCTTTCTTTTTTTCCTTTGTTCTCTAATTCAATTTTTTTTAGTAAATAAGTAAGTAAGTAAATAAAACATTATCTTAAATTATCTATTAGTATTGATAGAAAGATTTTTTAAGAAAATATCTTTTATGAGTACTAATATATATATATATATATATATATATATATATATAATATATAATATAAACTGGTGAAGATACTTCAGTATTTAATAAGAGATCTGATCTAGGGTTTTGGGTTTTCAAATATCTGCCCATAGTTATATTGAATAAATTGTAATTATAACCAATCAAATACTGGAAATTACTAAATCTTACATTGACAACGTAACGGGGTGCGTCAATGACAGAACTGATCCAGGGTGAGGCAACCATGTTTGACTTCACCAAAAAATACATATCAAGTTTTTTTGAAATTCATTTTGACGTATTTTCTTATTTACTTTTATTGCAACTAATTTGAGTCGGTATTTTTTTAAACAGCGAGTTGGTTGTTTTATGTCATATCAACATTTTTCAAGTCATTTAATATCGAATCAAGTCATTTTGATATTCGGTTTCTGTTATATACCCTACCTATGAACATTAATGGGCATGTCCCAATTCTCATACAACCTACCTATGAACATTAATGGATATGTCCCAAAAATCATAAATATGGGAGTATTATGCTGAATGTGTTGTCTCATACATCTAGCAGTGGTTTACCTTTTATAATAAAAATAATTACAAATGCATTTTTATAGTAATAGTCATTTGCAATGTATTTTTCTAGTAAAAAACATTTGCAATGCATTTTTATAGTAAAAAATATTTCTAATGTATTTTTATGAGAAAAAGTATAAAACGATGTGTTGAAGTACTCGATTAAAATCTTCTAAAAACTGCCCAAATTGTAGTATGAGAAAGAAAGACTCTTCACAATGACCTTATTACCATCAGTGGTTTCTAATAACAAACAGGAGGAAAAGAACAAAAATCGATGGATTTCTAAATGATAAACTTAAAAATTTAAACCTAACAGGTAAAAAAATTCGATACGACTATGATAATAAAGTTAAACCTAATAAGTCATATATACCTACTAATAGTTTCGCTTAGTAGCTCATCAGGGCAAGTAACTGACTTATCAGGGCAAGAATCATATTCTTCCCTTGATGGGCAACTAAGAGAAACTATTAGTAGGTATATCTGACTCATTAGGTTTAACTTTATTATTTGCTCTAATAAGGTATTGAGCTGTTTTAAAATTTTAGCTTTAGACAATCCTAGCAGTTTATATATATATATATATATATATAAATATATATATATATATATATATATCAATAAAGGAAGGAAGAACTCAACACCGTAATTCCATAATAAATTTATTTTGACCAAAGTTGGGGCCTATATAAATCTAAGTTGATTTAATACAGCTCCCCAAATGTACGTCTCATCAGATGGATCTTAATTCACTTAGATAAGTAAATTGAGACCCATCTGATGAGACGGAATTTTGGGGAGCTATATTAAATCAACTTAGATTTATATAGGCCCCAACTTTGGTCGAAATAAATTGATTATGGAATTACGGTGTTGCGTTCTTCCTTCCTTTATTGATAAATATTGCTCTGTATATAATCTAAAAAGTTTATTATACATTGAGCTCTCCCCAGTGTTTTAAAGATTCAATGTATTTATACATACTGGATCATCAATATTAATACAGTGTATCTTAGAAATCACATATAGAATCATCCCTTACCACCAAGTTTTGGATAAATCTCATATATATATATATAATAGATATGTTTTTCTTTTGGCCAAGTGTTTTAGTATTAATCAATTATGTACGGTTGGTACGACCCTCTTGGATTTTTATTTTTTGTCTCCCCTAAGTGAAATTTTGTAGTATATTTTTACTATCAAACGATTTGCCGGGTTTTCTTCCTACTGCAAAGGGTTGCCAATAATTTTAGTATATTATATATATATAGCAAATATATGCACCCTCCGGGTGCAAGTATTTTAAGTTTAAATATAATAAAATATTAGATTAAATCAGAAAGGCTAATGAAATTAATTAAGAATTCAAATAAAAAGATTTGAAACGGAGGGGGTATAATCGGAAAATAGAATAACTGAAACTTACTCTTTCATCACTTCCGTTTTTCAATGCTAAATTTTCCTAATTTAACTATTTAGTTTAAAATATAGGAAGTAAAGAATAAAAATTACAGTTATTTCTTCTTGTTAATGAATTTCTTTTTAGGATTTATTGAAGAGATTTTTACTCATATTCATTAAGATAAAACCAAACAATTAGAAATCAATAATACCAAGCACATTTTTATTAAAATCAGTTTTTTAAATATCAATATGCAAATTAGCTTTACGTTTACACTGAAAACTGGTATTTTGTTGTATATATAAATACAATTGCATGTTATTAGTATTTAGGTAAGGCCAACTGTATTAATAATGTCAAACAGTTTTATTATTAATTGCGGTTTAAATAGAAATAGAATCATGGAGAATGTGATGTAAATTGTGACTTGAGTAGTAATATAGTTTCGGTTACAGACAGAAAAACACACAATCTCCATTATAATAAGATATATATATATATATATAATATATATATATATATATATATATATATATGTGTGTGTGTGTGTACTGAACATTTTAGTAATAGATAGACGGACATTTAGATATTCACTAACATTAAATATGTTGTGGTATATGGCCAGAAGTAAGGGACATTTTGTGATAACCTGGCGATCTAACAATAGTATGAATATAAACAAGTGTGGGACACCCAGTTAGAATCGATCTCACGTGAGGTGCATTAGATAGATAGATAGATAGTCATTAAGAGGTTGACATTATGGCATCCAATAGGTATGCAGACTCCACAACATTACGATTAAGTTGCAAAATTGGACAGCGAATTGCTCTGTTCACTGTCAGATTATTCTATATATGCTGATCAAATAATAAATTTCGTTTTGATGAGGTGTTTGTACTCTGTCTCTCTGTCTCTCTGTCTCTCTCTGTCTCTCTGTCTCTCTGTCAATCCCCCTCTGCCCCTTCTCTCTGTCTCTCTCTCTGTCTCTGTCTCTCTCTCTCTGTCTGTCTCTGTCTGTCTCTCTCTCTCTGTCTCTCTGTCTCTCTCTCTCTTGCTCACACAAACACACTTTATCTCTCTCTATCTCTTTTTTTTCTCTCTGTGTTTCTGAACGGCCCTGGCAAAGATCTCTCTTCTCTCTGTGTCTGTGTCTGTCAGTCTGTCTGTCTCTGTCTCTCTCTGTCTGTCTGTCTGTCTGTCTGTCTGTCTCTCTTCTCTCTCTCTTCTCTCTCTCTCTCTCTCTCTCTCTCTCTCTCTCTCTCTTGCTCACACAAACACACTTCATCTCTCTCTATCTCTTTTTTTCTCTCTCTGTGTTTCTGAACGGCCCTGGCAAAGATCTCTCTTCTCTCTGTCTGTCTGTCTGTCTGTCTGTCTCTCTCTCACTCTCTCTCACAACACACACACACACATTCACACACACACATTCACACAAACATACACACACACACACAAATATATGCGTGGCAACTTTGTGATTTGAAAGACGTAGTTGGTCCAAAAGAAATACTGTACTCGCCAGAATCACTTACTAAAAGCAAATTGATTTCTATCGATGTTCTTAGAATCGATAAAAAGCCGATAATAAAATCAACAAATATATTGCTTTTATTTTATTAACAAAACATTCTTCATTTACTTTTCGTGTCCACTGATTCACTAATTTGATTTAACCTACACACACGCACGCAATTGCGTATATATATATATATATATATATATATATATATATATATATATATATATATATATATATATATATGCGTGTATATGTATATTTACGCGTTTATCTAAATTTATA
This sequence comes from Doryteuthis pealeii, assembly GCA_023376005.1. Classification (NCBI taxonomy): domain Eukaryota; kingdom Metazoa; phylum Mollusca; class Cephalopoda; order Myopsida; family Loliginidae; genus Doryteuthis; species Doryteuthis pealeii. The sequence goes on from CM042156.1 coordinate 16,534,458, forward strand.
CGCGGTGTATATTTTTGGTACATGTGTATATATATATATATATATACATATATACATATATGTATGCGTCTATATACATGCATGCATATATATATATATATATATATATATATATATATATATATGCACGTATATATATATTGTATTTATAGACAGTTTACATCTATTAAACATCGTTGTTTAATATATATTATATATATATAATTATATATATATATATATATATATATGCGTGTATATATATATTTATATTTATGCGTGGATATATATACATATACATAAAAGCTAAAACTTTTATTCGTCACTTCATTCAACTATCAACGCTCTATTACAGATATTGAGCACTCTTCTAATAACACTGTACGTTGGATTACTATTACTTTTTCTAGTATACTAGTGCCAACCATACATATTAATATACGTATATATATATGTATAAATGGTATTTCTCTGAATGATTGAGATGAGGCTTGATGATTAGTATTATCTGCGTTTTTCGGCCTATTGTCACCCATCTTTATTGTTATTTGTACAGCGTTTCGGCCGATATGCCCTCCGACATTCTTCAGGTAACTACTTATCTACTAGGCCATGTGTCAAATTGGACATGGTCTAGTAGATAAGGTAGTTAGGTTAAGACAGTTCTAAGTGACAGTTATCTCTGGAACCCGAGTTCAATCCTGAGTGAAGGCAGTTGGAAAAATAATTAACACAACTCCTACCCCAGCTATGGTTAGCGGAATGAGAATAGGATACCCCCGTGGACTGAATAAAGGGTTAGGTTCAAAGTTCCGTGATGGCTCCCGATTACGACAAGAAAGTTCCCGAGTTTGAAAAGAAGGTTCCCGAGTCCGAGAAGGTTCCCGAGTCCGTCAAGAAATACCTGAAAAAAGGCAGGGGAGCATATCGGCCGAAACGTTGTACAAATAACAATGAAGATGGGGACAATAGTCCGAATAACGCAGATAATACTAATGTATAAATGGCCCTTGACCTCCCCGGCGCCGCACCGCCACGTGTATTTAAACGTATGCTTTGCTTTAATAAAGTCTCAGATGACTGAGGAAGTCTGTGAATACAGACGAAACGTATCGCCCTGTGACTTTTTTTCAGTTGATCATTTCTTGACCACTTTCCTTCTATCTACAGCATATTATATATATATATATATATATATATATATATATATATATATATATATATATATATTTATATTTACGCGTGATTATATAATTTATATATATACATACATATATGCACGTATATATACATGTGTGTGTGTATGTGTGTGTGTTTAATATATATATATATATATATATATATATGAAGATAATTTACATCTATTAAATGCTGTTGATAAAAAAAATCGAAGCATCAAGGATTTCTTTCTGCTTTTGTGGTCAGGTGTATTCTTAAACAGATATTGTCGTGGAAATGAACTTTTCTTATTCGAAAACCTGAATTTTTACTGTTTACAAATAAACGAAAGAAAGGAAATCTAAGGCAACTCGATTTTATAATTGCAGTCGTGAAATAAGTTTTAACAGTTTACGAGATAGATATTTTATTTCTTCATTTCTTTATTTTTTTAGATATCCTTTATTGTCAAAATGTACAGCATTTTCACTTCTCTAGAATCAAAAATTAAACTTTGCTTCAGGATCTATCTCTCTCTCTCTCTCTCTCTCTATATATAATATATATATATATATATATATATATATATATATATATAATATATATATATATATATGAGATTTATCCAAAACTTGTAGTAAGGGATGATTCTATATGTGATTTCAAGATCCACTGTACTAATATTGATGATCCAGTATGTATAAATACAGCGAATCATAAATCACTAAAGAGAGCTCAATGTAAAATAACCCTTTAGATTATATACAGAGCAATATTTATCAATAAAGGAAGAACTCAATACAGTAATCCCATAATAAATTTATTTCGACAAAAATTGGGGCCCATATAAATCTAAGTTGATTTAAACCGGCTCCACAAATTTTTGTCTCATCAGATGGGTCACAATTCACTTATGAACAAGCATATCACAAAAAAACCCAAATAGCTGAATATATGTAAATTCAACCAAAAACAAAAAAATAATAAAAAATTATATATATTTTTTAACAGTGTGGGAGTGTAACCATAGAAACAGGAAGTGAATGAAAAAAAGAGATACATCTCAAAGTTGATTTCTAGGGTGTCCAGACAGACAAAAAGGTGACATGACAGAAAAAACAGAAAGTATATTAAAATATAAAAAGACAAGTAAAATAAAAAGATTTTAAATTTAAACATTAGAGTATACTAAAGCTGAGATAATCACCGTTTATTTCCTAAAGGCTTTTTTCCTATTAAGGTTAATGACACAAAATTTATACCAAGATATTCCTTGGTTTTTAGGACTACTTAATGTTTGAAAAAATTCCATTTTAATTGGTTTTAATTTGTCGTAATTAGTAATTAAGTCACTGAAATTCTACATATTACTTTCACCCTCTCTATATGAGTAAGAGTGAGAGAGTAAGTGACGGAGAGGCTATTGTGTTAGACATTTAGATATATATATCAGGTTGGTTCAAAAGTTATGCCCGAATTTTAGATGTATCTTTTGTTATCTTATTATAATGGAGATTGGGTGTTTTTCTGTCTGTAACCGAAACTATATTCCTACTCAAGTCACAATTCCCTTAGTTATTGACATCACATTCTCCATGATTTATTTTTATCTAAATCTCAATTATTAATAAAATTGTCTTACATTATTAATACTGTTAACTATGTCTACGTACTGGTAACATGCAATTATATTTATATATACAACAAAATAGCGGTTTACAGTGTGAACGGAAAGGCTAATTTGCATATTAATATTAAAAAATCGAATTTAATAAATATGTGCTTAGTATTATTGATTTCTAACTGTTTGGCTTTATTTTGATGAATATAAGCAAAAATCTCTTCAATGAATCTTAAATGAAATCCATTAACAAGATAAAATAACTGTAATTTTATTCTTTACTTCCTCTTATAACTAAATACTAAATTAGAAAAAATAACAATGAAAGACGAGAGTGATGGAAGAGTAAGTTTCAGTTGTTCCATTTTTTATTATACTCCCTCTGTTTCAAATCTTTTATTATACTCGCTCTGTTTCAAATCTTTTTATCAGTATTCTTATTTAGTTTCATTAGCCTTTCTAATTTAATACAATATTTTATTACATTAAAACTTAAATACTTGCACCCGGAGGGTGCATATATTTGCTAGTACTTGTAATATAATTTTGTGACTAAACTGAACTATCATTTATTTTAAAAAATTTTTATATGATATCAAAACTGATGTTTTCTTTCAGATTATCTCCGTTCCGTTCATATTTTTCAGAAAGATTTGCATCTATGTTTGTTCCCTTCAAAGATCACATGGTAAATGTTTTACTCTACGGGTTACATAAGGGTGTTAATTAAGTGTGGAATGAAAGAAGTTGCAAGAGATAGTTTTCCCATTTTGATGGACTTAAGTTAACAACAAGAGAAAAAATTGAAAATGAGATGGATTCATATTTCAATTGTAAACCTACAGAATTTTACGAGCGAGGCATTTATAAGCCTGATGACAGATTGAATGAGGTCGTTGAAAGGGAATGGAGAGTATGTTAATGAATAAATATTTTCCTATTCCGGACTTTTCACCAACCTGATATATATATATATATATATATATATATATATATATATATATAATATATATGTGTGTGTGTGTGTGTGTGTGTGTGTGTGTGTGTGTAATTTGGGCAGCATTCGTTCATTTATACATGTAGAACTAGACAAAAGACACATCTCCTGTTTAACAATTTTATTTTTGATCTTTTCGAGTTTTCTGGTCAACTTTTTAATATTTGGGTGGAATTCGTGGATAAGTCCTCCAAAGTTCAGGTCCCGAGTACTTTCGGCACTTCAGGGGTGATGTGTTTCAGTTTATATATATATATATATATATATATATATATATATATTATATATATATAGAGAGAGAGAGAGAGAGAGAGAGAGAGAGAGAGAGAGAGAGGGTATGAAAAACACACTTTGTTGTTAAAATGAATATATTTTTATATCATTTTCATTGCTAATATTGACAATATTTCGATTTATAAAAATCATCATCAGAGCATAATGATAATTAGGTCCGTTTTTAGATGTAAATGTTTTTAATCCGGACTCATCGAGAGAGAAGCTGAAAATAATTTAAATTCAAACCGGAAACATTGTTTTCCCAAAAAGCGTGTAATATTCACAGACACACACACACGCATATATATATTTCTAATTCCTGGACTAAGTTGACATTTCACAAGGCGCTAATACCATTAGGAAAGGTATGAATCCAATTCTCCCTCCAGCTATGGATAAATAGTAGGGAAGACTGGGCTCTTTATCCATGGCTAGGTAACCAGTCTGGGAGAAGGAAAACTCTGAATTCGAACCTGTTAAACTCCGCTTAATAAATTGACCTTGTGTCGCATCCTGCTCGTGCGGAGGGGTTGGTAAATATACATTTTACCCGCATGTTTATAGAATTAACATGTAGAGAGTAGTGTTATGTTTACCAAAATCTGACAAACTTTATTATTTTTACCGTGTTCAACGCCGGGAAATCGTGTTTGTACTCAATAACTTCTCTATAAAATAACAGAACAAACTTTGTTTACCTTAGGTGTTAGACTGGGCACATGACTATATTAAACGACAAATCAAAGAAAGGAGAATCTCTCGTAATATGGGATTATGTGGGATTAGCCCCAAGAAAGAAAGACTCGGTTTAATTTACTGGCTTATTGTGTTCCTAAGATAAGGACAATGGTTTACGTTAGAAATTGCAATATGAAATAATAACCTAACTTTGTCAGCGGATAGATAAAAACCCGTTGATGAGCTTCGAGTTAAGCGGCTGACTCTAGTGCAGCATAAATTATTAAAATGGCAGCGACGCATTTTTCTTGCATTTACGAAATCCGCAGGCTGATGAGGAATTCCTCGACTATCAGCACGGGAAAAAGAGCGGGAACGTGTTAAAACGTCGCCATTTTTCATTTCGACTAACACGTTGTATTTTCTTGCTTCTTTTTCTTCCAAAGACAAAAAAATGTCTTCTCTCCTACATTTATTTTTTCTCTCCTTTAGAAAAAAAAAACGCATCTATCATCAGGTGTGAGACGTTCTCCGAAAGTAATGCATTCCATTAATATCAACGGAAACTACAATAGTTACAGAAAGTGTAATGATCGTAGGATAGGATAGATGTTATGTTTATTGTGAACATTCTTAGGCTGCAGGTGAGAGCACTTTACAGTGGAGATGCCTTGTGTACCCTGTGTTAAGCGGAATCCTTGGGTTAACCAGAGTCCTTGGTTGTTCCTCAGTGTTAAGTAGAATCCTTGTGTTAAGCAGAGTCCCTGGTTGTTCTTCGGTGATAAGCAGAATCCTTGTGCTAAGCAGAGTCCTTGGTTGTTCCTCGGTGTTAAGCAGAATAGTGGGTTGTTCTCGGTGTTAAGCAGAGTCCTGGGTTGTTTCTCGGTGTTAAGCAGAGTCCTATTGCTGTTAAGCAGATGTGCCGTCCGCTCGTGTTAAGCAGAGTCCTTGGTTATTCCCCGCTGTTAAGCAGAATCCTTGTGCTAAGTAGAGTCCTGGGTTGTTCCTCGGTGTTAAGCAGAGTCCTTGGTTATTCCCGCTGTTAAGCAGAATCCTTGTGCTAAGTAGAGTCCTTGGCTGTTCCTGGTGTTAAGCAGAATAGTTGTTGTTCCTCGGTGTTAAGAGAGTCCTGGGTTGTTCCTCGGTGTTAAGCAGAGTCCTTGGTTATTCCCCGCTGTTAAGCAGAATCCTTGTGCTAAGTAGAGTCCTGGGTTGTTCCTCGGTGTTAAGCAGAGTTCTTGGTTATTCCCCGCTGTTAAGCAGAATCCTTGTGCTAAGTAGAGTCCTTGGTTGTTCCTCGGTGTTAAGCAGAGTCCTTGGTTATTCCCGCTGTTAAGCAGATTCCTTGTGCTAAGGTAGAGTCCTGGGTTGTTCCTCGGTGTTAACAGAGTCCTTGGTTATTCCCCGCTGTTAAGCAGAATCCTTGTGCTAAGTAGAGTCCTTGGTTGTTCCTCGGTGTTAAGCAGAGTCCTTTGTTATTCCCCGCTGTTAAGCAGAATCCTTGTGCTAAGTAGAGTTCTGGGTTGTTCCTCGGTGTTAAGCAGAGTCCTTGGTTATTCCCGCTGTTAAGCAGAATCCTTGTGCTAAGTAGAGTCCTGGTTGTTTCCTCGGTGTTAAGCAGAATGTGGGTTGTTCCTCGGTGTTAAGCAGAGTCCTGGGTTGTTCCTCGGTGTTAAGCAGAATCCTTGTTATTCCCCGCTGTTAAGCAGAATCCTTGTGCTAAGTAGAGTCCTGGGTTGTTCCTCGGTGTTAAGCAGAGATCTTGGTTATTCCCCGCTGTTAAGCAGAATCCTTGTGCTAAGTAGAGTCCTTGGTTGTTCCACGGTGTTAAGCAGAGTCCTTGGTTTTCCCCGCTGTTAAGCAGAATCCTTGTGCTAAGTAGAGTCCTGGGTTGTTTCTCGGTGTTAAGCAGAATCCTGGGTTGTTCCTCGTGTTAAGCAGAATCCTTGTGCTAAGTAGAGTCCTTGGTTGTTCCTCGGTGTTAAGCAGAATAGTGGTTGTTCCTCGGTGTTAAGCAGAGTCCTTGTTTCTCGGTGTTAAGCAGAGTCCTTGGTTATTCCGCTGTTAAGCAGAATCCTTGTGCTAAGTAGATGTTAGCAGAATAGTGGTTGTTCCTCGGTGTTAGCAGAAGTCCTGGGTTGTTCCTCGGTGTTAAGCAGAATCTTGGTTATTCCCGCTGTTAAGCAGAATCCTTGTGCTAAGTAGAGTCCTGGGTTGTTCCTCGGTGTTAAGCAGAGATCTTGGTTATTCCCCGCTGTTAAGCAGAATCCTTGTGCTAAGTAGAGTCCTTGGTTGTTCCTCGGTGTTAAGCAGAATCCTTGGTTATTCCCCGCTGTTAAGCAGAATCCTTGTGCTAAGTAGAGTCCTGGGTTGTTCCTCGGTGTTAAGCAGAGTCCTTGGTTATTCCCCGCTGTTAAGAATCCTTGTGCTAAGTAGAGTCCTGGGTTGTTCCTCGGTGTTAAGCAGAATAGTGGGTTGTTCCTCGGTGTTAAGCAGAGTCCTGGTTGTTTTCTCGGTGTTAAGCAGAATCCTTGGTTATTCCCCGCTGTTAAGCAGAATCCTTGTGCTAAGTAGAGTCCTGGGTTGTTCCTCGGTGTTAAGCAGAGATCTTGGTTATTCCCCGCTGTTAAGCAGAATCCTTGTGCTAAGTAGAGTCCTGGTTGTTCCTCGGTGTTAAGCAGAATCCTTGGTTATTCCCGCTGTTAAGCAGAATCCTTGTGCTAAGTAGAGTCCTGGGTTGTTCCTCGGTGTTAGTCCTTGGTTATGTTAAGCAGATCCTGGGTTGTTCCTCGGTGTTAAGCAGAATTAAGCATAGTCCTTGGTTATTTCTTATTGTTAAACAGAGTCCTTGGTTGTTTCATCCTTAAACATCACGGATCACTACCCAGGGCCAACAAGTAGCCTTATAGGGATTACACCTATGCAGAAGTCAGTCAGTGTATTCTACCAACCAACAGGACGGGGAAAAGTTGAGAACCGCTGTTCAAGATCAAAGATTATACACTAAAAGTTTCATATATAAAACCGGTTAATAACTGAGTCAGTATTGTTATGACGGCTCAGGCACCAGGATTCCGCCCTTAAGCATCATGGGTCGCCATCCACGGTCAACAGGTGACTTGGGGGATTTTACTCTTATGCAGAGGTGCACTCGGCGTATTATAAAGCCCAGGCGATAGGGCGAAAATAATAGGTTGAGAACCGAGATCAAATATTATACACTGAAAGTTTCATAATAAAAAACAAACATTAACTGTGTCAGTATTAATCTGTCCGTTTAACCACCAGGATTCTGACCTTAAGCATTACCGATCACTACCTAGGGCCAACAATTAGCCTTATACGGCTTACAACTCTAGACATGTACAGTCAGTGTATTCTACCAACCAACAAAGCGAAAACAAAGTTGATAAACCGCTTTTCTAGATCAATTATTATAAACTGAGTGTTTCATATATGAAAAAAGAACATTAACTCTGTCAGCCACCCGGATTCCGCCCTTAAGCATCATAGTTTGCCAGCCACTGCCAACATGTTGCTTGGGGGGGGGTACTCCACTGCAGTGGTGCAATCGGCGTACTCTAAAGCCCTAGCTGACAGGGCTAAAAAAAAAGGTGAGAACCATTTTTCTATATCAAGCATTATACACTGGAGGCGCGTGGGCTAGTGGTTAGAGTCGTGGAAAATGGACTCGTCGATTCAAGTTCAATTCCTAGACGAAGCTGTTGGTATTTCACATAGCGCTAATACCCTTGGGAAAGATAGGAATCCATATATTCTCCCTCCAGCTATGGGTTAAATAGTAGGCCAGACTTGGCCGTTCAGCCTTGAGTAGGTAACCAGTCTAGGAGAGGGATAACTCTGAATTCAAAATTCCTGAGGTCGGTCGTTGATTGGGTTTGTGGCAACCCTTGATGCGCCAATTCCTTCCTATCGACTGTGCCAAAAAGTGTGGATGGTTCAACACAAGCCTTCAACACTATAAACAAATCACTGTGTGGGTGTTCATTGTATGAACACTCATACGTCGATCGAGGGGAGAGTCCATTATACACTGAAAGTTTCATATATAAAGAAAACGTCCATTAACTCTGTCAGCCACACGGATTCCGCCCTTAAGCATCATGTTTTGCCACCCACTGCCAACAGGTGGCTTGGGGATGTTACTCCTCTGCAGTGGTGCAATCGACGTACTTAAGCCCGAGCTGACAGGGCTAAAAAATAGGTTGAGAACCATTTTTTCTATATCAAGCATTATACACTGAAAGTTTCATATATATATAAAAAAAAGAACATTAATTCTGTCAGCCACCCGGATTCCGCCTTAAGCATCATGTTTTGCCACCCACTGCAACAGGTGGCTTGGGGGATGTTACCCCTCTGCAGTGGTGCAATTGGCGTACTCTAATGCCCTAGCTGACAGGGCTAAAAAAAAGGTGGAAAACCATTTGTCTATATCAAGCATTATACACTGAAAGTTTCATATATAAAGAAAACGTCCATTACCTATATCAACCACCCGGATTCCGCCCTTGAGCATCATGGGTTGCCACCCACTGCCAACAGGTGGCTTGGGGGATGTTAATCCTCTGCAGTGGTGCAATCGGCGTACTCTAAAGGTTGAGAACCATTTTTTCTATATCAATCATTATACACTGAAAGTTTCATATATAAAGAAAACGTCCATTAACTATGTCAGTATTGATTTGACTGTGTACACACAGATTAAAATAGCAAATTAAAAATCTTATAAATATTTGAAAAGACCAAAATATCACTTAATTGTAAAAAGCGTTTACAAGAATAATGTAATATTTTTTTCTTTCCTTGGTTGCCTTGACAATGGTCACGTCATTCTTTTACAATTAATAGCTGCGCTCTTTTCGAGCAATTAATATACATCAGCACACGGCGAATTAATAACACTTTATTTCCGAAATCACAAACTAGAGATCGATCATGTCATTTCGAAAAAATCTTTTTGGTTTAATGGAAAAGTCTATTAATCGGCTATGTGAAACGAAATAGGATAGGAAGTGGTGAAGAAGAAGAAGAAGAAGAAGAAGAAGAAGAAGAAGAAGAAGAAGAAGAAGAAGAAGAAGAAGAAGAAGAAGAAGAAAAGATCTAGTAAGAAGAAGAAAGAAAGAAAGAAAGAAAGAGAAAAAAGTTATGACCTAGTAAGAAGAAGAAGAGAAGAAGAAGAAGAAGAAGAAGAAAGAAAGAGAAAGAGAAAGAAAAGGTTATGGTCAAGTGATAATAATAATAATAATAATAATAATAAGAAGAAGAAGAAGAAGAAGAAGAAATAATAATAATAAAAAAATAAGAGAAGAAGAAAAAGAAGAAGAAGAAGAAGAAATAATAATAATAATAAAAAAAAAAATAAATAAATAATAATAATATAATAATAATAATAATAATAATAATAATAATAATAAGAAGAAGAAGAAGAAGAAGAAGAAGAAGAAGAAGAAGAAGAAGATACGTCTAAGTAAGAGAAGAAGAGGAAGAAAAAGAAATAAAAATTTATAGCCCAGTGAGAAGAAGAGAGAAGAAGAAGAAGAAGAAGAAGAAAAGAAGAAGAAGAAGAAGAGAACTGTTGCTGAAAGGAAATGAAAACAGAGGTATAAAAACAAACAAAGAAAGAAAGAAAGTTTAAAAGAATAAGATTCCTAACGAAAATGAAAGCTGAGGCAATAAAGGATAGAAAGAAAGAAAGAAAAAAGAAAAATGGGAAAGAAAAAAGAAGCTTTATAAGAAATAAGATTCTAAGTGAAAATTAAAAACTGAGGTAACCAAAGAAAGAAAAAAAGAAAGAAGAAAGAAAGAAAACAGAAAAAGAAGAAAGAAAGCAGAAAGAAAAAAGAAGGAAAGAAATAAGAAAATATTTTTAGCAAAAGAAAGAAAGAAAGAAAGAAAGAAAGAAAGAAAGAAAAAAAAAGAAAGAAAGCAAAAGGAAAAAGAAGGAAAGAAATAAGAAAATATTTTTGCAAAAGAAAGAAAGAAAGAAAGAAAGAAGAAAGAAAAGAAAAGAAAGAAAAGCAGAAAGAAAAAAGAAGGAAAGAAAAGAAAATATTTTTAGCAAAGAAAGAAAGAAAGAAAAGAAAGAAAGAAAGAAAAAGAAAGAAAGAAAGCAGAAAGAAAAAAGAAGGAAAGAAATAAGAAAATATTTTTAGCAAAAGAAAGAAAGAAAGAAAGAAAGAAGAAAGAAAAAGAAAGAAAGAAAGCAGAAAGAAAAAAGAAGGAAAGAAATAAGAAAATATTTTTAGAAAGAAAGAAAGAAAGAAAGAAAGAAAGAAAGAAGAAAAAAGAAAGAAGCAGAAAGAAAAAAGAAGAAAGAAATAAGAAAATATTTTTAGCAAAAGAAAGAAAGAAGAAAGAAAGAAAGAAAGAAAAAAAGAAAGAAAGCAGAAAGAAAAAAGAAGGAAAGAAATAAGAAAATATTTTTTAGCAAAGAAAGAAAGAAAGAAAGAAAGAAAAAGAAAGAAAGAAAGCAGAAAGAAAAGAAGGAAAGAAATAAGAAAATATTTTAGCAAAAGAAAGAAAGAAAGAAAGAAAGAAAGAAAGAAAAAATAAAGAAAGAAAGCAGAAAGAAAAAGAAGAAAAGAAAGAAGAAAATATTTTTAGCAAAGAAATACAATAGAAAGAAAGAAATTTGAATAAAATAAAGCAAGATAAAAAAAACCAGCCAAGTCAGATAAAAATCTAGAAAAGGAAGTACATAATCAGCAGAAAAGAGAAGATGTAGTTTATGATATTCTATGAGAGTTAAAGAGGGAAAAGTTCTTTAAAATGAATAATTAAAAATAATGATAAACAAAAAAAAAAAGAAATAACAAAAAAATAATATTCTCAAATTGCGAAATAAAAGACAGAGTAGAAAAGTGACATTAAAAAAGAATCACGAACATTTTCGGAAAAAAAATTTTTTTTAAATAAAAAATAAAAATTTAAGATTAAAAAAAACAAAAACAGAAAGAAAACAAAAAAAAAAAATTTTTTTAAATTGTACGGAAATAATAATAATAAAAAAAAATTTTTTAAAAAGTAAATGAAAAACAAAATGTCTGAAATTGATCTAAAGTTACATTTACGAATAACAAAACAAAGAATTACATAAACGAACATTAAGAAGCATCCAATTTTAATTATTTTTCCGAGATTTTGCGATTTCCAAAGACCTCGGGTAATATTTAATGATGAAAACTTCAAGTGTAGCAGTCCACCCAAAAGACGGACTGGAGTGAAATGATTTCGTTTCGTCAGTTTGGGTATTTGCAGTTATCCACATTAAAGATATCGCAATTAAAAAGATTTTTCAAAATCGAAATTCATCCACGAATATGAAATTTGGGATTTTAATTACGCATAAATTCTGATACTAAGATTAAAGCTTATTTTGTAGCATTTATTTACAAAGACGATAGACACTGTTCACAATTATATTGTTAGGTTCGGTTCTAACAAAATTCTAACCGCCCTGTCGGTGGGGCGTTAGAAGGCACCGATTGCACCTCTGCAGAGGGGTAAGACTCCCTCAATGGGGCCACCTGTTGGCCGTGGTTGGCGACCCGTGATGCTTAAGGGTATAATCCAGGTGGATAAGCAGTTCATGACTTGCAATATTCTACTTTAGGCTTTTCTTGGGCTAGACGGGCAGTCGGAGAGGCCACCTCTGATCAATGTGCTGGCCACGTCAAGCCGTAGTACCTCTATGATTGCCCCAACCCTATTGCCCTTAAGGCATTCCTTCTTATCCTATGGGTGATAGAAGGCGGTGGCTGAGGGTCTACATGTCCTGGGAATGAGGTTAAACACTATCTGATCGTGAGGTTCCAGTTCTGGAATGTGGAGCACCCGTTCATCAATATTGCTCCCTGGTCCACTCAGATCCGGAGTGGTATTACCTGTTAGGGTCCCATCTGTGGGTTGAATAGAAAAACATGAGTTTATAAACAAAATTGTATTATGCATTAAGAATAAATCTATTTCACAACTTTGTCGGGATCAAAATGACCCACCGAGGTTGATATGCCGTAAAACAAACCAAAGCAAACCAAACCGAACGAAATTCTAGATTTACTCCCTTTGATCAGTAGAGGACAGTTGCCTCCCGTGACAGAGGCATCGTGGGTGCTAGAGCCGGGAAACGTTTTTGTTTTATCAGTTTCAAAGTTTTCATTAACGATATCGCAATTAAAAAGACTTTTCAAGACCGAAATTAATCTGCCTATATGAAATTTGTTTACTTGGTAAGGTTTATTTTATTTTACGGCATATCAACCTCGGTGAGGTCATTTAATACCGACAATGTTTTGAAATAACAAGTACTACCACTTCGGGTCAGAGTGGATCGAGGCGCAATGGTAGTGAAAGAGTGCTTCACATTCCCCAGACCTCCAGGACTTGAATATCACCATCAGGTAGACTTTAACGTCATACCCAGGACATGAAGAACCTCAGTCCCCGCATCTAGCACATATATGATAGAAAAAGGTTGGGGTTTCTATAAGAGCAATAGGATTGGGACGATCATATAGGTGCTAGGGTTTGACATGGCCAGCTGATAGATCGGAGAGGGTCTCTGAGACCGCCCGTCTAGCCTAAGTAAGGGTCTAAATGGAGTGTTGCATGTGTAAGATTTAAGGTTATAATTGAATATACAACCCCGACACGGGTTGAGAGACAAAACATTTTAAATAATACAGCACAGGAATAAACAAGATACATAAACAATAGAAGTGTACATAAACATACATACATAAAAGGACTGAAGCGTCCGTACATAGAAATCACTAACTAGGAGGGGGGTGCCCCATCAAAGAAAGGGGTAGACAGTAGTCTAACCCATGTGCTCGTTCCGGAGATGTAGCTAAAAGAGGAACAGAAGTTTAAAGCAGGCGCTTAAATACCAGAGGTCCCCTAGTGGGAGCAAACGGCAACACCACGGGAAGATAACTCTTCCTGACAGAGGGAAGATAATCCCCACACATGTAATTGACTGCCCTCCCATCAGAATTTCGTCCTTAAGCATCACAGGTCACCAACCACGGTCACGGGTCAACAACCACGGTCAACATATATTTGTTTACTGTTTTTGTTTCTGTTTCTGTGACGGCATTCACACTGGGTGTCTTGAGCCGGCTCCAACCAACGAATACTATTGTGGTTAATTCATGTAAGTAGTAACAAGGGAATAGGAAATTCACAAATGGTCTCCAAATCCCACATGCATATCCCGGTCAGGGGAAAAAGATTACCTTGTTTGCCACAGATTCTCCGCAGATTCAGTGACAATTACCCCGAGAGACGTTGATTCCTGACGATCATGGTGACGCCTTTTGGATTTATATATATATATATATATATATATATATATATATATATATATATATATATATATATACTTTGTTGGGGTACGAAGATTCATGGTACAAGGTGATTCTAGGCTGGCCCTATTCTCTACCAGTAGTTTGTTGTAGAGTTCAGGTTCCGTATGAGAGCTCAATGCTTATTTTTATAAACAGAGCAAATTTATTTGTGAATAAAAAGGCCTTAAATACAGGTATTTATGTGAGAGATGTTTAGTTTTTTGTTTTGTTTTACGGCGTATCAACGATTTCCGGGTCATTTGATGTTGAATCAAGTCATTTTTATAAACAAAGGACTCAGTGAGAGATGGTTGTTGGGTTGTTTTATTTTTTCGGCAAATTGATCCTTTTCAGGTCATTTCATGCCGAATCTTGTCATTTCAATCTAGGGTGCATTACAGCATCAGCTGTTACTTAAATAGTAACCCAACGTAGCTCTAAGTATTAAACATGCTCATTGTTAAATACTAACAATGAGCATGTTTAATACTGCGTTATTCGGACTATTGTACCCATCTTCATTGTTATTTGTACAACGTTTCGGCGGATATACCCTCCGGCCTTCTTCAGGTATTTCTTGTCGGACTCGGGAACCTTCTCGAACTCGGGAACCTTCTTTTCGAACTCGGGAACTTTCTTGTCGTAATCGGGGCCATCACGGAACTTTGAACCTAACCCTTTATTCAGTCCACGGGGGTATCCTGTTCTCATTCCGAGAAGGTTCCCGAGTCCGACAAGAAATACCTGAAGAAGGACGGAGGGCATATCGGCCGAAACGTTGTAAAATAACAATGAAGATGGGGACATTAGTCCGAATAACGCAGATAATACTAATCTTCAAGCCTCATCTCAAACATTCAAAGAAATAGTCACCCAACGTAGCTCCAAGTATTAAACCTGCTCATTGTTGCTTAACTGTGGTGCTTTCAACGTGACTTGACCGTAATCTCCGTTAAAATATGCTGGGGTAGGCAAATATTTCTGTAATGATTTTGTCGGTGAAAGATAATTAATAGTAATTAAAGATGAAATTAAATGCCTCACATCATCAGCTAAACGTCAACTGAATGTTTTTTCCCCGCGTCCGGTATTACAATTATTAACCCTCGAGCGCAACTTTCAAAACAAAATTTTACAAATAGAAAATGTTCATACTATTGAATTATGATCGTTTCTAGACGCATTATTAAATTATTTATGTTAATGTCATCTCTCAAAAAAATGTATTTCAATAAATAATGAAATTAAGAAGAAAAGAATAAGGTAAATATATAATGCTTGCAAAGACAAAGGTCACAAGACGCAATGTGTGTTGTTGGACTATCAGGGTAAAAGATATACGATAAAGTATATAGATATTGTATTAACTAGCAAATATATGCACCTTCCGGGTGCAAGTATTTAAGTTTTAATGTAATAAAATATCGTATTAAATTAGAAAGACTAATGAAACTAAATAAGAATACAGATAAAAAGATTTGAAACAGAATGGAGTATAATCGAAAAATATAACAACTGAAACTTACTCTTCCATCACTCTCGTCTTTCATGGTTATTTTTTCTAATTTAATTGCTTAGTTAAAAGAGGAAGTTAAGAATAAAATGACAGTTATTTTTTCTTGTTAATGGATTTCATTTAAGATTCATTGAAGAGATTTTTGTTTATATTCATTAAAATAAAACCAAACAGTTAGAAATCAATAATACTAATTAGGTCGGGAAAATAACTTTTTGTTATCTATTTTTGTCTGCAAAATCAGTTCTAGAGCTTCCCTACTACTAAAAATTGGTTTATAGAAGTATTTTGGCCCAAGGAATCCAAAAATAATATCATAAAAAATCTTAAAATCAACCAACTTTAAGTTATTGATGATTCTGATTTTTTCATAGCAAGACCAATATCCCGATGCGGCACTGCATCTATGATAATTTGTTTTCCGATTATTATTTCACATATATTGAACATTATTTGTACCAAAAAGATGGTTTGATTTTTGCTCAGAACCGAAGTTAAAACATTTTGCAAAGATTTGTTAGAATTTTGCACTTCAAATTTTTGGACTATGTTAAGTTAGACATCCCCAAAATTTGAGCTTCCAATTCCAAAAATTGGTGGAGTTATGCCAATTTTTAGCCCTCCAAATTTGAATGGTGGCGACCTTTTGTAATCTATTTTTGTCTGTAAAATGAGTTCTAGAGCTTCCCTACTCCTAAAAATTGGTTTATAAAAGTATTTTGTCTCAACTAATAAAAAAAAATCAATTTTAAGTTATTAATGATTTCTGATTTCCTAAATTTTAACTGATGCTGTAGCTTCGATTCTGAGCATGAATCAAACTATCTTTCTGTGTGATTTTCCCGTTTTCTTTTTTACACCAGTAAGAACGACGGAGAAGTATTAAAAACAAAAAAAAAAAAATAGAAAAGAAGAGGCTACGTCGAACTAAATTTATATTTTAAAGGCATAAATCTTTATACACACAACACACACACACACACACACACACACACACACAGATATATATATATATATAATAGCATAAACTTTACAGATCATTGCCGTCCCTCACAATCCTATAACTCCACCACCAGAACCCTTCCTTGCATGAGCCCTCAAATGATTCATCAAACCTGCTGCAGATCCACAAAGTTTGATGCAAATATGATATTGAGAGGATTTCCTTCCCGATGAATAAGATGATTCAGATGAATCAGATGATAAAATTTGATGCTTATGCACCATCATATGTCTCATAAGACCAGAAGCCGACTTACAGACCTTGCCACAGATAGCACAAGACACATTTTTTGTTCCTGGAATTTGCACATATATATATATATATATATATATATATATATAGAGAGAGAGAGAGAGAGAGAGAGAGAGAAAGAGAGAGAGAGAGAGAGAGAAAGTTTTGTAGAAAAACAACAATATATTAAAAGTTTTGCTGACAGAAATCTGTCTCGACATTATGAAGATGTCTTTATCAAAGCAACATTGTAAACGGAAAAACGAAATAGATATATCATTAATCACGAGGCACAGAACGCTCTCGATCAGTATCGGAATTTTCAAAAACAAAAATTTTTTAAATGCGTATTTATTGTTAAAAATAAAATAAATTTTATTTTAAAAAATTATAAGCATTTTTATCATAAAAAAAGCTCAAAAGAGTTTGCAGTAAAAGTGGATATGGATATCAAAAAGTTCAGGAAAATGTTCCGGTTTGTTTTTTCTACAAAACTTTCTACACATATTGTCGGATTCAATATCCATTTTAACTTTCATATATATATATATATATATATATATATAGAGAGAGAGAGAGAGAGAGAAAGATAGAGAGATAATCAACAACACAATTTACAAGCATACCTACACACGCTGCAGACAGGCTCCGAGCATAAGGAACGCATTGCATTTGAAGTATAAATAAGCAAACATTTTCAAGAGGAAGACATTTTTTCATTCTAATTGAGAAAAGCAAGTGCTTCAAACATTCAGAATATACGAAGTTTGATAATTTAAAAAAAAAAAAAAAAAAACTGTGAAAAAATAAGTTCTAAAGTAACCAGTGTTAAAACACAAAATAACACTACAAATGTCCATTTTCAACAAATTCTGAATCGACTTATACTCATATGGAGGCGCGTGGTCCAATGGTTAGAGTCGTAGGAAATGGACTCGTCGACCCGAGTTCAATTCCTCGACGAAGCTGTTTGCATTTCACAAGGCGCTAATACTCTTGGGAAAGGTATGCATCCAATTCTCCCTCCAGCTATGGGTAAATAGCAGGGCAGACTGGGCTCTTTAACCATGGCTAGGTAACCAGTCTAGGAGACGGAAAACTCTGAATTCAACCCTGTTAAACTCCGCTTAAGAAATTAACCTTGTGTCATATCCTGCTCGTGCGGAGGGGTTGGTAAATATATATACTCATGTACGAATTGAGTTCCTAAACCACGTTTGAATACATGAGTAATCGAATGAAGTTCTGCTTTCGTTAACGATCATCACCAGTTCGGCATCAAAAATCATATTTCAGATTAATTATTTAATGTGTGTGTATTTTTAAAAAATCATCTGTGATCTGTCACCTGATGTGATATATAAGGTTTTCGGACCATATGACCTTTAGGCACCCCTTTTTGATCTCGATTAAGAAAGGACATGTTTTTCATTTACACCGTCAATATCCGGTTGTTTTAATAGACGATTTTTAGATTCTTTTTTAAATTATAAAACTAACCTCTAACCCTAACCCTAACCCCTAACAAACAACCGGATATTGACGGTGTAAATGAAAAACATGTCCTTTCTTAATCGAGATCAAAAGGGGGTGCCTAAAGGTAATATGGTCCAGATTTGCTAGTGTTTATTTCATTATTCGAAAATGCATTTTTTTATCTAATCAAAGTCTCACTATTTCGTCAATAGAAGTAAACCTGTGTTAATGAACATATGAAACATGAATAATCTTGATATTTTGGACTGTTGTCCTCATCTTTATTGTGTGTAAATACCAAGTTCAGGCCAGTGTAACCCAGGATCTGTTTAGATATTTCTAATTACCTTAAAATAAGAATCTGACGATTAGCCATGAATTCAAACTTCAGCTCCAAAGCCACGTTTGAATTCGTGGGTAATCGTCTGAAGATTACTTATTTTAAGGTAATTTAAAGAAAAAAACATCTAAACAGAGCTCGGGGTTACAGTGACCTGAACGTCGTGTTTATACACAATAAAGATGAGGAGAACAGTCCTAAATACCAAAATTAATTTTAAATCTAAATTAATTATTCAACACTTGAGAGTTCTTCAACAATTATATATCATATGTCCTGAACATAAAGCACATAGCTGCCACTCCGGTATTAATAATGAATAGCAGGACCGGTGGATATAACAAAGTATTATAGTTTAATTATTACAACGTTTGATATGTTTACTTAAGAGCTATTACTTTCTTTCATGTAATCTTTTCAATATTTTTTTATTTAAAGAGATTAGCATTGTCGCTTCCGAGCGCTCGCCCCTCTTCATCTTTCATCTTCTTTCTTTCTTCTTTCTTTCTTTCTTTCTTTCTTTCTTATTCTGCCTTTTCATTCTTTATATCCCCGTGGTGTAGTAGCTAACGGGCTGAACTGCAACATCGCAGTAAGCAAGTTCGAACTCTAGTTATTTGATGTCAAAACCGCCCTTGCCTGAAAAAAAAAAAAAAACAAAAACAAAAAACGTTTGGTTTCTATAGTTACAAACAATATACTCTAATACCAAATAGAAAAACTGTGGTGCGACTCTTTAATTCTAAGCAGAACACATAGACATTTAAGTCTTATATTTTAACTCATGATGAACGGATACAATGCATAAAGACTGAAATAACACCAGTGGTCATCGGAGCACCAGGACTCAAGCTAAATGGAGCATAAAATTCATTAACGTTATCCCGTGTAGGATCCAGCATATTGCGCAATTTAGTCAAGCCTCCACAAGTTGTTTGGATTGGTTTCTTTGTTTAATGGCATGTCATCCCTTATGGGTTATTTAACGACAAACCATCCTTTTAGAAGTACACGTTAGCTTATAGTCGGGGGTGAGGGGGTTCACACCTTTCATATATAAATTATACAAAGCAAATATCACCATGTAAATGGAAAAATTATAAGTAAAATAAAACAAAATAAAATTAAAAGTCACGGCCGTTTGATGCAATACGTACACAATTGTAATTATGTAAATAAAAAAAAAAGAAAAAAGAAAAAAAGAAAAAAAAAAGAAAAAGAAAAAAGAAAAAAAAAGAAAAAAAAAGGGGGCTCATAAATAAAAAAAATAAAAAAGTGAACAAAATGGTACTTAGATACAAAAATCATTAAAGTAATTCCTCTTTTAGCATGACTAAAGAAAATGTTTGACTTACCTCGTTACAAGCTTAGTATTCCGTACAAAAGAAAAAGTGTTTTTGGTTACGTATCCCATTTAAATATGGAGTTCGCGCGTCTGATTGGCTGGTTCTAACAACCAATCGGAAGCGCGGTGCTTTGTATTTGATTGGGATGAGGTCAACAACCGTCCAGTATAAAAAAAAAGATTTTCCCCATCATGTCTTTTTAGCGGTTAAGAAAAGGTGGTGCACCAGAGTTAGATCGCCTCTGGTGGGTCTGCAATGCGAGGATGTATGATGTTGTAAGACCGAAACATCCCAATGAACTTTGCATAAAAACATCACTGAAACAAACCACCGGCGCCCAAAAGAAATGAGCGTATGTTAAAGTATAGATTAAGGATACCCAAAATTGGCCTAAAATGCGTTTTTGACAAAATGAATTTAACCTACCCTACAGAAAATAATTTACCAAAAATCAGAGAATTTATCGGATTTGAATGAAAATGTTGATTTATCAATGAATGACCTTTATTATGCATTATTTATATTATTTCAAAACTTTCTGATTTTTTTCAGATCACTTAAGTTTGACCCCCCCCCTTATTTTGGGGGTGTAAAATCTTGTCGAGTTGTTCCTTGTTTGATACTAATTACAGTAGAAATAAAAAGATAAAAGACCGATGTTATAAATAAAATAAACACATTTTTAAAGGGAATATTTCATAAGAAAATAAGTACCGAAAATCGGAAAATAAAATGTAAAAAAAACATAAATAAATAAAATTTTGGAGATTTCTTTTTACTCATTTCGATAATTATTTAATTGGCTAATTAATTTAATAAAGAAAAAATTATACATCGATATTTTTTCTGCTTAAAAAGGGGGGCCTAAATTTTCAATAGAGTTCTTTTTCAAAACTTATACATTGTTTCTTTCTTTCTTTATATCTCCTTCTTCCGCTCTATCTATCTCACTTTATCTATTTCTCTCAATATCTTTCTTTCCCCTCTTCTCTTCTCTTTGTCTTACCTCTTCTTTTCTCTCTCTCTCTCTCTCTCTCTCTATATATATATATATATATATATATATATATACACACACACACATATATATATATATTGTATGCATCTCTTTCTCTCTTGTTCATCTTTTTCTTTCTAATTCTCTATCTCTTTCTCTTTCTCTGTCTGTCTCTCTCATTCTCTCGCTCTTTCTTATTCTCTATGTATCTCTCTATATATCCTTCTTCCCTCCCTCACTCTAACTACCTTCGTCTCTATCTTTTCGAAACAGATATTCAATTCCTCATGCTCTCTAAACTGTCCTCTTCTCTCTCCTCTCTCTCTCTCTCTCTCTCTCTCTCTCTCTCTCTCTCTCTCTCTCTCTGTATATATACATATATATATATATATATATATATATATGCATTTATCTTTTTCTCTCATTTCTCTTTTTCTCTCTAATTCTCTCTCTAATTCTCTCTCTCATTCTCTCTAAATCCCTTCTTCCCTCCATCACTCTACCTACCTTCATCTCTTTCTTTTCCAAACTGATATTCAAATTCCTCATTCCCTCTAAACTGTCCTCCATCTTTCTTTTTTTCTGAGATTCTAAATCCTGTTTTAATTACCAAAAATAAAAGCAGCCCAGCCTGACAAGCCATCATACAGTTTCCTCTTTTCTGTCATGTTCTTCCACTTCAAACAATTGCAGGTCGACTAAAATTACCTCTAAAATTAAGATTTCCTCCCTGATTGACATGTCCATTAAAAAAGGGGGCGTGTGCATCGCTTTAAAATAGGTCTGTCCATGAACCGTTTGTGTCCAGCCGAACTTTCTCTCATCCTTTTTATTTTTGCACTTTTTTCACTTCAGGGAACAGATGGATGAGGCAAGCTATCATTGTCAAACACATGTTTGCAAAGGGGAATAAAAAGCGCTGAAAGAAAGCAATTTTAAACCTTGCGAAAATATTTTCATGATTAAAATTATGATAATTACTGTTATTTCCATATCTGTTCATTTGATATCATTTTTATTATTTCCTTTGGGTGATTCATTTATTCGTTCTTATTTTAATGTTGATCAAAACAGGTGTTTATGCCAAGTCACAAACTTGAAATATATTATGGCCACGTTAGCTCATTCGTTCGTTCATTCGTTTATTCTTCTTCTTCTTCTTCTTCTTCTTCTTCTTCTTCTTCTTCTTTCTTCTTTCTTCTTCTTCTTCTTCTTCTTCTTCTTCTTCTTCTTCTTCTTCTTCTTCTTCTTCTTCTTCAAGCATCATCCACCTCTAGAATTATCGCTCACAAGGTCTTCTTCTTCTTCTTCTCTTCTTCTTCTTCTTCTTCTTCTTCAAGCATCATTCCACCTCTAGAATTATCGCTCACAGGTCTTCTTCTTCTTCTTCTCTTCTTCTTCTTCTTCTTCTTCTTCTAGAATTATTGCTTCTTCTTCTTCTTCTTCTTCTCTTTTATTATTATTATTATTATTATTATTATTATTATTATTATTATTATTATTCACTCCTTTAGAGTTTTCACATCAGCATTAGCTGATGGTCTTTCACTGGAGTCTGAGTGACA
This sequence comes from Doryteuthis pealeii, assembly GCA_023376005.1. Classification (NCBI taxonomy): domain Eukaryota; kingdom Metazoa; phylum Mollusca; class Cephalopoda; order Myopsida; family Loliginidae; genus Doryteuthis; species Doryteuthis pealeii. Next base: position 16,557,012 of record CM042156.1, read on the forward strand.
GCAAGTCTCCTCAGGTCTCCAGGACTCTTCTGAGTATTCTGGCAGATTGCAGCATTGCAGTTTTCTGAATGGTGTCAATCTTCCTCAGATTTCCAAACTTTCCAAACCCTTTTCCAATCCTTTTGGGACCGTTCCAAGTGCTCCAACTACAATTGGTATCACTTTGATTTCATATTATTATTATTATTATTATTATTATTATTATTATTATTTCACTCATTTTGAGTTTTTCACACCTGCAGAAGCCGGTGGTTCACTGGAGGCTGAGTGACAGCAAGCCTCCTTTCCAACCTCTTGGGGATTGTTTCACGATCGGCACGATTATTATTATTATTATTATTATTATTATTATTATTATTTCTTTGCAAGGTAACAGAACTTCATTGGTCTTCCCATTCCCCCAGTATATTTTCTAGCTCATTTTAAACTGTCCCAAATTTTTCAACTGTGATTGTTACACCGGTACCTTCACGTTTTGCAAATTTTTAGATCTCTCACAAGGTCCAAATATTAATCTAATATTCTTTCGGTGTCTTATACTCAGTTGTTGATTGGTTATTTGGTTGCTTGTATTTTACGGCATGATAAACCATGGGTTATTTTATGCCGAAAATATTCTTATCTTATTCATTCAGTTTTTTAAAAACTTTTTTTAAACAGATTTTTATGATTCATTATTTTTTTCTATTTAACACATAGACGGGGTCTTAACAGGTACTACCACTCCGGGTAAGAGTGGACCTGGAAGTAATGGCTATGAAGGGCTACTCCACTCTACCGAAAGATCCAAAATTGGATCTTCACCATTTGATGCAATTTACTGTCAAACCGAGGACACTAAGACGCTTCAGGTACAAATATAAAAAGAGTTTCGGGTTTTGCCTTAAGGGCAAAAGGTTTGGGACAACCCTATTGGGGCTAGCGCTTCAGGTGACTAGCCGATTGATCGGATGGGATCTCTCCAACCATCTGTCTGTCTAGTAAGTACTTAGTAAGGTGAAATTGGAATGGTGTTCAGCCACCAGGAATACGTCCTTAAGCATAACAGGTCGCCACTCACGGCCAGCATGTGGCTCCAATGTCTAGAGGTGCAGTCGGTGTATTGTTCTGTCCCAGATAAGAGAGTGGCATAATTAATTGTAGGTTGTTACATCATTAGCAAGCTATTTTCACAGATCCATTACTATTGAATAGCGATGTCGATCCCGCCAATGAATGTACAATATGTATAATTTTAATTCGTTTTTAAAATGAAAATGAGGAAATATTTTGGCAGATGTTTATCTAAGTTTATAAGATTCATGTTTTTTGTTTGTTTGTTCTTATGGTAAAAATTAATTATGTTGGTTTGGTTTGGTTTGTTTTATTTTACGGCATATCAACCTCGGTGGGTCATTTAATGCCGACAAAGTTGTGAAATGAATTCATTCTTAATGCATAATACAATTTTGTTTATAAACTCATGTTTTTGTATTCAACCCATAGATGGGACCCTAACAGGTACTACCACTCCGGGTCAGAATGGACCAGGGAGCAATTGGGATGAAGGGGTGCTCAACATTCCCCAAACCTCCAGAACTGGAACCTCACCATTCCCAGGACATGTAGAACCTCAGCCACCGCCTTCTAGCACCCATATGATAAGAAGGGTTTGGGGCTTGCCATAAGGGCAATATGGTTGGGGCAATCATATAGGTGCTAGGGCTTGACGTGGCCAGCCGATTGATCGGAAGGGGCCGCTCCGACCGCCCGTCTAACCCAAGAAAAGCCTTAAGTGGAATATTGCAAGTCATAGACTGCTCAGCCACCTGGGTTCTATTCTTAAGCATCACGGGTCGCCACCCACGCCCCAGCCGACAGGGCGGTATGTTAGTTGGGGGTATTAACTTTATAATTGCAGTGTTTTTTTTTTACAGCGCCGGACTAGTATTATCAGTTCTGAATCACCAATTTATCACCTTCGGACTATTATCTCTCTGGCCCCATGAAAGAGGATTTGATATGCAAACATTATTCTAGTGACGAGGAAGTGAAATCTGCAGTGAAAAGTGGCTCAAAGAACAATCAACAGAATTCTGCGGGGCAGCGATACAGGCTCTCATTCGAAGGTGGAATACTGCTATTGAGAGAAACGGTGACAATGTAGAGAAGTAGGGATGTGATCCACAGAGGACCAGCTTCATTTTTATGTATGATACATGTTCCTGTGTTTGTAATCATACTTGTCCGAAACAAAATGGCATTACCTTTTGACTCAGCTCGTATAGTATCCGGTGTAATATCTTCCAATTTTTATTCTTGTATTTCGTTAAAGCCATTTAGAATCAGAGTACAGTGTATAAATATTGTTGGATTATTTTGTATATAAGGTGTGCTAAAATATACCACTTAAATTTATAGAGTATGCGAGGTCACGTGGTTTAAACCTTAGCCAATCAACAGCCCTAATGCGTGGCTGGTTGACTATTTAATCACTGATACTGAGAGACGTCCATTTGCAATCATTGACGAATGAATGCAATACTGAGGAGCACCAAGGAACAACCAAAGGATTTTTACCAAGGATTTCCGCTGAACAACCGCTCTTGCTTGGAGCCTAAATGATGGCTCATAAAATCGTAACAAACCTAACGTTCTGTATATAACACGATAAGATATAGAATTCGCAAAGGAAGAGACTTAAAAGAGAAGAGGAATTGGTACTTACTAAAATCTATATTAAGAAAATAGAGATACATAAATAGAGAGACGAGGGTTTTCTTTATCTTTTTCTTTTAGTTTTAGTTTTTTAATATATTTGATTACATTTCCCGAGTTCCAGATAGTAAATACTTTCATAGTGAAAATTATGGTAATTACGATTATATCCAGATCTGTTCAATTCATATCATTTTATTATTTTCATTTGCTGATTTATTTATTACTTTTTTGCTTTAGTTTTGATCAAAACAGGTGTTCGTGCCATGGCATGAACTTGTACATATTGTGATCACGTTCGCTTCATATTATATTATTATTATTATTATTATTATTATTATTATTATTATTATTATTATTTTCACTCCTTTTGAGTTTTTCACATCAGCTTTAGGTGATTGTTTTTTCCGTCCTATTTCTTCTTTTTCTTCCTCTTTCTTTATTGCTGTTCTTCTTCTTTGTATTTTTTCTTCTTCGCTTCCTGTGTTGTTGTTGTTGTTGTTGTTGTTGAGAACGAGCACTGCTGTATGCATTAAGGAAGAGAGCAAGACATTGTCTTGCCTGCCGGAATCGAACCCGCATCCTCCCGAATGCAAGAAAGTGAGACTTAGTCGTTGGATGGACGCGAGGTTCAACTCGGGTGTCCAGATGTTGGGAGCCTACCCGTGTCCGCTCGAATGCAACAAAGTGAAAACTTGGGGGTTGCACGGACGCGAGGTTCGACTCCGGTGCCCGGATGTTGGGAGGCTACTTCCATAAGTAGCTGGAATCTAAGGAGAACGACAGAACCAGAGCGGTGCGCGTACCGACAGAGACTAAACGGCGTAAGACTTTAGTTGAAACTAATGAGAAAAGACAAAAGAACAGTGATGAACTTAACCAGTTTGCGGCGGACTTGATTGTGGACACACCTCCACACAGAATTTTTTTTATTTTTTTATTCAGCAAATTTATTTATTACTTTTTGCTTTAGTTTTGATCAAAACAGATGTTCGTGCCATAGCACGAACTTGTATATATTGTGATCACGTTCGCTTCTTCTTCATATTATTATTATTATTATTATTATTATTATTATTATTATTATTATTATTATTATTTTCACTCCTTTTGAGTTTTTCACATCAGCGTTAGGTGATGGTTTTTCACTGTCGTTCTATTTTTTCTTTTTATTCCTCTTCTCTTTATTGCTGTTCTTTTTTTCCTCCTCTTTTCTTTATTGCTGTTCTTCTTTTTCTTTGCATTTTTCCCTCTTCTTCTTCTTTTTCTTCTTCTTCTTCTTCTTCTTTGCATTTTTCCTTCTTCTTCTTCTTCTTCTTCTTCTTTTTTGCATTTCTTCTTCTTCTTCTTCTTCTTTGTATTTCTTCTTCTTTGCATTTCTTCTTCTTCTTCTTCTTCTTCTTCTTTGCATTTTTTCCTTCTTCTTCTTCTTCTTCTTCTTCTTCTTCTTTTTTGCATTTCTTCTTCTTCTTCTTTCTTCTTCTTCTTCTTCTTCTTCTTTGTATTTCTTCTTCTTGCATTTCTTCTTCTTCTTCTTCTTCTTCTTCTTCTTCTTCTTCTTCTTTTGCATTTTCCTCCTCCTCCTTCTTCTTCTTCTTGTACTATGAATAACTCAGACCTCTCTCTTTAGTCTTCTGCGATTGTGTTTGTTCTCTATAACTTCAATTCATAACTGAGGTTAGTAACGAAAAACAATCGCTCCTTTGAGACGAGAAGAAAATATTTTTTCTCAGTTAATAAAGAGACGAATAATAGGGAAAACACAAACTAATTTATGGCATATTCTAAAACAAAATTATTATCTTTCGTATTTTTGTGGTGTGATCACCTGATTGTATTCAATTGAAACCACCTGAACATATATTGTAAATAAGCTGAAAACATAATTGCTACCTCAAAAGTGATAATTTCAAAAAAGCCTTTCAGTTAAATGTAAACAAAACATGAAAGAATATTCAATATGAAGACGTTGTACTATACCATACTTCTTTATTATACTATTTTCCTCTACTTTCATTTTAATCAACTCTCGACTTCACTATAGCAATTCAAAAACATATGAACCTCTATCCAAACAGAAATCACAAGGGAAATACCGAATATTGAATCTTGTACCCTTCTTACTTTTAATACCATACCTTAGCGCTTAGGCTTTTATAATATATCTCCTTATTCACCTCAACTAGTGTTGTATAGCCGCTGACTGGAATTCAATAAAACCACAGACACGGATATATATAAATAGGACCCGTCTTTATTTTCTTCGGTGTGTGGGTGGTGAGGGGCGACGAGTGTTCACAATGAAAATGCCGGGTGTCTGGCGAAGAGCGCAGTGTTCACAATGAACTTCCAAGTGGTTGACGAGAGACGAGGTTATCTTCTCGGCTGCTGCTTGGGACTGATCCCATACCCTTCATCCGCTAGGTTTTTATATACAATAAATATGCCTACGCATTTTTATCTTTTGATCTGATAACGGATATATATATTTCTTTATCTTTCTCTTCACCGGAAGAATCGGCTTCCGTTTTCCTTTTTTCTTTTATCTGTTTCTTCATCTTCTCTCTGCTTCTTGACCGGAAGACCTCTCTTCCGTTCTCCTTTTTTTTAAATATATTTTTTCATCTTTCTCTTTGTCTTTTGACCGGAAGAGGAATCTTCCGTTGCAAGATATGCAACACTAGTTATAAAAAATCACAAAATTTCTTTTAAAATAACATATTTTCATCTTTTCATATAAATGCCCATTAATTTCATCTTACTCCCATGAATTATAATCATTATTTTTTTTAAAATTTTGCTTCCGTTCCAAGGGTTATTTCCCTTGTAACTGCTATGGTTTTAAAATATAAATATCACTTTCTTGTAAAACTCCGTAACCCCATGCCCCAAACTGCATGCGCACGTTTTAAAGAATTTTTAAAAAGAATTAAATATTTCTTTTCTTAAAAAGTCGGTCATGAGTTATTTAACATCTTGGTAGGTTGGTTGGTTGGTTGGTTGGTTGGTTGGTTCGGGTTTACGGAATGTCGACACTTATTGGGTCAGCCATTTTGTCTTATTAATTCTTGTTGAGTATTCAATTCTTAACCAATTTTTAAACACATTTTTAAACTCATTCTTTGAACTATCTAAACCATTGATGGAACCTTAGGTACTACCGCCTCGTGAGTAATGACGATATGTTACGTAATAGGTTCTTTGTCTTTTTATGCATGGGCTCATTTCTTTCTGTGCGAAACTACTTTTCAACTCCTCCAGTCTTGATTAAAAACAAGACAGCACCTTTTGACATTTTAAAACTTTTTTTAGCTGTGTCAAATTCTAGCAGTTGTCGATGCAGAGAGAGAGAGAGAGAGAGAGAGAGAGAGAAGAGAGAGAGAGGAGAAGGTTACAATAACAGAGCCGCTTAAATTAGATACGCTAAGCTTGTCATTCGCCTGTTAGTGGAGGAGAATAAAGACAGAAAGAAAGGCCGTTCTTTTTTTCGATAGGCAAATCTAGCCTTCGTCGTGATGTCTACCTTAAAGGTCTGGAGTTCGATTTCCTTTCCCTTCCGACTATTCCCCCCCCCGCCGTTATAATTACAAAATAATCAGCTGAATATTTTTTACGTCATATTCCAATTCAATTGTATACTGTCAAATTGCCACACTGGAATTGTTGCCGAAAAAATCTGTCATCCCTCTGGCAGGGTTTTAATTTCTCCCCAAAATGTTCAACCCCAGCAATTCTCTGATGGAATTTCAACAAACATTCTAAATAAACGCATTCCAAATAAATTCCTTCTTTCAAAAATATTTTTTTTAAATATTTATTTTCTTCTTCAATCACAATTCATTTTTACTAAAACTGATCCTGTTTCCAAGGCCCTCTAATAACGTAACATACAGAGGGGTACCCCACGCTCCTCGGAGCTCCAGGATTGGAATTTCACCACTAGATGCAGCCCTACCCAGGACACTAAGACCCTAATACCTGCCTTCTATCACGTATATGTTGAAAAGGGTTGAGGATTTGACATGCAGGCAATAGGCTGAGGACAATCATATAAGCGGTAGAGCTTGAACTGACCAGCCGATTGATTCGATGAGGGTCTCTCGACTGCCCGTAAAGCCCAAGAAATGTCAAAGTAGAGTGTTGCATGTTATGTACATTTCAACCATCAGATCTCCTTTCTCAAGTAACACAGGTCTCCACCCATATATATATATATATATACCAACCCCTCAGCACGAGCAGGGTGTGACACAAGTTTAACAGGTTTGAATTCAGAGTTTTCCTTCTCCTAAAGTGGTTACCTAGCCATGGTTAAAGAGCCCAATCCGCCATACTAATAGCCCATAGCTCGAGTGGCCGACGAACGTGTGATAATGAAAGAAAGCGAAAAGATAGATAAATACTGTAAATAATGTAATTGGTGCCCTAGGAACGGTCCCCAAAGGTCTGGAAAAGAATTTGGGTGATTTGGAAATCAGAGGAAGAATCAAGACCATTCAAACTACAGCACTGTTAAGATCGGCTAGAATATTCAGAAGAGTCTCGGGGACCTGAGGAGACTTGCTGTCACTCAGACTCCAGTGAACCACTTCCATATCTTATTATAATGGAGATTGTGTGTTTTTCTGTCTGTAACCGAAACTATATTCCTACTCAAGTCACAATTCTCTTAGTTATTGACATCACATTCTCCATGATTTTATTTTTATCTAACCTCAATTATTAATAAAATTGTCTTACATTATTAATACTGTTAACTATGTGTACATACTGACAACATGCAATTATATTTATATATACAACAAAAATAGCGCTTTACAATGTGAACGGGAAGGCTTAATTTGCATATTAATATTAAAAATCGAATTTTAATAAATATGTGCTTAGTATTATTGATTTCTAACTGTTTGGTTTTATTTTAAATGAATATAAGCAAATTTCTTCAATAAATCTAAATGAAATCCATTGACAAGATAAAATAAATGTCATTTTATTCTTTATTTCCTCTTAACTAAAATACTTAAATTAGAAAAAATAACAATGAAAGACGAGAGTGATGGAAGAGTAAGTTTCTGTTGTTCCATTTTTATTAAACTCCCTCTGTTTAAATCTTTTTATTAACTCCCTCTGTTTCAAATCTTTTTATCTGTATTCTTATTTAGTTTCATTAGCCTTTCTAATTTAATACAATATTTTATTACATTAAAACTTAAATACTTGCACCCGGAGGGTGCATATATTTGCTAGTAATAATAATAATAATAATAATAATAATAATAATAATAATAATAATAATAATGTTCGTGAATTGGAAATCCCAGGAAGAATCGAGACTATTCTAGCAGCAGCATTAAGATCGGCGAGAATTCTGAGAAGAACCCTAGACACCTGAGGAGACTTGCTGTAAATCAGACACCAGTGAACCACCAGCTAATGTGGGAGTGAAAAACTCTCATGGAGGGAAATAATAATAATAATAATAATAATAATAATAATAATAATAATAATAATAATAATAATAAAACTCAAAATGATAATAATATTAATAGGTGCGAACAGAGGATATTATTTTAAAATGACTTCATAAATCCACCACTCAATCATTAATACAAAACAAACGGTAATAACTGTCAAACGTTATTTCATCTTAATTAACTGTGTAGCGTTTACATTACACACATAAACACACACACACACAAACACACACACACACACACACACACACACACACACACACATACACGTACATTTATATATAGTAAAAGTAAAGGCGTCGGGGCGGCCTAAAGTTGGTATCAGCCTGTCAGCGAAGGAGTCTATACCCTTTTCAATAGCGCTAAACCCAGGAGGTTGTTTTTAGCATCTGGACTCCTTACTTTACCGCACAGATCCCTGTGCTACTCATACGCTGAGTTGGCGAGGACCGGTATCGAACTAGGAGCCTTGTGGTTTCTAGCCGAACGCTCTACCGACTGAGATATCTATATATATATATATATAATATATATATACTAGGTGAGTCACAAAAGTAGCGATATTTTTGTACTTTTGACACACCTTGTATACTAAAAAAACGTTCCATTCGTTCTTCATTTCTCTCTTGGTAAATACAGCTTTGAATTCGGTACTTTTTTGACACGCCTTATATTCTGAAAAAAAAATAATGAATGGAACGTTATTTTTTTTTTTTCAGAATACAAGGTGTGTCGAAAAGTACAAAAAATCTCGATACTTTTTTGACACACCTTGTATTTGTATATAATATTTACAATGTCAAAACTAAGTAGGACGCAATAAATGCTAAACAAATGGGTCGAAACAGAAGTCAATGTCTGTGACAGAAATGAAAAAAAATCGTCTGAAAGAATATGATTTACATACAGAAAAAACAAAACTACCTAAAATATTTTCCTCTACATGGATATTACGAACATAAACATCTTGCTACAGTTTCTGGTTAAAAAAGATACCGTCCAAATCCTCAAAGATGAAATTCAAAATTGTAAATCCTGATTATCTGGTGTTGCTTATCCGCCAAAATCGTATTTTCTTGTGCGTGTCGTCACCTCAGATAAATAATAGAACACTGCGTTTTTATAATAAAGAAAGAAAGGGAAATAAAGACATCCTACACAGAAAAATGACCTTCTAACCTTCTAACTCCCAACCGGGAGGTCCAGTGAGCTTCGGCCACTGGATTAGGTTTTTGTAAATAATAGCGTCGATCCCAGGGGGCTTTCCCCCCAGGCAATACCTTCCCCTTGGCGGCAGGGCTGGGTTTATTGCCCAGCGCCTGAGGTGCCCCCTTGAGGGGGAATGCCGAAGGGATCGACGCAATATTTGTTCTCTCCCACCCATTAGCTTTGGATTGTGGGTGGGCCCACGTTAAAACGAGGCCTTGTACCCAGTCCATACAGGTGGGGTATGAGACAAATACCCCTACACAGAAAAATACAATAACAAAGAAAGAATTCTTGTAGCCAAATTAATTTCCACTTACGACATTCCGTAAACCCTACGAGTTCATCCTCAACATGTAGCTAAATAGATCTACAGAATGACACTTTGTTTTTATATATCGTATCACCTTATAAAATGGTCTCCACTCTTGGCGAGGCATCTCTGTTACCTTTGAACCCAACAGTCGAATCTGATTTTGGAAAAATAAGTGGGATTTATAACTTGTGGGGGCCTTGTTTACTCGGTGTTTGTGTGTATGGAGAAAATCCGAGTGTTGTATCCCACAATTTATATGTATGAGACTACGGAAATGTAGTTTCCGTAGAAAACAAAAGAAAAAGACAAAATTTATAAAAGAAACAACTTTATATACATAAATATACAATTGGTATAGTCCATTGTTATCTTAGTGGTGTCACGGACCGTATGTATCTGTAGGTAATTGTGTTTGCAGAATGCGTATATATTGTTTATATTTGTTCGTTTGGATGTGTCAATATTGTAGCAGTTTTGTTAAAACAATGTCTGTGATTGAAACTTGTGTCGTATTGAGAAGGAGAGAGAGAGAAAAAAAATATGAAACGAAATAAGAGACAGACCTGATGTATCATTTTGTGTCTTCGGACAGCGACCTCTCCCCATTGTGTCGAGTTGGGGAGAGCTTCCGCTCCAACTAAATGGGCCTTTTTATAATTCTCTTTTGTAATTGTCTACGTGATCATTAAGTTAAATTTAATATCGAAATGTTCAAATATCAGCTGTTTTCTAATGACTTAGATATCGGATGATTTTGTTACCGTGGGATTCCGATGACAATGCAGATATTGTCATCGGAATTTAAATCATTGTTTCTATTGTTGCCAAAATATTTCCAAATTAATTTTCATTCGATCTTCTTTTGTTTACATAATTCTTAATTCATAACATACAATTGTAAAACTAGTTGTTTAAGAAAACTTAATTATTTTAATTTAGTCAATTCCACTGGGCTGGGTTTATTGTCCAGCGCCTGAGGTGCCCCCCTCAAGTGCAAATGCCGACGTGATCGACGCATTTTTGTGCCTACCACCCATGAGCTTCGGCTTGTGGGTGTGTTACATAATCTATGCGGTTGCATAAGATTATTATCAATCCCCTGTATTTCTAAAGGGATGGCCCTTTTCATATCACGGGTGGGACTTTCCATGGAATAGTACAGAAAGCCCGCCAAATTACGTGAAGTCACGTGGGACCTGGTTTGGTCCTCAGTTTTCAGTTAGACGTCGGGCAGATAAGGTCTTTCTGCCTTATCTGAAGCTCACTGCATACGCGCGCTATGTTAGTCAGATATTTAGTTACATGAAATGTTACTTAAGGAAATAAAAGCTTAAGCAAATAACACGGTCTTGTGATTAATGGACGTCTTGGTAACAAGACTGATATAGAAGAAATGAGTTAAGTGCGACTGACAACCAAGATGAAGTCACCAAGAGAAGTCCAGACGCAAGAAGAGATGTTAGAAGAGACCTAGAAGAACTTAACATATCAAAGACGTCAGAAGAAGAATAGAAGAAGTAAGAAAGAAGTAATGAGAAGGGTATACAACAGGTGGACCCACACAAAAATGTTCTTGTGTTACGCCCTCATAAGTGGGATGAGAGGCAAATACCTGAGACTGCGAAGATTACGGAACCATTACGCGAACCATCTACATCGATGTTTTAGCACTCGGTTGCGAGTTACTCTCTGTCTGGCGCAAACTGTATTTGGATGTACTAGTATATTGGATATTGTATGATCCAGTATACAACAATAGATCTACAGAGTAACTCGTTTTTTTTCTTCTATATTGAATCACTATTTAAAATGGCTTCCCTTCTTGGCGATGTATCTCTGTCACCTTTGAACCCAACTGTCAAATCCAGTTTGGAAAAAAAACTCTAGGATGCTGTCGATAGTATTTCATTTGCAGTCCGTCTTCAACACTGCTGTCGCCTTCTGCAACCTTTCCCATATATATATATATATATATTATATATATATATATATATATATATATTGTTAAACAAGTTTGTGATCCCCTTCTCTCTTTTTCGCTCTTTTTTCTGTCTGTCTGTCTGTCTGTCTGTCTCTCTCTCTCTCTCTTTCTCTCTCTACTTTTTCTCGATTCGTTTACCCTTTACATTTAAACCGATATGCACACCTAATTCATTTAGTTATAATTAATTAATTAACAAATTAGGTATGACTTTAAGTAAGGACATAATCTCCCGCAAATTTTCGGCATTCGCCATTTTCAAACACACTGTTTGACTACTTCATATATATATATATATATATATATATATATATATATATAATAAGTAAAAAAGTAAAGTCGACGTGGCGGCCTAAAGTCGGTATCAGCCAATCAGCGAGGGAGTCTATCTCCTTTTCAATAGCGCTAGACCAAGGAGATTATTTTAGCATCTGAGGTGGAGCGCCACACCTACCATCAGTTCCTTACTTTACCGCACAGATCCCTGTGCTACTCAAACGCTGAGTTGGCGAGGGCCGGTATCGAACCAGGAACCTTGTGGTTTCTAGCCGAACGCTCTACCGACTGAGCTATCCTTAATATCTACCACAGCATTGTCGATTTTGATGAACTAGTTTGACATCCTCCTCTTCTTCTTCTCTTTCTCTCTTTCTCTCTTTCTCTCTCTCCCTCTCTCTCTCTCTCTCTCTCTCTATCTCTCTCTCTCTCTCTGTATATATATATATATATATATATATATATATATATATATATATATATATATGCATTTATGTGTCTGTGTGTCTATAATTATATATATGTATGTCCATTTACTTAATACCAAAAATGAGTCGATGGAGACATCATTGTTGATTTCGATGAACCAGTTTGACATTGGACAAGTTCGATTATCTAGTTTAAGGTAGGTCACATCACAATGATCATTTCACGCTGCCTTAGAGAAGCAACGTGTCAAAAAGCAATAACCCTCGTAGAGCAGTCTGTGCTTCGATCTGCGAAGTAGGCGGGTTTCACACCAGGAGCCGAGGTTGGCAGGTGGCAAATTACCCTAAATTGCACCGTCAATAAGTTTGAATTAAACCCATAAACTAAACAGTTACGAGTTTAGAATAATTGAATAGTTTACAAGAAAAAAGGGTTGCGATGAAACCGGGCTGTCCAGGATGATATATTTCATTAAGAAACCATGGGAAGGGAGAGTCGGTTCATGACTTTTATCAAACGATTCTGAAGAACAGGTCGAAGAAAAATAATAGAAAGTCCTACTGTCCGGTATATCTCCATGGTTAGGGAAAAAAAGCGACAAACCAATACGTCTTTATTAAATCTAATTTTCTAAGACAATGTTGTACCCGTAGGAAAGATGCATGTCTGAAGAACAGGCTAATATTATTGGTGCACTGTGCATTTCTATAATAGAATAATTTACAGTGCATTTTCTATAGTAGAATGATTTACAATGCATTTTTATAGTAAAATAATTTACAGAGCATTTCTATAGTAGAATGATTTACAATGTATTTTTATAGTAAAATAATTTACAGTGCATTTCTATAGTAGAATGATTTACAATGCATTTTTATAGTAAAATAATTTACAGAGCATTTCTATAGTAGAATGATTTACAATGCATTTTTATAGTAAAATAATTTACAGAGCATTTCTATAGTAGAATGATTTACACGAGTTGTTTAGCGCCAGAGAAAGAGAGAGAGAGAGAGAGAGAGAGAGAGAGAGAGAGAGAGAGAGAGAGAGAGAGAGAGAGAGAGATAATAAAAAAACGTCATATGTTTGGAGTTTTTTTTCTTTTTTCTTCTTCTGACTGACAAGTCGACACCAAATGAATTGGACGCACACTTCTTCATCGACACCCAACTTCGAGGTGGGGAGGTGTGTGGCAACAGACTTTAACCTTTTCACGTTGAAAATAAGAGATAAATAAAAGCGATCTTTTTTTTCTTTCTTTTTAAATCAATTACTTTTTAGTTGGTGCAGTCGGCAAAATAATTTTAGACCAGTACAATAAAGCATCTGATAACAAATTTTAAGACAACAATAATATTCAAAAATAAAATACAACTTTTTAAATATCCTTAACTTTTAAATCACTGTAAGTGTAAGTAAATTGTTAAACATAAAAAATAATAAATAAACCAAATGTTGTTTTTAAAAATCTGTTTTGCATAAATGTTTGTTTTTGTAATAAGTAATTTTTAAGAATAAAGTTAAAAAGAAATTTGTAGTTGCAATGCATTTTTATAGTAGAATATATGCTCTATCAAAATATTTATAAATATAGCAATACAATGTTGAGGGACTTTTGGTGTAATCTTATTATAATGGAGATTGTGTGTTTTTCTGTCTGTAACCGAAACTATATTCCTACTCAAGTCACAGTTCTCTTAGTTATTAACGTCACATTCTCCAAGATTTTATTTTTATCTAAACCTCAATTATTAATAAAATTGTCTTACATTATTAATACTGTTAACTATGTCTACATACTAACAACATGCAATTATATTCATATATACATCAAAATAGCGCTTTACAATGTGAACGGTAAGGCTAATTTGCATATTAATATTAAAAAATCGAATTTAATAAATATGTGCTTAGTATTATTGATTTCTAACTGTTTGGTTTTATTTTAATGAATATAAGCAAAAATCTCTTCAATGAATCTTAAATGAAATCCATTAACAAGATAAAATAACTGTCATTTTATTCTTTACTTCCTCTTTTAACTAAATACTTAAATTAGAAAAAATAACAATGAAAGACGAGAGTGATGGAAGAGTAAGTTTCAGTTGTTCCATTTTTTATTATACTCCCTCTGTTTCAAATCTTTTATTATACTCCCTCTGTTTCAAATCTTTTTATCTGTATTCTTATTTAGTTTCATTAGCCTTTCTAATTTAATACAATATTTTATTACATTAAAACTTAAATACTTGCCCCGGAGGGTGCATATATTTGCTAGTATATATATATATATATATATATATATATAATATATATATATAAACATCATATGTTTGGAGTTTTTTTTCTTTTTTCTTCTTCTGACTGACAAGTCGACACCAAATGAATTGGACGCACACTTCTTCATCGACACCCAACTTCGAGGTGGGGAGGGGAGTGCAACAGACTTTAACCTTTTCACGTTGAAAATAAGAGATAAATAAAAGCGTTTTTTTTTCTTTCTTTTTAAATCAAATACTTTTTAGTTGGTGCAGTCGGCAAAATAATTTTAGACCAGTACAATAAAGCATCTGATAAACAAATTTTAAGACAACAATAATATTCAAAAATAAAATACAACTTTTTAAATATCCTTAACTTTTAAATCACTGTAAGTGTAAGTAAATTGTTAAACATAAAAAATAATAAATAAACCAAATGTTGTTTTAAAAATCTGTTTTGCATAAATGTTTTGTTTTTTGTAATAAGTAATTTTTAAGAATAAAGTTAAAAAGAATTTTAGTTGCAATGCATTTTTATAGTAGAATATATGCTCTATCAAAATATTTATAAATATAGCAATACAATGTTGAGGGACTTTTGGTGTAATGGCTATAATCATTAGATGTGGATATGGCGACCGTGTTTGTTCAATTCCTAAATGTAGCTGTATTCTGCTCATGTGGAGGAGTAAGGGTGAATGTTCGGTTCACCGTTCTTTTTATGATGATGACCATTTTGATAATATATATATATATATATATATATATATATATATATATATATATATAATATATATATATATATATATATATATATATATATATATATAATATATATATATATATATATATATGAGTGTGTGTGTGTGCTTCTGTATAAAGAAAGCAGAAAGTCTTATATTTAGGCTTTCTATATCTATACACACACACACACAACACACACACACACACAATATATATATATATATATATATATATATATATATATGTTCCTATGATAAATAATAAAAGCTAAACTTGTTATTTTTTCATTTATATATATTATATATATATATATATATATATATATATAAAAGATAAATCTAATGAGTCAGACGAACCTACAAGGTTTGGTTAATGCTCTTCATAGGGCTAAGATCTGACTAAGGAGACTAGAGCAACTGGCGGTTTTGTATGAATATATATATCTTATATATATATATATATGTATATAAGTTGTTTTTTCTTTTGGCCCAAATATTGTACTAATAGATTATTTTTTGTTGGTACGATTATCTTTTTTCCAAAAATGTTTTTCTTCCCGGTTGATGTTTGGTAGTATATTTTTACAATCAAACTATTTTGCTTTTTTTTTTCTCACCGCGAGGATTTTACCAATAAGTTCGGTAATATTATATATATATATATATATATGAATATAACATTTTGAAAAAACATATGATGTTTGTTATGTGATTGCTGACAAGCTTGTTTCGACCAAAACGATCATAACAAACATCATATGTTTTTTCAAAATGTTATATTCATACTGTCGGATTAATTTCCATATATTTTTTCATATTTGTCAAATGAAACATTATATCTGGAATTTTACACCTTGAAGACCTTTCATATATAAATCTACGGACTTCAACACACTAGTAAATTTTGGAAACCCTAACATCTTTCTACAAATTACCATGTGGGACTTGTATAATGTTAACAGTGAAATATATATACTATACTATTTTGATACCCACTTTACATTTTTTATATATTTTTACAATTTTTACAATAAACTCTTTTGAGTTTTTACCTTGAACTATAAATGCCTTCTGATTTTTATTAAAAAAAAAAAATAAAATAAAATAAAATAAAATAAAATTTATTTTATTTTTATTTTTAAAAAACAAACATGCATTTTTCAAAAATTTTTCAGCGTTGATATCAGCGTTCGTTTTGTAAACAGTCTTTTTAACGATATTTTCTTCTCGTCTATGTCGCTCTTTGATGAAGACCAACTTATCGTTTTGGTCGAAACAAGCTTGTCAGCAATCACAATAACAACATCATATGTTTTTTCAAAATGTTATATTTCAATACTGTCGGATTAATTCCATATATTTCATATTATATTATATATATATATATATATATATATATATTAATTGTACACTTTTTAATTTTATTCAAGTAAAAGTATCCTAACACTAAGTATTTGTTAGATAATAGACTTTTTTATAAAAGATGTTCCAGACAGAAACTGAGTCCGAGGGTGGTCTATCCGGGTTGGAAACATGAAATGCTAATTTCCGAGTTTTATATATTTGTCACTTACGGATTCCAATTGGAATACAAATACAACTCATACCATAGTTACCAACCCCTCCACACGAGCAGGATGTGACACGAGGTCAATTTCTTAAGCGAAATTTAACAGGTTTGAATTCAGAGTTTTCCTTCTCCTAGACCGATTGCCTAACCAAGGTAAAATAGCCCAGTCTGCACTACTATATACCCATAGCTGGAGGGAGAGTAGAATTCATACCTTTCCCAATGGTATTAGTGCTAAGTGAAATGCAATTACCACGTCCAGGATTTGAACTCGGGGCGACCAGTCCATTTCCTATTACTTTAACCATTATAACACGCGCTTCCTATATCATATAGGTCACACAATTCTTTTTTAATTAAACAAGTGGTTATTTTATGAATTCCCACCATGACAGATGAACGCAAAGTTCGATTTAAGTACGGAGCAACGCACAAACCGAGGCTCATGTGGTAGTCAGTGTTTAAATTATCCCCTTCGCAGTTCTTTTTTGAGACATCTCGGTCACTGGGATAGAAATGATATGCCATTAAAAACAAAGAAACCAAACGGAGGGATTCTTCGTACTGGACTGTGACATAGTGGTAAGTGAGTTCAAACTCAACTCGTGCTATTACATTCACTTTCAAACAAATACCCTCGGGAAAGATATAAACCCCTTCATTCCCCCACCTATGGGTAAAATAGTACCACTACTGTGCTTCTAAATAGTACCACTACTGGCAGGGGAATTCCTCAGGATGTAGTGGCTAACATGTTAGACTGCACTATTATAGTTAGAAAAGCTCGATTTAAGTGCGGAGCAACGCACATACCGAAGTTCATTAGGTGGTTAATGTTAAAAATTGCGTTTATCCCCCTCTTTTGAGGCATCTCAGTCACTGGGATAGAAACCGAGCCCTGCTTCTTTAATTCGAATGATGCAGGTGTTGCTTGTGGGTGTATCCCCCCCCCCTGTGATTCACACCAGTTTTGTATATATTTCTGATACAGGAACTGAAGTTCCTATGTCAAGGCGAGTATAAGTAAATAACTAAAAGTAAGTTGACAGTTTGGCCTATTGTCGGTATCAGCCGGACTGCAAGAGAGTCTATCTCCTTTTTGCTAGTGCTAGACCAGGGATATTGTTTTTTGCTCAGGTGAAGCGCCACATCTACCGTTATTACATTTATTCAGATGAAGTCTTTTAATAAAGATGAACTATTAAATAAACCAGTTGTTTGTGTTGATTTATCTACTTTTCCATTTATATTTTTACCATTTTGTCGGACTTTTTCCAAAATATTGCTTCTTCATATATATATATATTGTTTCATTATATATATATATATATAATATATATATATATATTGGTTTGGATATATTATTATAAAACTCTCTTATATATGTATATATATATATATATATATATATATATATATATACTAGCAAATATATGCACCCTCCGGGTGCAAGTATTTAAGTTTTAATGTAATAAAATATTGTATTAAATTAGAAAGGCTAATGAAACTAAATAAGAATACAGATAAAAAGATTTGAAACAGAGGGAATATAATAAAAAATGGAACAACTGAAACTTACTTTTCCATCACTCTCGTCTTTCATTGTTATTTTTTCTAATTTAAGTATTTAGTTATAAGAGGAAGTAAAGAATAAAATGACAGTTATTTTATCTTGTTAATGGATTTCATTTAAGATTCATTTAAGAGATTTGTGCTTATATTCATTAAAATAAAACCAAACAGTTAGAAATCAATAATACTAAGCACATATTTATTAAATTCAATTTTTTAATATTAATATGCAAATTAGCCTTCCCGTTCACACTGTAAACTGCTATTTTGTTGTATATATAAATATAATTGCATGTTGTCAGTATGTAGACATAGTTAACAGTATTAATAATGTAAGACAATTTTATTAATAATTGAGGTTTAGATAAAAATAAAATCATGGAGAATGTGATGTCAATAACTAATTGTGACTTGATTAGGAATATAGTTTCGGTTACAGACAGAAAAACACACAATCTCCATTATAATAAGATATGCAAGTGTAAGGAAAAGTTAGGTAACTATGGTGTTGTTTGTTTACCTTTGATTTATTCTTAATAATTCGGTATAAAAATCCCTTCATCAGAAGATTTCTGAAAGCTAGGTTCTTGAGCTGTTATCTTTACACTTAATCTATTATCTTCACACTTACATTGTGATGGCCTTCAAAACCAACCACCAAACCAATATAAACTCAATGATTCAAGCAAATTAAAGATCCCTGATACCTATATCTATATCTATCTATCTATCTATCTATCTATATATATT
>CM042156.1:16586286-16589261 GCA_023376005.1 Doryteuthis pealeii
CTGGCGGGTGCATATATTTGCTAGTATTTACAACAGATGTTTACAAAGTTGATCAATAAATTTTGTTTTTCTTTAAATGTTTGTTCTACTCTGTATTTTTTTCAGCACCTTGGTGTTTATTTGTAGAAATTGGACATGATTCTTTTTTGTAAAATAAAGTAAAATTTCCGTACGGCTTGTTTATTTTCTCGTATATTTCTTCATCGAAGAGATTCAAATAGTTTATTACCCCCATGAGATTCAGCAAAACAAATCACAGCACCAGTTTTAACTCTCCTCAAATGGTTATTTTCACACAATATTCAGAAATAAACATTCTCTCCTCTTATAACTGTGAATGATAAATCGCGCAACCTGGGAATTTCAATTTTTCTCAAATCTTTCTCTAAGCAAATAATTATCTGACTATGTAAAAAGAAAGATTTTTCTAATACCCATTGCACCAAATTATATTTTCTAATAACGTCCAAAAATTGAAAACATTTATTTTTATTTATATCATTGTAATATTATTTGTTAATTCTATTCTATTTGATTTGTAAAATTCCATATTTATATGTTTTTATTTATATTAACGACATTCCAATGCAACTGTATGTACGATATCGATTTCTAGAGACCAATGTTTAGAAAGTCTATTTCAACATGGCTTCTTTTGATTTTTTTTCACCACTCTTTATCCGATTGACTGTCTAATCTAAAATCGTCTCATCTTTCTATTTAGAATTACTAGACAACTTACCTGCTACTCGCGGGGCGGGTAAGTAAGGCAATATTTACTATGTGACAAAAATACCTGTATATAAAGTGTACGGTAATTTGCAATTTCCTAACAGATAGATAGATACATACATACATAGATACATAGAGACAAGAAAGAAAGAAAGAAAGAAAGAAAGAAAGAAAGAAAGAAACGAGCTCAGATAGAATTTGAACTGAGATATGTATAAATATATATTTACTATCTATTTATTTATTAACAGTCTATTACAGATATTGGGATATCTACTAATAATACTGTACGTTGGCTTACCACTGCCTTTTCAAGTGTGATAGTGCCAACCAGACACATTGATATATATATATAATATATATATTATATATATATATATAATATATATATTATATAAAGAGAGTTCATAATTTGCTTGAAGCATTGTGTATGTATTGGTTAGGAGGTTGATTTAGAAGGCTATCACAATGCAGTTTGGAATAAAAAAAAATAATAATACGGTAACAATGGTGTTGTGTGTTTGACCTGTATTTTTTAGAAAATAAAATTTATAATAAAAAATACAGGTCAAACACACAGCACCATTGTTACCGTATTATTATTTTATTTTTATTATGTTACCGTATTATTATTTTTTATTTTTATTCCAAACTGCATTGTGATAGCCTTCTAAATCAACCTCCTAACCAATATATATATATATATATATATATATATATATATATATATATATATATATATAAATATATATATATATTTGAAGGTTGTCCCTGTAGATGATGATGTTCCGATACTTTGTTGCCGTTGCTTTCTTCTGGACCACTTAGTTTTATGGTGTTGTGTCAGGGTGACTTTTGACATATACAGTCCTCTATGGAGATTCTGCCGCCACTGAGGGCGGTCTTGAGCCAAATTTTCCCAAATGGAAGGGACAATGCCAAAGCACCTGAGATCTTTTTTGCAGACATCCTTGAATCGCAGCTGGGGACGACCAATCTGTCTTTTACCAGACGTAACCTCTCCAATGAGGATGTCTTTCGGCATTCGTCCATCATCCATCCGACGTACATGACCCAACCATCGGAGACGACGTTGTCTCAGTAGAGAATACAGGATGGGGAGTTGAGCTCTCTCTAGGAATGCTGTGTTAGTGATCCTGTCCCTCCAGGTGATGCCCTGTACACGTCTAAGGCAGCGAAGGTAAAAGTTATTTAACCGCCGCTCTTGGTGGGAGTATAAGGTCCATGTTTCACTTCCATACATAAGGGTACTGATAACACATGCCCTATACACTTGTACCTTTGTACGGATAGTGAGCTTGCTGTTGTCCCACACTCTTGTTGTGAGCTTCCCAAGAGTTGAGGCAGCTTTTCCAATCCGGCAACTGTGTTCAGTATCAAGTGACAGGTTGTCGGTGATGGTGTATCCAAGGTAGTTGAATGTGTTTACGGCTTCCAGAGTGTAGCTGTTGATGGTGTTGGAGGTCACAGGAGGCGCTGCAACTTCAGGGGCACGCAAAAACTTTATCATAGTCCTTTCTCGAGATTAAATTGCCAATAATATATATATATATATATATATATATATTATATATATATATCATTGGCAATTCATATATATATATATATATATATATATGGCATATATATATATATATATATATATATATATATATTGTATGTATATATATATATATATATATATATATTATATATATATATTATATATATTTATATTATATATATAATATATATATATATATATATATTATATATATATATATATAATATATATTATACTATATATATATCTGTATTGTCTGTCTGTCTGTCTGTCTCTCTCTCTCTCTCTCTCTGATATATATATATCTATCTATATATATATATATATATATAATATATATATAATATATATATGAAAGTGAATGGAAGTGAATCCGACAGTATGAATTAAAC
The DNA here is from genome assembly GCA_023376005.1 of Doryteuthis pealeii. Taxonomy (NCBI): domain Eukaryota; kingdom Metazoa; phylum Mollusca; class Cephalopoda; order Myopsida; family Loliginidae; genus Doryteuthis; species Doryteuthis pealeii. The sequence goes on from CM042156.1 coordinate 16,588,975, forward strand.
ATTTTTTTGGGAAAAAACAAATGATGTTGTTAGTTCGCTGACAGAATCTTTTCAAACCTTTTGACGATAAAGCGGCCTTTTTCAAGAGCGAAATATTTATGATAGAGAGACGAAATAAGTAAACCGATAAAAACAGGAGGCTAATATGATCTACAACACCAAGGGATTTGTCAACATTACTAATCCTTTGAAAAATGTCCATCTTTTTCAATTGTGCTGTGGACTTTCAACTTACTTTCTTATAGTGGAATCAATGAACATTTTTGATAGCTGATTCTTTTTAATCT
>CM042156.1:16589361-16599361 GCA_023376005.1 Doryteuthis pealeii
GACGAGAGATAAACACGGATCACCTATGCCAGCAAGAAGACCAGACCTAGTGTTGATAAACAAAAAAAAGAACTTGTCAACTGGTGGGTTTTGCAGTTCAGCAGATCACAGGGTGAAGCTGAAGGAAAATGAAAAGATGGACAAATATCTGGACCTTGCCAGAGAACTGAAAAAGTTATGGAATATGAAAGTGAAAGTGATACCAATTGTAGTTGGTGCACTTGGAACGGTCCCAAAAGGATTGGAAAAGGGTTTGGAAAGTTTGGAAATCAGAGGAAGAATTGAAACCATTAAGAACACTGGACTGCAGCAATCTGCCAGAATACTCAGAAGAGTCCTGGAGACCTGAGGAGACTTGCTGTCACTCAGACTCCAGTGAAAGACCATCAGCTAATGCTGATGTGAAAACTCAAAAGGAGTAAATAATAATAATAATAATAATAATAATAATAATAATAATAGTAATGCAGTTCGTGAATTTGAAGTCCCAGGAAGATTCGAGACTATTCTAGCAGCAGATCGGCGAGAATTCTAAGAAGAACCCTAGACACCTGAGGAGACTTGCTGTAAATCAGACACCAGTGAAACACCAGCTAATGTGGGAGTGAAAAACTCTCATGGAGGGAAATAATAATAATAATAATAATAATAATAATAATAATAATAATAATAATATAGGTGCGAACAGAAGATATTATTTTAAAATGACTTCATAAATCCACCACTCAATCATTAATACAAAACAAACAGTAATAACTGTCAAACGTTATTTCATCTTAATTAACTGTGTAGCGTTTACATTACACACATAAACACACACACACACACACACAAACACACACACGCGTGCGCACACACACATACACATACATATATATTATATATATATATATATATATATATATATTAAAGTAAAGTCGTCGGGGCGGCCTAATGTGGAATCAGCCATGCAGCGAGGGACTCTATCCCCTTTTCAGTAGCGCTAGACCAAGGAGATTATTTTAGCGTCTGAGATGGAGCGCCACTCCTACCATCAGCTCCTTACTTTACAACACAGATCCTTGTGCTACTCATACGCTGAGTTGGCGAGGGCGGGTATCGAACTAGGAACCTTGTGGTTTCTAGCCGGACGCTCTACCGACTGAGCTAGGTGAGTCACAAAAGTAGCGATATTTTTGTACTTTTTGACACACCTTGTATACTAAAAAAACGTTCCATTCCTTCTTCATTTCTCTCTTGGTAAATACAGCTTTGAATTCGGTACTTTTTTTACACGCCTTATATTCTGAAAAAAAAAAAAAGAAATAATGAATGGAACGTTATTTTTTTTTTCAGAATACAAGGTGTGTCGAAAAGTACAAAAAATCTCGATACTTTTTTGACACACCTTGTATTTGTATATAATATTTACAATGTCAAAACTAAGTAGGACGCAATAAATGCTAAACAAATGGGTCGAAACAGAAGTCAATGTTTGTGACAGAAATGAAAAAAAATCGTCTGAAAGAATGATTTACATACAGAAAAAACAAAACGACATAAAGCATTTTCCTCTACATGGATATTACGAACATAAACATCTTGCTACAGTTTCTGGTTAAAAAAGATACTGTCCAAATCCTCAAAGATGAAATTCAAAATTGTAAATCCTGATTATCTGGTGTTGCTTATCCGCCAAAATCGTATTTTCTTGTGCTTGTCGTCACCTCAGATAAATAATGGAACATTGCGTTTTTATAATAAAGAAAGAAAGGGAAATAAAGGACATCCTATACAGAAAAATGACCTTCTAACCTTCTAACTCCCAACCGGGAGGTCCAGTGAGCTTCGGTCGCTGGATTAGGTTTTTGTAAATAATAGCGTCGATCCCAGGGGGCTTTCCCCCCAGGCAATACCTTCCCCTTGGCGGCAGGGCTGGGTTTATTGCCCAGCGCCTGAGGTGCCCCCTTGAGGGGGAATGCCGAAGGGATCGACGCAATATTTGTTCTCTCCCACCCATTAGCTTTGGATTGTGGGTGGGCCCACGTTAAAATGAGGCCTTGTGCCCAGTCCATACAGGTGGGGTATGAGACAAATACCCCTACACAGAAAAATATAATAACAAAGAAAGAAGTCTTGTAGCCAAATTAATTTCCACTTACGACATTCCGTAAATCCTACGAGTTCATCCTCACATGTAGCTAAATAGATCTACAGAATGACACTTTTTCTTTCTATATCTTATCACCATCTAAAATGGTCTCCATTCTTGGCGAGGCATCTCTGTTACCTTTGAACCCAACAGTCGAATCTGATTTTGGAAAAATAAGTGGCATTTATAACTTGTGGGGGCCTTGTTTACTCGGTGTTTGTGTGTATGGAGAAAATCCGAGTGTTGTATCCCACCATTTAAATGTATGAGACTACGGAAAGGTAGTTTCCGTAGAAAACAAAAGAAAAAGAGAAAATTCTAAAAATAAACAACTTTATATACATAAATATACAATTGGTATAGTCCATTGTTATTTCAGTGGTGTCACGGACCGTATGTATCTGTAGGTAATTGTGTTTTCAGAGTATGTATGTATTGTTTATATTTGTTCGTTTGGATGTGTCAATATTGTAGCAGTTTTGTTAAAACAATGTCTGTGATTGAAACTTGTGTCGTATTGAGGAGAGAGAGAAAATTATGAAACGAAATAAGAGACAGACCTGATGTATCATTTTGTGTCTCCGGACAACGACCTCTCCACATTATGTCGAGTTGGGGAGTGCTTCTGCTCCAACTGAAGCTTTTTAGCTAAATGGGCCTTTTTATAGTTCTATTTTGTAATTGTCTACGTGATCATTAAGTTAGATTTAATATCGGAATTTTCAAATATCAGCTGTTTTCTAATGACGTAAATATCGGATGATTTTGTTACCCGTGGGATTCCGATGACAATGCAGATATTGTAATCGGAATTTAAATCATTGTTTCTATTGTTGCCAAAATATTTCCAAACTAATTTTCATTCGATTCTCTTTTGTTTACATAATTCTTAAACTCATAACATACAATTGTAAAACTAGTTGTTTAAGAAAACTTAATTATTTTAATTTAGTCAATTCCACATGCACGTAATATAGGGGTTAATCCAAAGGCGTTAGCGTAATGTGAGATGCAAACATCCTCGTTCCGGATTTGATCTCGGGTGGCCAAATCCACTTTCAATTATGATAACCCTTACGCCACGAAGGCCTCATCACATGCAGCCTATATATGTGTTGTGGGCTGGCCTAGCTTACCTTTCATAGAGAATAAATGAGCTGGTCCAAGATTATTTGTACACTGCTGTTTTCGAATATCTGGGTGATTGCTGAGCCGTCAAAGGCCCCTCGGGGTCTGCTCCAGAGCGCTTCGGCCTCTGGAGTGGCTCGGCAATAAAATTAACTGCGTCGATCCAAGGGGGCTATCCCCCCAGGCAATACCTGCCCCCTTGATTTAAAGGGGCAGGGCTGGGTTTATTGTCCAGCGCCTGAGGCGTCCCCTTGAGGGCAAATGGCGACTTGACCGACGCATTTTTTGTTTCTACCACCCATGAGCTTCGGCTTGTGAGTGGGCCCACATAAAAATGTCCCTGTGTCACGCCCTCATAAGTGGGATGAGAGGCAAATATACCTGAGACTGGGAAGATTAAGGAACTATTACGCTAACGATCCACCTCGATATTTTAGCACACTGTTGAAAATTACTCTATGTCAGGCGCTAACTGTATTTGGATCTACTAGTATACTGAATATTGTATGATCCAGTATACAACAATAGATCTACAGAGTAACTCGTTTTTTTTCTTCTATATTGAATCACTATTTAAAATGGCTTCCCTTCTTGGCGATGTATCTCTGTCACCTTTGAACCCAACTGTCAAATCCACTTTGGAAAAAAAACTCTAGGATGCTGTCGATAGTTTTTCATTTGGCAGTCCGTCTTCAACACTGCTGTCATCTTCTGCAACCTTTCCCGCTATATATATATATATATATATATATATATATATATATATATATATATATATATATTTGTTAAACAAGATTGAAATACCCCTCTCTCTTTTTCGCTCTTTTTCTGCCTGTCTGTCTGTCTGTCTGTCTCTCTCTCTCTTTCTCTCTCTACTTTTTCTCGATTCGTTTACGCTTTACATTTAAACCGATATGCACACCTAATTCATTTAGTTATAATTAATTAATTAACAAATTAGGTATGACTTTAATTAAGGACATAATCTCCCACAAATTGTCGGCATTCGCTATTTTCAAACACACTGTTTGACTACTTCATATATATATATATATATATATATATATATATATATATATATATATCCTTAATATCTACCACAACATTGTTTGATTTTGATGAACTAGTTTGGCATCCTCCCTTTCTCTCTTTCTCTCTTTCTCTCTTCTCCTCTCTCTCTCTTTTCTCTCTCTCTCTCTCTCTCTCTCTCTCTCTCTCTCTCTAACAAGATAAGTCTCTCTCTCTCTCTCTCTCTCTCTCTCTCTCTCTCTATATATATATATATATATATATATATATATATATATGCATTTATGTGTCTGTGTGTCTATAATGTATATATATGCATGTCCATTTACTTAATACCAAAAATGAGTTGATGGAGACATCATTGTTGATTTCGATGAACCAGTTTGACATTGGACAAGTTCGATTATCTAGTTTAAGGTAGGTCACATCACAATGATCATTTCACGCTGCCTTAGAGAAGCAACGTGTCAAAAAGCAATAACCTTCGTAGAGCAGTCTGTGCTTCGATCTGCGAAGTAGGCGGGTTTCACACCAGGGGCCGAGGTAGGCAGGTGGCAAATTACCCTAAATTGCACCGTCAATAAGTTTGAATTAAACCCATAAACTAAACAGTTACGAGTTTAGAATAATTGAATAGTTTACAAGAAAACAAGGGGTTGGGATGAAACGGGACTGTCCAGGATTTCATTAAAAAAACATGGGAAGGAAGATTTGGTTCATGCCTTTTTTCAAACGATTGTGAATCATATACATATGCCCTATCACTAATATTTATAAATATAGCAATACATTATGTTGAGGTACTTTTGTTGTAATGGTTATAATCATAGGAAATGGACATGGCGACCGTGTTTGCTCAATTCCTAGATGTAGCTGTATCCTGATAATTAAGTTCTAATTTAATATAAAATTTTATTACATTAAAACTTAAATACTTACACACAGTGGATGCATATATTTGATAGAAATGATAATAATATAGAAATGTACATACAGAGATTGATTTTTCTCGATTTGTTTAGCCTTACATTTAAATAGGTATGCCCGCCTAATCAATTAATTATTAATTAATTAACTTTCAAAAATTAGCTACGACTTCAATTAAGCACATATTCTCCCAAAAATTGTCGGCTAAAAAAAAAGCCATATCATAAACGCACCGCGTGTGTATTTACTTCTCATACTGTCGTGTACAAGAAGTCACTATAAGAGGAATGGGAACCTACTTCTAAACAAAACGAAAAATCTAAGAAAGTCCGGTTAGTGTAGAGGTTACGATACTCGCCTTTCAGCTTGACAGTCGGGTTTCGAATCAAGCACAAGGCGGTCTTTCTATCTATAGCTCTGCTGATGAGGCCTAATATGCCGAAATGTACATACAGAGATTGATTTTTCTCGATTTGTTTAGCCTTACATTTAAATAGGTATGCCCGCCTAATTAATTAATTATTAATTAATTAACTTTCAAAAATTAGCTACGACTTCAATTAAGCACATATTCTCCCAAAAATTGTCGGCTAAAAAAAAAGCCATATCATAAACACACCGCGTGTGTATTTACTTCTCATATATATATATATATATATATATATATATATATATTAGGACTTATTCTAAAATGTTCAATTAGATCGCCTCTTATTTTGAATTGTAGTGAAGTAGTCAATTCTAAATTCTCTAATCTCTCCCTATAGCTGTAATCGTTTTATCTTTTTTATTGATTTTGTCACTCTTCTTTGTATTCCCTACAATCTAAATTGGTGCTCAGGCCTGAGTACAGGTCTTATTAGGGTTTTGTATATTCTTAAAACATCATTTGTCTCCCTTGAAATAAACAGAATTATGTGTATTTTCAAGAAATCTAGATCAGAGAGGGGCGAATTATGCCTTTCTCAAATTATTGTAAATTATAAACAACTTTACTGAAAACCGACTAAAGTTCGTTGTATTCAGTACTGGTTACGTTATGATACCTTCCACATTAAATATAACAAAAGTGTTTGTAGCAGCAACCGGTAAATTTTTTCCGGTAAAAATTTAACTGAACTCGACTGATGCAAATGAACAATATATTTTTGTTGGAGCTTCTTTACAACGCGAAAGAAAACTGTTCTCTTTACCAAATTTAAAATTCTTTTAGGACAATTTCCCGCCAAAAGTGTTAAATCCGCGGAAATAAAACAATATTCAATTTTTTAAAACACCTGGACTTTGCATAAAAGCCATTTTTAATCATCCAAAATATAATAACATTAAAACGGATATCGCTAATTAGAATTCTTCATTACTTTCTAAATAGAACAATTGGAGTCTGAATAGACAGACGATACAATAGTAATCAATGGATAATACACGCTTTCACGTACACATGCAGACACACACACACATACACACACACACATATATATATATATATATATATATATATATATATATATTAAATCTTTACTTGAAGGCACTTACAACGCATGTATCGCATAAAATTCGATACTTTTTCTTATAGAAAATGAACTTGACAAGTGTAATCCCAGCAAAGGATGGCTCGGTGTGTAGAATACCGTACAGACTGTTTCGACTTTATTAAGTCTCATCAGCGGTATATACTAACGATTTCCCTCCGACAGAAATCGAAACCGGGACTTCAGCAGACACAGTGAAACACTAGGGAAACACTTTATCGCCTCGGCCACAGTACACAGCTGACCATCCTAGCGAAATTAAGCTTGTCAAATGATACTACACGCCTCTACCATAATAGGTAAGGGGGCGTTATTGAGAGAATAATAACAACAAACAGACCGTATGCCCTTCGGCGAAGTGAATAAGATTTTTGGATGTTTGTTTATTTAGAAACGTTGCATATATATGTATGTATAAATATATATATATGCTTAATTGAAGTCATACCTAATTTTTGAAAATTAATTAGTTAATAATTAATGAATTTAGGCGGGCATATATGTCCAAAGAGGTTTCGAGTCACACACAGAGCAGTTTCCCATGTCTATAACCTTGCTGATGAAACCTAATAGGTCGAAATGTACATTCAAGGGTTGACATTTTCTCGATCTGTTTAGCCTTACATTTGAACATATATTCCCGCCTAAATTCATTAATTATTAACTAATTAATTTTCAAAAATTAGGTATGATTTCAATTAAGCACATATCCTCCAAAAATTGTCAGCTAAAAGCCATATCAAATAAACACAATGTACTACTTTACGTACTTTCATATATATATATATATATATATATATTTACGTACTTTCATATATATATATATATATATATATATATATATATATATATATATATATATGCACTCGTGTCTGTGTGTGTGTTAAGTAGCCAGTAAAATAGGCACTGATTAATTTTTCTCAGATAGATAGATGGATGGATAGATATCTATCTTAGATAGATAGATGGATAGATAATGATGTATATTTAGGTAGATAGATGTAAACAGGCAATGATAGATATGAACAGACTAATCTAGACAGAGAATTGATAGATAGATACATAGATAAAAAGAAAGAAAGAAAGAAAAATAGAAGGTAAGAAAGAATTAAAACAAAAATGCTTAGATAGATAGATAGATAGATATAGCTCATTAGAATGTTTTATTGCTTTCTAAATAGAAACATTAGTGCCTTAATAGGCACACAATACAACGTGAATCAAACGCATCTCTAATTAATCTAGTATGTGTACGTATATATATATATATATATATATATATATATATATATATATATATATTTATATTTATTTATTTATTTTTTACAATGTTTTCATAGATCAATGTTCATTATCAACGACCGCGGTTTCATGCTAAAAGCAATCATCAGGTTGAGAAGCAAGATCCAATGGTGTTTGTTGTGGTTCTTTACTCAAAGTCACATTTAGGATTGTAAATAACGTCGGTTAATTTTTTTCGAACGCTGTTATTATTTTTAAAAATTTGAATTTTTTTGAAGTAATGCCAACGAAGTTGCCTCCCTTTATTCGTTAAAAAAATATATAGGGTGTTTTTTTTAAAACCGTTTTATTTTTTATTTTTTATTTTTATTTTAAGGGAGGCAACTTCGTTGGCATTACTTCAAAAAAATTCAAATTTTTAAAAATAATAACAGCGTTCGAAAAAAATTAACCGACGTTATTTACAATCCTAAATGTGACTTTGAGTAAAGAACCACAACAAACACCATTGGATCTTGCTTCTCAACCTGATGATTGCTTTTAGCATGAAACCGCGGTCGTTGATAATGAACATTGATCTATGAAAACATTGTAAAATAAATAAATATTAGCTCTTACAAACTGTGATTGAGCACTGTATTTTCTTTGTTTCATCGCAAAAGAAATTTTGTTTTTACATATACCTATATATATATATATATATATATATATATATATATATAATATATAGATAGATAGATAGATAGATAGATAGATAGATAGATTGAAAATGAAAGAACGAGATAGATTGATAGATAGTAAATGAAAAAACTTAATATATAATGAAAAAGTGATATATATATATATATATATATATATATATATATATATATATATATATATATATATATGTGTCACCTGCGATTAACACACAAGGTTAGATGAAAGAAGTCTGAACCTCATACGTCGAAATCGACGGGAGAGTCCATCATAATATATATATATATATATATATATATATATAGAGAGAGAGAGAGAGAGAGATAGAGATAGATAGATAGATAGATAGATAATGAAAAAGGGAGATAAGGAAAAAACGATAGATAGATTGAAAATGAAAGGATGAGATAGATTGATAGATAGATATACGGATAATGAAAAAACTTGATATATAATGAAAAAGCGATATATATATATATATATATATATAATATATTATATATATAGAGAGAGAGAGAGAGAGATAGATAGATAGATAGATAGATAGATAATGAAAAAGCGAGATAGATAGATAATGAAGGCGGGATATATATATATATATATATATATATATATAGAGAGAGAGAGAGAGAGAGAGGGGGAAGGGAGTGTGAGATAGATAGACAGATAGATAGATAGATAGATGATACTGCGATTGTAATAGATAACATGACAAATGACAATGCCAATGAGTTGGACGGTGGAGACAGAGATTGTAATATATATATATATATATATATATATATATATATATATATATATAGAGATAGAGAGAGAGAGAGAGAGAGAGAGATACTGTGATTGTAATAGATAAAATAACAAATGACAATGCCAATGAGTTGGACGGTGGAGACATTTCGCAAAGTCGCAAACATGAAAACAAACCAATGAAGCAGTAAATAAAAACAGGGTGATACCACAAACAAACTGATGGCCAAAACACCGACATTTGGCGCCACGGCCACAATTGGTCCGCCTGCCGGACATTTTCCCCGCGTAATCGATAGCCAATATCAATATCCACTCTAGAGCCAAATTACAAAGTGATTAGTTTCACAGTTTCAATGACAACTCCTTTGCCCATGATTGATTAGTCCGTTTCCTGTGCTGACGACTTGTTAGGCGGGAAAGTGTCAGTTTCGGATGGGAAAAAAACCCAACGGTATCCATTACAACCAACTACTAAATACCAGTCGTAGGTAAAAATAATTGAAAAGAGGCAAAATCAAAGCGTAAAACTACTTGTTTATATTTATTCAAGTGCTACTGTACA
>CM042156.1:16609361-16626861 GCA_023376005.1 Doryteuthis pealeii
TCAGAGCACTTGTCCAGTGGAATTGGATCCTTGGTGAAGAATCCTGAGTATTGGTAATCATCCGGTATTGTAAGTCCCTCCTCAATAAGTGCAATTAGAATTATGGCCAGTGTGGGGGTTTAAGTAGTGTATCAGCCACGCAGTATGGTTGGTGATTGGTGAAGTAATAAACCACGTGACTTGCTAGTCTATAAATCCAGGTGGGGAATTAGAGCATAAAAAATATTCCAACACCTACTATCAACTTTCTGTGGCTTAAGAATAATGAAGCTAGTTTCACAGATCCATTACTACTGAATATCGAGTTCTATTCTTGCTAGATGCCCTATACTTGCGAACTTTAGTCACATCCAACCTGTGGGGGGATATTAGGGTAGATGATTAATTCAAGTTCGTTTAATATGGATAAGCTGCAAATCTGGTAAAAAATTGCATAAGATTCCATTGGCATTCCTCTTTCCGGGCGGCCCAAGGCACCGGCAATAAACCCAGTCCTGCACTTTTAAGGATGGGGGGTCAGGTGCTAACGGGGAAGATGGTCCCCTGGAATCAAGCGAGAAACTTTTGCGGCTTCTCGGTCCAGATAAAGAGGAAGATACTAAATTTTCATCTTCGACAAGGCCGGGCCCTTACTGTCAAAGGACCGAACTATTTGATGTGGGTACACCTCCGCACCCACCTCACATAATCTTTTTTATTTACTTGAAAGTGGGTTACAAGGGGTACATTACATCTCGGCATATAGCCGGAAGATTCATTTGGGGAGGGGTTACAAAACTAGTTAAACTACTAAATGGATCTATTTAGCTAGGTTCACTCGCCGACCGATCCATCCAAAAATAAACTCTTGCATTCTTTTCCTTGTGCAGCCTACTCCCACAAAAATGCCTCATCCTCTCTATGGCCTTATCCTACTTAAAAGTGTCCCAATATCGAATGAATTTGATTTTGAGCGCATAATCTGTACTCCGAGTGAATTATGGGAGATGGAGGGGTGGGGTAAAATCAAAACAAACATCCCAAGAAACTGAAAATATGCAACAAAATAAAATTGTCGGTTATTTTGGTTGCCCCCTTTCCCTCAACTAGTATGTAGGATGACCGACTGTCTTCCGATATTTAGGGTTCGAAAGCAAGCCGGTCAGTTCCTCTAAGACGGGAGTGGGTGTCCTTAGTGGAGTGTTGGTGAAACAATTGGGGTTTGTCTGTAGGTCGGATAGGTTGGGACTAATAGAAAATGCTGACTCTCCAGGACTAAAAATACTAGGGCAAGACGGGCAGGTCTAGAAAAAAACTTTGGTATCCTTCTTCACCGCAACTATATCCAAGACGCAGGACACGAACACGGTGATATCATCAGCGTACGTGGATACCTTGGCTCTCATGGGGCCAGGAACAGCAATTCCGCACAGAACCGGACATGTCTCCCGGCCTCTATTCCTACGGAGCACGGGCTCGAAAGCGAGAATATAGAGAACATGAGACAGGAGGCAACCCTGTCCCACAGATCGCTCAATTGGAAAGACCTCCGAGCGCTTCGTATTCACTTGTACCACTGCCGTAGGGGATTGGTACATGATTTTTATCAATTTGCGGAACTCAGGTTTGAATCCGGCGGTCTCCAGAACAGCCTCTAGGAACCGGTGGTCCACCCTATCGAATGCCTTGGACTAATCTAAATTGATCAGCGCGGCATATATGTCGTATTTTATCCCCTCTATGATTGAGCGGATCAAATGCAAATTGTTTTGGATCGATCTTCCCTTCACGGCGTAGTTCTCTTCCAGTCTGATCAGATCGCCGACAAGTCGCAAACGGTTCGCCGAACCCGGGCCCAAATCTTTAACTCTGTGTTTAGCAGAGTTATAGGCCTGTAATCATCTAAGTCCTCCCAAACATTCCTGCTGCCTTTCTTCAGCAACGTGATCACACCCTTGGTAATGCGCTTTGGGATTGCTCCCAAGGCAAACCAATAGTTGAACGCCTCCGTCAGAATAGGGAGAAACTCAAGTACAATTCGTAGGCTAAACCATCCAGTCCTGGAGCTTTGTTGAGGCTGACTTGCCTCAACGCATCACGGACTTCAGAATCCGTAACTCCTCCCTTACAACTACAAGTCGGTACATATACGTTTTATTTTAAACAGCCTGTTAGAATTCCACATACACTGCAACAAATACCACAAATCCATAAAATTCACCATAGAACACTCCACCACCTCCACCCCATTCATAGATGTAATAACCAAAGTTAAAAAAAACAAACAACACTATAACCATAACCCTACACACAAAACCCGTCGATAACCACACATTCCTCAACTACAACAACAACCACCCACACAAACTACAAAAAATCCATATTATACAGCGCATGCATAAGAATAAAACGTATATGTTTCGACCCTCAAGAACACACACACCACACAGACAACTTGAAGCAGACATTCCTAAAAAACGACTACCCCATAAAATTAATTAAAATAGCGATCAACAGCGAGCATCCCTAAACAGACAAAAGCTCCTCAAATACAAACAAAAACAAACCAGCGACCGAATCCCCATGGTATTCCATCATGGCCAACATATGCACAAACTTACAAAAAAAAACTAACAAGGGAATACAAAACACTACAATCTGACCCTAAAATAAAATCCACCTTCCAAAAACCTCCCATCAATGCCAACCGACAACCACCTACGCAACATCCTCACCGCATAAAAAAAATAAAAACACCTACACAACACCACACAAAAAGGCAACCAAAGATGCAACAAGCCAAGATGCCAAGTATGTGCACACATAAATACAGAACCCTCAATCCTAATACCTTACACTAACATAAAGATCCAACCACTACAGCTCACATGCGACAGCGCAAATATCATATACTACATCTAGTGCACAAAATGCAAAAACAGCGGATATGTAGGGGAAACACTAACACCCTTTAGACTTCGACTAAACAACCACATAAATCCACTATAAAACTAAAATCACAACAAAATAGCATCACACAACACTTCAACACACAACCTGGAAAACAGGAAATACATCTTAATCGATCATGGATTCCCATCCACATAAATACGAAAACGCACTGAGATTAAATGGATAACACGCCTAAAGACGCGCATCCACGGTCTCAATAACGACATCGGATTTCCTAAAGAATACAAATACTTTCACAAGTACCAAGAAAGACAAAACAAACAGCTATAAACAAACCAATTAAAGACTGCCGGGAAAGAAAAAACACTCACACAAAAAGTTTAGCGCTAGTGAAAAGAGGATAGAATCCCTCTCTGTATGGCTCATACCGACATTAGGCCGCCCCGACGCCTTTACTTTATATAATTTTGATCTTCTTCTTCTTCTTCTTCTTCTTCTTCTTCTTCTTCTTCTTCTTCCTTTGGCTTCCTTTCCTTCTCTAATATTTTCAAATTTCTTTCCCTTTTTTGCTCTCTAAACGAATCCAAATTTCTGTCTCTCCTTCATTTTTTTCATTTCCTTTTTTCTTTATTTCTAAATCAGGTTTTGACTTTCATTTTCACATTTGAAAAGATATTTCTTTCTTTCTTTTATTTTATTTCCTTCTTTCTTTTGTTTCTTTTTGTTCTCTCTCTCTCTCTCTCTCTCTCTCTCTCTCTCTCTCTCTCTCTCTCTCTCTCTCTCTCTCCATTCCTTTCTTCTTGTTTTTCTTTCTTCATTTTTTTTTCTTTGTTTCTTTTTTTCTTCTTTTTTTTTCTTTTTGTTTTGTCTTTCTTTCTTTATTTACTCCTTTTATATTTCTTTCTTTCTTTCTTTTTCTTTTCTTTTTCTTCTAGCTTTCCTTCTTTTTTTTATTTTATTCGTTCTTTCTCTCTTTACTACTTTTTTCTTTCTTAATTTTTTATTTTTCTTTCTTTCTTCATTCTTTCTTTATTTATTTTGTCTGTTTCCTTCTCCTTTGTGATTACTTAAATCTTATCAGACTGTCGCTTCCTTTGTTTTATCGTATATTGCTTTCGTTTTCCCTTATTTTATTTTATTACTTCATATAAATCATTCATCTTAGTCCCCTTTCACCTTCTTTTCTTCTTCTTCTTCTTCTTCTTCTTCTTCTTCTTCTTCTTCTTCTTCTTCTTCTTCTTCTTCTTCTTCTTTCTTCTTCTTTTCTTCTTCTTCTTCTCTTCTTCTCTTCTTCTTCTTTTCGCCCTTCTTCTTCTTCTTCTCGCCCTTCTTCTTCTTCTTCTTCTTCTTCTCGCCCTTCTTCTTCTCGCCCTTCTTCTCTTCTTCTTCTTCTTCTTCTCGCCCTTCTTTCTTCTTCTTCTTCTTCTTCTTCTTCTTCTTCTTCTCGCCTTTTCTTCTTCTTCTCGCCTTCTTCTTCTCGCCTTTTTTCTTCTCGCCCTTCTTTCTTCTTCTTCTTCTTCTTCTTCTTCTTCTTCTTCTCGCCCTTCTTCTTCTCACTCGCTGACGTCGTCGTCCAGCAGACTTCAAATTTGTTGCCGAGCGATAAGCAGAGTGACAGTCAGGTATTATTTGATTTAAACTTATTTATTTTACCTGCGAAATTCAATTGCGAAAAATTAATGAGAAACTTTCAAAATTTTGAGGAAAATAAAAGGAAAGAACAGAATGAAAGTATATTTCAAATGAAAAATACAAAATGGCGCCTTGACTTTTATTAAATTGAACGGCGTCGGCGCCATTTCGAAAATCAGTGCATTTTTCAAAGTTCAGCAAATATACTGCTGTGGTTTGTAGCAACTAATTAAGGGAGAAACCAAAGTCAATTATCCCCACATACATTCACACATATATACGCACACACACACACACATACACACACATATATATATATATATATATATATATATATATATATATATATATTAAAGCAAGAGAAGGTGGTGCCTATGCTAAAAAATACAGTTGACTTACTGATTTCATCTAATTTCATTGTTTATAATTTCGTGAACAAATATGTGAAGCATATGTGAAACTCTTATAATTTATATATATATATATATATATCTTTTGTTGAACTCAACGGACAATTCTTGTTTGCTGAGTTTGTTTTGTTTTTTTTGGTTTTTGCCAGTCCTTTCTAATTGTCTGGCCATCTTTTTAAGGATTGAAAAAAAAACATGTTAGACAAGAAATGTCCATTGAGTTCAACAAAACATGTTTAAAAGAAAAAATGCTGCCAATATATATATATATATATATATATACAGACCTTGACTTTCATTCAATTGAACGGCGTCGGCGCCATTTCGAAAATCAGTGCACATTTCAAAGTTCAGCAAATATATCCCCACATACATTCACACAAATATACGCACATACATACGCACTTACACATCCGCACACACACACACACACACACACACACACATATATATATATATATATGTGTGTGTGTGTGTGTGTGTGTATATGAAGGAAGCACGTGTTGTAATGGTTAAAGTCATAGGAAATGGACTCGTCGCCCCGAGTTCGATTCCTGGATGTGGTAATTGCATTTCACTTAGCGCTAATACCCTTGGGAAAGGTATGACCTCTACTCTCACTCTAGCTATGGATGAATCGTAGGGCAGACAGGGCTCTTTAACCTTAATTAGGCAACCAGACTAGGAGAAGGAAAACTCTGAATTCAAACCTGTTAAACTCCGCTTTGACCTTGTGTCACATCCTGCTCGTGCGGAGGGGTTGGTGTATATATATATATATATATATATATACGTATATGGTAGAGATATGAGGAACACAAGGACAAAACTCAGACAAACGTATGTAGGATATATTTTGCTAGAGCTCTGAGTTTTGTCCTTGTGTTCCTCATATCTCTACCACATTCTGTCGGATTTATTCCAATCCTCTTTCTTCGTATACGTATATATATATTTGTGTGTGTGTGTGTGTGTGTGTGTGTGTGTGTGTGTGTGTATGCGTCCATATATATATAAACACGTATATATACATTCACATGCATATCGGCTCATTTTTATATACAAACCAAACCAAACCTGCTCCGCCACCTGTGGTCTATCCTTAAGCATTACGGGTCGCCACCCACAGCCAAGAGGCTGCCCCATTGGGGGAGTCTTACACCTCTGCAGAGGTGCAGTCGGTGCATTCTGTACCCCGGCCGACAGGGCGGTATTGTTTAGAGGGTGTTTTTTTTTAGTTAGAAAGAGAAAGACATGGAACTTAAAATAACAGTCAACATAAGTAAGGGAAGTAATAATCATTTATGAATTTCAAAAAGAAAGGAGACATCTCCACACTTGACGGTAAACATCTCATCCACAGAGAGCGATATTAATATACGAATAGGAAAGGAATGGCAAGCCACAAACAAATTATCACTCATATGGAAATTAGATCTCACTGACAAACTAAAGCGACAATTGTTCCAGGCTATGGTTATATCAGAGCTGCTGTATAGCTGCACCACTTGGACCCTAACGAAGCGCCTCAAGAATAAGCTAGATGGGACCTGTACAAGAATGCTGCGTGCAGTCTTAAACAAGTCGTGGAAACAGCACCCCACAAGGAGCCAGCTGTATGGGCACCTGCCTGCCGTCTCATCCGAGTAAGATGGACTAGGCATGTGAGGCACTATTGGAGAAGCAAGGACGAGCTCATAAGCGACGTTCTCCTGTGGAAGCCAACACATGGGCATGCTAGCGTGGGCCGCCCAGCAAGGTCCTACATTGACCAACTATACGTGCATGCTGGATGCTGCGCAGAAGACCTCCCAGGGGCAATGACTGATAGGGAAGGTTGGCGAGAGATTGTCATGGATATCCGTGCTGCTTGCGTGACATGATGATGATGATGATGATGATATAGTGAAACTGTTATAATATATATATATATACCAACCCCTCTGCATGTGCATGGTGTGACACAAGGTCAATTACTTAGGCAGAGTTTAACAGGTTTGAATTCAGAGTTTTCATTCTCCTAGTCTGATTATCTAGCCAAGGTTGAAGAGCCCAGTCTGTCCTACTATTTACCCATAGCCCTAGGGAGAATTGGATTCATACCTTTCCTAAGGGTATTAGTGCATTGTGAAATGTCAACTTAGTCCAGGAATTAGAAATATATATATGCGTGTGTGTGTCTGTGAATATTACACGCTTTTTGGGAAAAACAATGTTTCCGGTTTGAATTTAAATTATTTTCTGCTTCTCTCTCGATGAGTCCGGATTAATAACATTTACATCTAAAAACGGACCTAATTATCATTATGCTCTGATGATGATTTTTATAAGTAGTTGGATGCATACCTTTTAGTATTAGCGCTATGTGAAATGCAAACAGCCTCGTCCAGGATTTGACGAGTCCATTTTCAACGACTCTTACCATTACACTACGCGAAGGTCATCTCCTTGATCTGGCTCTTAAACAATGGTCAGCAATACACATGTAACCTCCACCAGTTTTTATACTATAACTAGCAGTAGCAATAATATATGGAACCAACTGTTGTTGTCCTGGAAGGGATGGTTGTTTTTTGGTAATTTTCACCTTTAGTTGTTAAGATTCCTAGCAAATATGGCAATTAGAGTAACCTCCGTTGACTTTCACTTTGAAACAAGCCGCTAGCTATTTTGAAAGTCTCTGTGCAAAATACACAAATCTTAGAAACTTTTTTCGAAAACAATTCAATTGCATGCTTTAACACGAAAATATCATAAAATGTGTTCTTAATAACAATTAAGTTCATTTCAGATAATTTTATGCTAGGAATTTAGCCAACTGACTTTCACTTTGAAACAAGCCGGTAGCCATTCTGAAAGTCTCCGTGCGAAATAAAAAAATCTTTGAAACTTTTCGAAAACAATACAACTGCATGCTTTAACACATAAATATCATAGAATGTGTTCTTAATAACAATTAAGTTCATTTCATATAATGTGCACACACAATTTTATGCTATGAATTTTAACAACTAAAGGTGAAAATTACCTGTTGTTTTATCATCATAATGAAACAACAATAATACAAGAGAAACAACAAAATACACGTGGGTGAGAAGCTGGGTGAGGAATATACATTCTACCCCCATCATTTCATTTAAACTTGAAATCGGACAGGCGAAACAAAACTCACTAAAATATAAGTCCGAAAAAACTCGTCATATGTTTTTGAATGTTTTCTCCTTTTGATAAAAAACAGTAAATCTAAGTCTATTTGTTTATATACATATTTACCAACCCCTCCACGCGAGCAGGATGTGACACAGGGTCAAATTCTTAAGTGGAGTTTAACAGGTTTTAATTCAGAGTCTTCCCTCCCCTAGCAAAGAAAGAGTCCAGTCGGTAAAAGTAACTTACTCGTCTGTAGTGTTTCTTGCAATTGTATGTATCCTCTGTAATATGTGTATATATTAACCAACCCGCACGAGTAGGATGCGACACAAGGTCAATTTCTTAAGCGGAGTTCAACAGGTTTGAATTAAGAGTTTTCCTTCTCCTAGACTGGTTACCAAGCATAGGTTAAAGAGTTCAGTATGCTCTACTATTTAGCCATATGTGGATTCATACCTTTCCCAAGTGTTATGTGAAATGCAAACAGCCCTGTCCAGGATTTGAACTCGCGTCGTCGAGTCTATTTTCTACGACTCTAAACATTAGACCACGCGCATCTTGTTTTATTATAGGCGTTATTCGTGTAACAGTTATTGTTCTAGGAACGACAATCAGCAACCCGAGATTGAACCCTACTTCCCGCTAATCACTCGGACTTTTAAGTGAAGTATTTCTTCTCCTTAAAAAATAAACCGTTCAAGGCCTAATCTCGAAACGCTTGGTCACGACTCCACATTGACCTTACGGGACCTGTCTACGGCTAATATGATTTGATCCTAATTTATGATTATAGTAAGTTATCGGAAGGATATGTAAATCATTTTGACTTTTACAACAATACTGATCATCGAAGCATAAAATATTATTACACAGATAAAATACTTCAGACAGAAATGAATAATGGAACCCAGGAAGACAATAATTCATATGATATTGGAAAGTGTTTTTATTCGAATTTTAAAATTACATTCATCGTCTTTAAAGGAATTGTCCGTTTTTATTTCACGGTATATAAGGGTAATGCTTACCATTTCATCATTGCAATAATACTTCAAGACTATGAATGCCATTACGAATTCCCTCTGGAATCAGGATGATATTGTTTCTCCCACTCACCTGGTCAGAAACTGAAACCCATAATCAAATCTATTAATAATGTAGATTGTCTGTATTTCTGTCTGTAACAAAAACTACGTCACATGTCACAGCCTACGTCACAGTATTATTATGCTATATACACCCAAAATTTGAGTAAGCAATTTTTAAAATTGTTTTTACTCTCGTCTTCTTTTTTTACTGTAACAAGAAGTTAACTAAAAAGTTTACAAATAAATCTATTAATAATGTAGATTGTCTGTATTTCTGTCTGTAACAAAAACTACGTCATAGCCCTACGTCACAGCTTACGTCACAGTATTCTTATGCTATATACCCCCAAAATTTAAGTAAGCAATTTTAAAAATTGTTTTACTCATGTCCTTTTTTTTTACAGTAACAAGAAGTTAACTAAAAAGTTTACAAATAAATAAATACCTACGATTTTGAGTAAAATTGATGTGTAAAATATTCAAAATAATTGTTTGATTATTACATGCATGCAACATTTTATTTGAGAGGGACGGGGCTCAGTTTTCATTTCAAATTGTTTTATTTATTTTTTTACCCCTTTAATAAATATGGGAATTTGTCTTACTTATGATAAAAACCCTCTGACATTGAATTTTTAACTCCCACCCTCTCAGGCGATGTCTTTCAAAAAATAATTTTTACGACGCCCGGAGGGTGTTTTCTGTTGCTAGTATATAGAGTATGTGAATAAGTAAGTCGTCGTCGGGGTGGCCTAATGTCGGTATCAGCCAGACAGTGAGGGAATCTATCCTCTTTTCACTAGCGCTAGACCAAGGAGATTATTTTATCGTCTGAGATGGAGCGCCACACCAACCATCAGCTCCTCATGTTACCGCACAGATCCTTGTGCTACTCATACGCTTAGTTGGCGAGGGCTGGTATCGAACCAGGAACCTTGTGATTCCTATCGGAACGCTCTACCGACTGAGCTAAACCGGCCCTCTGGGAATCAAGTTTTTTTTCTTATTAGTGTTATATCAGTGTCATAGGTGACTTATGAATTATGTACGTATTGTAGTTAGATATTTTGAATCAGGCTTCGTTAGATTCAAAATAACGGGTGTTAAGTGGAAAGTTACCATGGCCGATGATTGACAATTGGTAACATTCCCTTGCCCCCTCTAAAAGAAGAGCGTGCGAAGTTGCGAGCAGTCATTTGACGAGAGAGTATGTCTCTCAATAGTCGCATCTCACCCCTGCGGTTTTGTGGGCTGGGGTGTTTTAAATAAAAAAAACTTTTAAAAAAAACAATACGTCTTGCTTTATTGATTAATTATAACAAGAGGCGACCAGTCAGACAAGAAAGAAGAAGAATCAACACCGAGAAAGTAAACCCACTAGATCAGCCCTAAAAAAGATGGCGGCCGACGAGTTAGCAACAGTGGCAACCAGAAGATTTAAACAAGTAAGAGCTCCTCATCTATCATCTCTCATACTCATGTCTCTCTTTCTCATTATATACCCGAGATATGTTATATATATTTACCAACCCCTCCGCACGAGCAGGATGCGACACAAGGTCAATTTCTTAAGCGGGGTTTAACAGGTTTGAATTCAGAGTCTTACTTCTCCTAGACTGGTTGCCTAATCAAAGTTAAAGAGTCCAGTCTGCCCTACTATTTACCCATAGCTGGAGAGTGAATTGGATTCATACCTTTCCCAAGGGTATTAGCGCTATGTGAAATGCCAACAGCTTCGTCCAGTAATTGAACTCGCGTTGACGAGTCCATTTCCTACGACTCTAGCCAATCAACAGCCCGACTGCGTGGCTGGTTGACTACTTAATCACTGATACTAAGAGATGTCCATTTGCAATCATTAACGAAGGACTTGCAATACTGAGGATCACCGAGGAACAAAAAGTATAAATAACAACAGATTAGCCATTACTGCTATGTAAGAACTGCGCATTTTCCTTCCTATTCCTATTCTCTTTATATTTTTCTGTACAAAAGGTAATAAACCTTATCAGGAAACTTAATAAAAACCGTGAGTATTTGATACACATTAGAGAATTATTTATACCACTACATGACCAATATTTAGTTGTGAATAAAATATCCATTCTTAATCATTCAAGTTAAACATCTCTTTACGTGTTATTGACGGAAGGGTGCGTCAAAGTTTAGGTACCGGGCATGTACCCCAAAAAATGAGGTTTCTTTAATGAAAAATTGTGGTATTTGGAAAGTACCTGGTACTTATTTAAGCATATGAAAGTTCATAGGCTGATATCATATAGGCTGCTCCACATAGTCACCATTTCTCTCAATAGTAATGTTCCACCTTCGAAAGAGAGCATGTATCCCAGCCCTGTAAAATTCTGTTGACTGTTTTTTGAGCAACTTTTACATTACAGATATGCATCCTCGATACTCACCAGATTTAGCGTCTTCAGACTATTATCTCTTCGGTCCCCTGAAAGAGGCTTTGAGAGGCAAACATTATTCCAGTGACGAGGAAGTGAAATATGAGAGGGGAGGTTGTGTAAATATATACACTAAATAAGTGTATGCAAATTTTACAGCAAATACACATTTTGGTTCCATATATTTGCGTAAAACCCATACATACACACACGCGCGCATATATATATATATATATATATATATATATATATATATATATATATATGAGGTTAAGTAAACAAACAAATGTGTTTATTTTTATATGGCTTTAAGCCGACAATTTTTGAAGGATATGTGCTTAATTGAAGTCATACCTAATTTTGAAAATTAATTAGTTAATAATTAATGAATTTAGGCGGGCATATATGTTAAAATGTTAGGCTAAACAAATTGAGAAAATCCCTGAATTGGTCGAAATGTACATTCAGGGATTGACATTTTCTCGATTTGTTTAGCCTTACATTTGAACATATATGCCCGCCTAAATTCATTAATTCTCAACTAATTAATTTTCAAAATTAGGTATGACTTCAATTAAGCACATATCCTCCAATATATATATCTTATTATAATGGAGATTGTGTGTTTTTCTGTCTGTAACCGAAACTATATTACTACTCAAGTTACAATTCCCTTAGTTATTGACATCACATTCTCCATGATATTAATTTAATTTAAATCTCAATTATCAATAAAATTGTTTTATATTATTAATAATGTTGACCATACCTACATATTAACAACATGCAATTATATTTATATATACAACAAAATAGCGGTTTACAGTGTGAATGGGAAGGCTAATTTGCATATTGATATTAAAAATGTAATTTTAATAAATATATGCTTAGTATTATTGATTTCTAACTGTTTGGCTTTATTTTAATGAATATAAGAAAAAATCTCTTCAATGAATCTTAAATGAAATCCATCAACAAGAAAAGATAACTGTCATTTTATTCTTTACTTCCTCTTTTAACTAAATACTTAAATTAGAAAAAAATAACAATGAAAGACGAGAGTGATGAAAGAGTAAGTTTCAGTTGTTCTATTTTTCGATTATATCCCCCTCTGTTTCAAATCTTTTTATCTGCATTCTTATATAGTTTCATTAGCCTTTCTAATTTAATATGATATTTTATTACATTAAAACTTAAATACTTGCACCCGGAGGGTGCATATATTTGCTAGTATATATATATATATATATATATATATATATATATATATATATAAGTAAACGTAAAGTCGTTGGGAGGCCTAAAGTTGGTATCAGCCATACAACAAGGGAGTATATCCCTTTTCCCTAGTGCTAGACCAAGGAGATTGTTTTTAGCGTCTTAGGTGGAGCGCCACACCCAACGTCAGCTCCTCACTTTACCACACAGATCCCTTTGCTACTGGTACACTGAGTTGGCGAGGGCCGTTATCAAACCAGGAAGCTTGAGTTTCCCAGCCGAACACTCTACCGACTGAGACGATTTTATATGCAATCGAAAATAAATGACATAAAAGAAATATTCCTATTTGTCTTATTACTTTTCTTCACACACACACACAC
Source organism: Doryteuthis pealeii (assembly GCA_023376005.1). NCBI lineage: Eukaryota > Metazoa > Mollusca > Cephalopoda > Myopsida > Loliginidae > Doryteuthis > Doryteuthis pealeii. The sequence continues at coordinate 16,622,543 of CM042156.1, forward strand.
AACACACACACACACACACACAACACACACAACACACACACAGACACTCATACAGAGAGAGAGAGAGAGAGAGAGAGAGAAGAGAGAGAGACAGAGAGAGACACACACAGACACACACAGACACACACACACACACTCATACACACATATACACACAGACACAGTCACACACACACACATACACACACAATGACACGCACACACACACTCATACACGCCCACACACACACAGACATACACAGACACAGACACACACACTCATACACACAGTGAGAGAGAGAGGGGGGGAGGGGAGAGAGAGAAAAGAGAGAGACAGAAAGAAGAGAGAGAGAGAGGGAGGGAGAGGGAGAGAAGAGAGAGAGAGAAAGAGACACAGACACACACACACAGAGACACAGACACACACACACTCACACACACATATACACACAGACACAGACACACACATACACACACACACATACACACACAAAGACACACACACACACACTCATACACACACACACTCATATATATATATATATGTGTGTGTGTATATATAGCAGTGGATTTCTAATTTATATTTTGATACTATCGTCGAGTTTCTGTTATATTCCTGGAAATAATTGCATGCGATAAATTGCATGGGTGTGCACCTGCAGAGAGAAATGGATTAGGATGCATATCTACTAAATAATAAGTAAGATTATGCCAAAATATTGATGTGCTCTAATAAATAAATCAAATATAAAAAAAAATATTTTCATTCATCCTATACTATTTTTCAATCTCTCTCTCTCTCTCTCTCTCTCTCTATATATATATATATATATATATATATATATATATATATATATATGAATTAAACATTTTTAGGAAAAACAAATGATGTTATTAGTTCGCTGACAGAATCTGTTTCGACCTTTTAATAAAGCGGTCTTCTTCAAGAGCGAAATATTTATGATGGAGAGACGGAATAAGAAAATCGTTAAAAACAGGAGGGGTACAAACGGATGTTTACTTATTCCGTCTCTCCATCATAAATATTTCGCTCTTGAAAAAGACCGCTTTATTAAAAAGGTCGAAACAGATTCTGTCAGCGAACTAATAACATCATTTGTTTTTTCCTAAAAATGTTTAATTCATACCGTCGGATTCACTTCCATTTACTTCATATATATATATATATATATATATGTGTGTGTGTGTGTGTGTGTGTGTGTGTGACGTAAACATCGAAACACAGTGTCTGTGGATGACTATTATATGCTTCCAATACTCGTTAGAGCTCTCTAGAGGGGGCTTTAACGAACTTTCCCCGCTTAGCGTATGGCATTACCTGTCTGTTGTTTACAAACTTGAGATCTACCGATGTATGTGTTTATCAGTTAAATATTCGCCTCTTACTGACAGCTACCGTTGGCCGAAAGGAAGGGGTCGTTCTGATGTAAAAGTCAGTCGGGTTATGCTCTCGGCTATAAGTAGCTGTTAAGTTTAGCCACACTGATGAGACGTAAACGCCGGAATGTGCTGTCTGTGGATGACAATATATCTATCTTTCAATCTCTAAAGGCTTTTTTTCCTGGTGAACTTAATGACACGAAATTTATACTAAATTATTGCTTAGTTTTATGATTACTAAATGTTTGAAAAAAATCCACTTTAATTTTTGTTCTAATTAGTCGTAATTTGCAATTAAGTCAAAAACTCACCCGACTCTCTCTTAAATATCTGGTGCAAATTTTCACCTCTCGCTAATATTGTCTAGAGAGTTAAGACAAAGAGAAGTGTCTGTGAAAAATCAGCAGGCAGTGGGATATTTCCCCTCCCTTCTTTCTCTCTTTACAGGCTACAGAAAATAACTTTTGTTTTGTTTTAATAAAACAAAACAAAAGTTTGTGTTTTTTAATTATTTTTTTTTTATTTTTTTATTTAAAAATAAAACTATATTTCGGTCAATTTTGCTCAAATATATCGTAAACATGGTCGCCAATGATGACGTAAAATCCGTATTTTACAAAATAAAATTATCGCCCCCACCCCCGATTGAAAAAAATTACCAAAAATCAAGGAATTATCTGATTTTTATGAATTATTGTCGAAAAGGGTAAAAAAAAATCAACAAAATTATTTTGTTAGTTTTTATTTTAATTTTTATTTTTTAATTTTCAGTAGTTATTTTCTACTAGGATAGCTTCCCTTTATCTTTTTCTTCTATTCACACCTTTAGTTTTTTAAATATTTTTATTTATACTGTAATTAGTTTCAACTTTATTTAACACCACCGATATTTTGCACCCAAAATATAAGGGATGGGTTCAGCGTAAAGTGACCTGAAAAAATCAGTAAGTTTTGAAATAAAATAACTGATGCACTATAAAAATCATTTATTGATAACTCAACACTGAAAATTTCATTAAAACCGGATTATTCACTACTTTTTAGTAAGTTTGTCTCAGTCAGGGGGGGGGATAATATATTTTGTAAAATAAGGATTTTGCAGCAAATTTAACAGTGCCGAGTAAGTAGGTTTTTATAATTTACCGAAACTAGCTAAATAGCATCTTCTTAATGTTTTTTAATAACAAATATGCTTACCCCTTTGACTATAAATTTAAAAAAATTAATAATTAAAGTAATTTAAAAAATCCATTTTAAAGCATGATATTCAATTTTAGTTGAGCGTAAAAATAAAACTATTTTTCGGTCAATTTTGCTCAAATATATCGTAAACATGGTCGCCAAAGATGACGTAAAATCCGTATTTTACAAAATAAAATTATCCCGAAAATTGACCCAAAAATAGTTTTATATGTATTAAAAATTGCATATGTAATATTTTTTTTTTTTTTACTGATGCTCATTATGTTACTACTTTTCGCCGTAGACAAAAAAAATGACCTTAAATAATCTATTTAATTGATTTTAATTCATTTTTAAAATGAAAAGCAGACAACATTTTGGCAGTGCCTATTTTTGCTTATTTGACTGGCCCTGTAAATATTTCTACTTTGAATTCAAGTAATGTTAAAAATAACAACAGATTTGGCACAAAAAATATTTATATTTATTTATATCTATATTTTGTGAAGGATAAAGATACAAAAATTCTTCTAAATGAAAAATATTGATACCGTCTAATGACTTTGTGGTCAAACAGTTAAACACTTATTCATGGAATGACGGTCTTTTGCTCACATCAGAAACCAAAAGCAAACAATATGAAAGATCTGTTTGAAAATGTCAACATGGAGGATATTCTCACTGGGTGACTTAGCATTTTGTCAGACAAAATTATAAAGTTGACATGTATTTCAATCCCGAGTGTATACACTTTGGGAGGCTGGAGACCAACTTTAAGGAAGTTTAGAAAGGAACAAGTCATTGTGTCCCGATTACGCATTGGTCATACAAGACTAACGCACTCCAATATACTCAAACAAGAACAACAACCACAATGTGGAACATGTCAAACACCTTTGACAGTTAAACACTTTTTCATTGAATGCAGGTCTTTTGCCCACATCAAAAACCGTTATTTTAAAGCAAACAATATGAAAGATCTGTTTGAAAATGTCAACATGGAGGATATTCTCTCTTTTCTAAGTAAATAAAATCATACCATAGAATATGGACATGAAACAAATCAATACCATACAACATAATCCCCAATAATGCTAACACATTGTTAAAACCAATTACTAAAAAGTATAAATATAAATACACGATATGTATAACTTCCTAACCGTTAGGCATGACATAACCCCAGACGGACTGATATGCCGTTAAAATCAATAAAAAAAACAACAACGTATTCTTCAATTCATTCTCATGGAAAACATCCAAGGCTTCTTTTCGTTTAGGTGCTAGAAGGCAATGGCTGCGGGCCAACCACTAGTATTTATCAATATGCAATGAGTCAGTTCTTATTTATTGATACAGATGAAAATGATTTCAACCAATTTGTTGATACACGCGTAGCTAATTAAAAATCGAATATTGGAATTGTCTCTACCAATTTAGTGTCCTGATTAGGATGATAAACTGAATTTACGCTAATACCCTTGGGAAAGGTGCGAATCTAACCTTTCCCATCCAGCAATGGGTAAATAGTAGGGTAGACTTGGCTCTTTAATCTTGGTATAATAACCGGTGGAGGAGAAGGAAAAATAAGTATGGGGCATCCAAGCATGTGGAGGCACATGGTGTAATGGTTAGAGCCATAGGAAATAGAGACGGCGAGATGAGTTCAAATTCTGATCGCAGCTGTTTGCATTTCACATAGAACTAATAACCTATTCTCCCTCCAGCTATGGGTAAATAGTAGGTCATTAACACTG
>CM042156.1:16631861-16651861 GCA_023376005.1 Doryteuthis pealeii
GTGAATGATAGATAGATTAGGAACTTATCAGAACGTTTTTAGAAAACTGTGAATCTCGATCGAAAGAGGTCGTTAGCGTGATACAGGGGCAAGCAAGCAAGGAGTGAGGTCTACCAAAACCGCTCAGCTAAATTTGAAAGACAAAAAATCTTTCAACAAGCAAAAACAACGCTGAATGCAAGTATAGGCGTTTATGTGTACAGGCCCAACCACCTAGCGGCCGCGTGTGTAACATCTTTGTTTTTATTTTATAAGAATCCTGCTCCACATCTTGCACAAGAACGCAGTTACTTAAAGGCTAAAAACGAATTACATAACAGTTGATTCTTTGAATTTTTTTCTTTTCTTGGCGGGAGAAATCGTACTGTATACGATATACTGGCTAAGCCGACGCTTTTCCATTGCAAAGTGGATACATCACATTAGCGACCGATCAGCTGTCTTAGCCTGATGCTCCTGTTGTCCAGCAAGAATGATTAAGTGATACGGTTGTACGCGGGGCCTTGTTACGTTGGCGAGCGACGAATCGTGCAGGTCTTTACCGTAAAACTGACAGATATAAAGATTAAGAAGAAGAGAAGAACAACAAAACCCCCCAAAAGTATGTGCATTCCGTGTTAAAGATGTAAGACTAAACTACTTTAATGTTGGCGATCGATTAGCGCCCCCTGTCTGCAAATGCCGAGGATTTATGCAGATTCCACGGTATTTAGCGATTAACTTGTTTTTCTTCCTAACAACTATCATCTCGTTTTTCTTCAACTGCGCAACACTTTCTCGTCGGGACCGGGGGGTGATGTGCTGAGCCTGCAAGCCATTTAGAATAAGCTCGTTGCCTGCTCGAAAATTGATAGTTTTATTTCACCATACTTTGTTATTAAATTGATATTTTTGGATACAGAAGACACCCTTTCTACATGCGTAACAGCTGACAAGTTTATTAATAAATCTATCAATATCACTAGCACAAAATGCGCCCTCCTGTAACTAAATAGGGAGGTTGATACAGGAATGTAATCGAAATTGTAACTTAGCACGGAAAAGTTTTTAGAAGGAAAATAAGAATTATGTGTTAGATGCGAATGGAAAAGCTTAAGGATGAATCATCATGTAACGTGGCGGTATATTCACGATACCAAAACGGATATACGTAACGTTCTAATAGCGATATATGTTGTATAGCGGGTCTTGTCAACGTGCCTCCAAATTCACGACACTAAAAAGATGTTCGGCACGTGGCGGTCAACTTGTCGATAAAAGAGTACAACGCGAGAAATATATCGTCACAAGCTGCTAACTTTCATTTCCAGGGCTACTCTCGTGGGCTGTGTCGGAGAGGAGGAAAGACAGAGAGAAAGAGAGAGGACACTGTTAAATTACTGTGATCCCACACAAGGGACCCGAGGTCCGGTCCGTACCCTACGACTCTCAAAGCAAAAAAACAGAGCGATTTTTTTTTCGTCGTTCCACGTCACCACGTGAGTTCCGGTTCGGTCAACACCCGAAACTTCCGGTTGACATTCAATTCTCCATTCGGGGGGTCACGCCCCGGTCAAACTCACGACAACCGTTTTTGTGCTCATACTTTTTTTAAAACCTCTTATTTCTTCATCCTCTCTTTTCTTATAGTAGTTCCGCTAAACTCAGGAAATCACCATCTCGCTACAATCATAAGACACATTGCTTCTATTGGATGAGCCGTGAGCCGGTCTAGAAACAAGTTTACGACTATTATTTCTTCTATCAACACGTCATCTTCATTCCGAAATTAGAGAGCGTAATCTAACACTTTGCGGACAAGTATTTAAGTTTAAATTTGGAGAAAAGTAGACAAACACGGGATGTTGTACAAGATGGGTGTTTATTGTGGTAGTGATGTCGACCTTATAACGTTTCTGTGTGTTAGACCTTCTTCAGGACGTTGATTGAGTTCTTTCTTCAACGGTGGATATTTTCATACTGGTGACTTCGGAGGTCGTGAGTAGGGGAGGGGTGGTCAATTGCTGGTGCTAGTAGGAGTGTTTAAGTTGGTAGTGGGAGTTCTATTTTTTTCTGATGGTGTGTAGCTCGTAAGGTTCTGTTAATGATGCCACCGGTGTTTGGTGTTGAAAGAGGTCGTTGGTGGGTCATATGCTCTAGGGTTGGTGGAGATATAGTGGGTCATGTAAAATGGTAAATGGTAGTAGGATTTGTTATAAGTGTGTGTATTATTATTATTATTATTATTATTATTATTATTTACTCCTTTTGAGTTATCACATCAGCATTATCTGATGGTCTTTCACTGGTATCTGAGTGACAGCAAGTCTCCTCAGGTCTCCAAGACTCTTCTGAGTATTCTGGCAGATTGCAGCAGTGCAGTGTTCTGAATGGTTTCAACCTTCCTCTGATATCCAAACTTTCCAAACCCTTTTCTAATCCTTTTGGAACTGTTCCAAGTGCACCAACTACAATAGGTATCACCTTCACTTTCATATTCCATAACTTTTTCAGTTCTCTAGCAAGGTCCAGATATCTGTTCATTTTTTCATTTGCCTTTAGCTTCACCCTGTGATCTGCTGGCACTGCAAAATCCACCAGTTGACAAGTTCTTTCTTTTTGTTTATCAACACTAGGTCCGTCTTCTTGCTGGAATAAGGTGATCCGTTTTTATTTCAAAGTCCCAGAGAATTTTATGCGTTTCGTTCTCAAGAACAGATTCTGGTTTATGCATATACCATTTTGTTGTGTGGTCAAAATTTAATTTTTTGCATAATTCCCAGTGGATCACCTTCCCAACCCAGTCGTGTCTATTTTTGTATTCTCGTTGCGCTAGTTTGCTACATTCGCAGAGTATATGGTTCACAGTCTCATCTCTATTACCACAAAGTCTACATTTACTATTTCATTGGGTCTTTATTATTATTATTATTATTATTATTATTATTATTATTATTATTATTATTATTATTATTATACAAGCACTTAAGTTTTAATATAATCAATTATTATACTGAATTAGAAATGCTAGTGCATTTAAATACGAACAAAAAAAAAGGATTACATACAACCTTCGTGGGATATTAATTGTTTTGGCTATTAATATCCCACGAAGGTTGGTATACTATAAAAAATTTCTTTAAAAAACAAGAAAGTGAGAGAAACGTCTGTAAGATGCATCAGATAAAATTATGAATAATATTTCTTAAAGAAGGTAAAGTAAACGAGAAAATACTTTTAAAAAATTATCTATTTCTCTTTCTACCTATTCAGCAGATGTTTTGGCGTAAATAACATCGTTGGGAGAGACGTTACAAAAACGTTTACCTATTTCAAGCACATGTTGCGATTACATCTCTAGATTAATAGAATAGTGACCTCCCGTGTCTACCAATAGCCGCTAGGTTGCGTAGCCTGCAGCTTTATAAAAGAAGAATCGCCAAGTAAAAAAAAAAAAATTTAAAAAAAACGCTACACTTTCATGGCCACGAGAGAAATTACAACACACTAGTTGTGTTCCTGTCCATGAACAAGAGGCTTTCATCCCAGTAAAATTATGTTGCATGAACACAATGTGTGTGGGGGAGGGGGGAACCCGTGAAATATTTGCCATACCAACTGAGTGGCCAATTCATATTTCAGGACGACGATCTGATATAGATGTTGGTGTCTTTGATCTGACTATTTTTAAAATAGATATTCCTTTTACGAGGAAAAAAAAAATGAACATGAATAAATTGTTAAAAATGTATTTGAAAAAGATATTGGATGATTGGGATAGAGTTAAAAATTCAATGTCAGAGGGGTTTTGTCGTAAGTAAGTAAAATCATCAAATTTATTAAAAACGTAAAAAAAAAAAATTAAAAATAAGTTAATTTGAAATGAAAGACCTATCTTTTTGATTACAAGAAACACCAAATTCTCGGACATACATATCACAGATTAGGATTACAATAAACACTACAGACTTGCACTTATAAATATTACAGACTTATACATATTACAGAGTAATTATGGAGGTGCGTGGTCTAATGGTTAGAGTCGTAGGAAATGGACTCGTCAACGCGAGTTCAATTCCTGGACAAAGCTGTTGGCCATTTCACATAGCGCTAAAACCATTGGGAAAGGTATGAATCCAATTCTCCCGCCAGCTATGGGTAAATAGCAGGGCAGACTGAACTCTTTAACCTTGGTTAGTAACCAGTCTAGGAGAAGGAAAACTCTGAATTTAAACCTGTTGAACTCCGCTTAAGAAATTGACCTTGTGTCGCACCCTGCTCGTGCGGGTTGGTAAATATATATACATATTACAGAGGAAACTTACGATTGCAAGAAACACTAGAGACGAGTAAGTTACTTTTACCGATTCTTTTAAATGTCCCTTTCACGCTTAGATTTTTGTGTGCGTTTTTTCAACACTTATAACTTCTGGCACGGTCCACTGCATAATAAATCAGAAATAAACCAGGGTGAATATTTGAAAAAAGAAGAGCATAAAGATTTCTGTTTTTATAAAAATTCAAGGAGAGCCGCAAAATGTCTTCTACCAAATTTTATACCCCATCAAATATCGCTCGTTCAAGACATTCCAATCTTTCTTTTACTACCGCGTTGGAAATCAACCCGATGCTTTATCGACAGTGCAGAGGCAACATTTTGACGGGTAAATACCAAAGTGTCGGTTATTAAACCGTCTTACTTAGCGCTAAAGATAGAAATGATCTGTTCACAGACAAATAGTTGTAGGCAAAGGTAGAATCTATGATTGTAAATTCTCGTTTGATATTATGAAAGGTTTGGTATTTGAAATAAAATCAATGCACATGACAGGCCGCTTTGTTTCTGTGTGTGTATAAACACATACACATTCACACACACACACACACGCACACACACACACACACACACGCATATACACACACACACGTACATAAACACAGGAACATGTATCGCACATAAAAATGAAGCTGGTCCTTTGTGAATCACATCCCTACTTCTCCACATAGTCACCGTTGTTCTCAGTACCAATGTTCCACATTCGAATGAAAGCATTGTATCCCTGTCCCGTAAAATTCTGTTGACTGTTCTTTTAGCCACTTCTTCGCGACAGATTTAACTTCCTCGTCACTGGAATGATGTTTGCATCTCAAACTCTCTTTCATGAGACCGAAGAGATGATAGTCTGAAGGCACTCAATCTGGTGAGTATGGAGGATGCGGTAAAGTTGTCCACCCGAATGAGGCGATTTTCTCCCTTGTCCTGATGCTTGTGTGGGTGAGCATTGTTATGCAGAAGGATGACATTGTCGATTGGCAAGATGGTTCTTGCTTGAGCCACGGTGGGGTCTCAATGTAGGCCTTAGGTTTTTATTTTTTTATTTTAACTCCAGATGAAAATAAGAAAGTGGTATTACTTTTTGACTACTCTCGTATCTATGTATATAGAAAAGTATTTTTGATGTCAAAAAAAAAAGAAGGGAATAATTATAGAATTCAATGATAATTGACGCCATTTTTACAGACTTCTATCAGTTGAAAAAAAAAGAATTAGGATAATCTTCCCCAAAAGTGATTGGCAAGTTTCCACAAAATAAATTATTAATATCTTTGGCGATCGATTTTCTAGCATTGGGATTAGAGACAATAAGAACTGGCATTGGTTTTATATGTTTTTATTTTGTACTAGTAATAATGATAATACTAATAATAAGCGAATGCAGTAAACTAGCACAAAGGAAGTATAAGACTAGACATGACTGGGTGGGAAAGGTGATCCAATAGGAATTGTGAAAAAATTCAAATTTCCACCATATGAGCCGGTTTAGCTCAGTCGGTAGCATACCTGCCTAGGAGTCGCATTGTTTCAGGATCGATACTGGAATCCGCCAACCCAGTGCATAAATAGCACAGATTGGGTAATCTGATCTGTGCGGTAAAATGTGGAGCTGACGTAGGTGTAGCGCTCCACCACAGCAAAACAATCTTCTGGATCTAGCGCTAGCAAAAAGAGGATAGACTCTCTGGCTGTCCGACTGATACTGATAATAGGCCACTCTGACAACTTTATGCTAGAACCCACAACTTCCTAGTTCGATACCGGTCCTCGCCAACTCTGCGTATGAGTAGCGCAAGAATCTGTGCGGTAAAGTAAGGAGCTGATGTAGGTGTGGTACTCCACCTCAGATGCAAAAATAATCTACTTGGTCTAGTGCTAGTGAAAAGGGGATAGACTCCCCCGCTGATTGGCTGATACCGATTTTAGGCCGCCCCGACGACTTTAATTTTTTTACAAGGAGATCTACTGATACACTGATTGTGTTCCTTCCTATTATTCTTATCGCTGTTCAACGTTAAATGCGTTTCAGCCAAATACAAGATTCTTAGCCCGCCTTTACGACGGTCTGTCGCCAACTATATACATTCCATGAAGTGGACGAAAAGGAGAGCTCCGTTATTCGGGAGAGTCGACACATTCTACTCGTTCCGAGTGCGAGAGTTGGTCGAAGCCGTGAAAGGCCCCAGGACCTCCAATCGTTCGCTTTACCGGATGGAACTCCGACGATCGAGTGCCATCTATCTTGAGGGTAACTGTGGATCCCTCCAAAGCTTCTAGACGGTTCGATTGGTAATTAGTATCATTTGTATTATTCGGAGTATTGTCCCCATCTTCATTGTTATCTGTACAACGTTTCGTTACAGATAACAATGAAGACGTGGACAATAGTCCGTATAATACAAATAATACTAATTATCAGACCTCATCTATAAGAATTCAGTGTAATCGGTTCGATTGGTCTTTCGACTCTACACCCGGTTCCGACGATCGATTTGCACGTCAGAAACGGATTTCCACAAAGAGTTTCCTTCGGGGCCTGTAGCGCCATCTTTCGGATCCCTGACTGCTTGCTACACCAGAGTTGACCGAGTTGTACTAGAACCCCCCCCCCAAAAAAAAAAACAGACATGGGGTTTCTGTCGCGCACGGGTTCTCACCATTGGCAGAAGGAGGAGGTTGACGCCGAAAAATGTATTCTTTTACGAGAGTCTGATCAATGCTGGATTATATGATAAGGTCCCACCTTTGGGTCAAATAGATAGATTTGAAAATTATGTGTATCTGATAGTCATACTTGAAACCATATAACAGTGTGCAAACAAATTATTATTATTTTCACTCTATTTGAGTTTTTCACATCAGCGTTAGCTCATGGTATTTCACTGGAGGCTGATCATGATAACATGTCTCCTCAGGTCTCCAGGACTCTTCTGAGTATTCTAGTCGATTGCAGCAGTGCAGTAGTCTGGATGGTCTCAATTCTTCCTCTGATTTCTAGATCCTCCAGTCTTTTTTCCAATCTTTATTGGTAGCGTTCCAAGTGCACCGAATACAATTGGTATCACTTTCACTCTCATATTCCACAGCTTTTTCAATTCTCTGGCAAGTCCAGGTATTCATTATTATTATATTATTATTATTATTATTATTATTGGTTTGTTGTTTTGTTTTACGGCATATCAACCTCGGTGGGTCATTTAATGCCGACAAAGTTGTGAAATAAATTCATTCTTAATGCATAGTACAATTTTGTTTATCAGCTCATGTTTTTCTATTCAATCCATAGATGGGACCCTAACAGGTACTACCACTCCGGGTTAGAGTAGACCAGGGAGAAATGGTGATGAAGGGGTGCTCCACATTCCCCAAACCTCAAAACTGGAACTTCACCATTGATAGATTTTAACGTCATTCCCAGGACATGTAGACCCTCAGTCACCGCCTTCTAGCACCCATATGATAAAAAGGGTTTGGGGCTTGCCATAAGGGCAACAGGGTTGGGAAAATCATATAGATGCTAGGGCTTGACGTGACCAGCCGATTGATCGGAAGGGGCCTCTCCGACCGCCCGTCTAGCCCAAGATAGGGCCAAAGTGGAGTATTGCAAGTCATGAACTGCTCATCCACCTGGCCTCTATCCTTAAGCATCATGGGTCGGCACCCACGGCCAACAGGTGGCCCCATTGGGGGAGTCTTACCACTCTGCAGAGGTGCAGTCGGTGTATTCTAACGCCCCAGCCGACAGGGCGGTATTATTAATTATTATTATTATTATTATTACATAGGAAGTTACTAAAAACAAAGTATATTCATTATGGTTGTTTCCGTTTTTTTTTCTCTCGGTATGTCGCTTTATATCTTTTTCTTTCTTTTTTTCTCTGACAAGTAAACAGATCCCCAAATACTAATCATAAAATCCTTTCTCTTCTGTCTGTCTGTCTGTCTTCTTCTGTCTCTCTCTCTCTCTCTCTCTCTCTCTCTCTTCTCTGTCTGTCTCTCTCTCTCTCTCTCTCTGACCCGTGAATCTACTCAAATATAATAATCCGTCAGCCCTCTCACTCCTCCTCTCTCTCTCTCTCTCTCTCTCTCTCTCTCTCTCTCTCTCTCTCTCTGTCTCTCTTCTGTCCTTCTCTCTCTCTCTCTCTGACCCGTGAATCATAACCAAAAATATAATCACCAAATCCGTCAGCCCTCCACTCTCTCCTCTCCCCTCTCTCTCTCTCTCTCTCTCTCTCTCTCTCTCTCTCTCTCTCTCTCTCTCTGTCACTGTCTGTCTTCTGTCTCTCTCTCTCTCTCTCTGACCCGTGAATCATAAACCCAATTCACCAATCCGTCAGCCTCCGCATCTCTCTCACTCCTCTCTCCTCCTCTCTTCTCTCTCTCTCTCTCTCTCTCTCTCTTTTGACACGAAATCATTGTAGAATAATCATAGTAAGTTCCAATTTAGGAACCCCTTTTTTAACTAGACTCACTATGACTTGTTTGATTGTTGGAATGCATCCTCGAGACCTTAAGGTTGTGTCATTCTGCAGTAGGATTGCAACAATGTTAGATCTGTATTGAGTAACCGCTACTTGTTGCCTTGTCTTACCAATTCCTCTCAATTTCCATCTCTCTATTTTCATCTTTCTTTCTCTGTTTGACTTGGGAATAGTTAATCAAATGTTAATCACTAAATACTCTCTCTCTCTCTCTCTCTCTATATATATATATATATATATATATATATATATTTCACACTTGAACAGTTCTATTATGATCACCAACCCCCTCTCCATTTCTCATCTCTCCTCCCCCCTCTCTCTCTCTCTCTTTCATTCGCTCGCTCTCTTATTGACTCGTGAACAGTTCATCAAATCATAATCACCAAATCCCTCTGCCCCCCTCTATCTCTCTCTCTCTCTCTCTCTCTCTCTCTCCTCTATAATATATATATATATATATATATATATATATATATATATATTTCACACTTGAACAGTTCTGTTATGATCACCAACCCCCTCTCAACTTTCTCTTCTCTCCCCCCTCTCTCTCTCTCACCTCCTCTCTCTCTCTCTCTCTCTCTCTCTCTCTCTCTCTCTCTCTCTCTTCTCTCTCTCTTTCGCTCGCTCGCTCTCTTACTGACTCGTGAACAGTTCATCAGATCATAATCACCAAATCCCTCTCTCTCTCTCTCTCTCTCTCTCTCTCTCTCTCTCTCTCTCTCTCTCTCTCTCTCTGATTCATAAACTCTTCACGAAATCGTAAAATCTTTTCATATACTACACTCCTCCATCCTCGATAATTGACCTAACGATTGTAGTTGTATTTTCGGGGTTATGAGTTCCACGCTTGTGATATCTATGATCATAAACATCAAAGAAACCTTTGAATAACCACAAAAGTAAGAGATTCAAAACGTTGTTGAATCGAGTATCTTCCGGCGTCAACATCCACCATTCTATCATCGGTATCAATACAGCAATTGAAGAGCAACTTCATTCCCATCACCGAGATTCTTTTGATCGGTTGTAAGGTTATTGAAAAATTGATTAGTCTAATTAACTGCCTTAACATTGGTCAATGAGTTGACTGTTTATACCAAATGACATTAGTATTACTGTTATATAGCACCTTACATCTTTTCACCATTATATCTTTAACGTAGTTTATAAATTTACATTGCACACTACAACAACACTCTCCCGTCTCCTTTCAAACACAAACGCGACGAAGGTTGTCTCTGTTAAGTTTTTAAGGGACATTCATTGTCCTTAAAGCAGAAGCGCTTATCCAGTGGAATTGGATCTTTGATAAAGGGTCCCTCGATAATGAATCTTTTTGTTACTAAAGTGTTCTCAGTTACTGGTAAAGAGTCCTTGGATAATGAACCCTTTGGTTACTCTGGTAATCGTATAAGTCCTTCCTGAGTATTGGTAAAGATTCGGCAAACCTATGTTCGTCCTCAAAGGGTGCAGTTGTAATTATGACCAATGTGGGGGGTTTAATTATTCTATCAGGCCCGCAGTATTGCTAGTGATTGGATGCAATAATAACTCACGTGACCTTGGCTAGTCTATAAGTGAAGGTGAGGATTTAGAGCACACCTTAAATGTCAGAAAATTTCCAACAGTCTATCCCATCCCCTTCCCTTACTTCTCCTTATCTTCCTCTCCCTTCTCTCTCTCTCTCTCTCTCTCTCTCTCTCTCTCTCTCTCTCTCTCTCTCTCTCTGATTCATGATCTCTTCGCCAAATAGTAATATGTCCTTGAAAACCCAAACTAGAACTACCGAAACTTCAAGTACACCTCCCTCTTCCACGAACCAATCTGTCCAATCAGTGAATAACCATAAGGTCAGAGAAAGGCGAAAGTCTTGTGAATTCAAAATTATCGTTATTTTTAAATTACTATTTTACCGTACTGTGACATTATCTACAAATTCATTAGCATTATTAACATCATCGATACTGGGACTATTGGTATTATTATTTCAAGGGTTTCAAGGGTTTTAGAAATTAGAATTCAACGTTTGTTATATACTGGCCTTTTCACAGTACCCCAATCAATATAACGTTATATACCTTTCTTACTTCTTACTCTGGTCGTATTCTCTTCTGGCCGGCTTTGCTATTCTGATCTTCTAACATCTTGGTCTGGTCTTGTCGTGGTGTTTCTTGGGGACTTCGGGTCTGGTTTCTGTTGGGGATCACTCCTTATCAGAAGCCCTGTGTCATTGTTAGTTTTTGGTAATAAACACAAGACTTCGATTTATGTTGATGTTACTTTATTTATAAATCCCCAACCAGACATTCTGCGCAGTCAGACTTACATGTTGCTAGCTCGGTTTCTAACTTCTAACTCTAACTGAGTTGCTTACTCCTTAAACCGGATTCTCACGATTCATCCCCAGAACGCAAGTGAGATCGAGGTCAAGCGCCGTCACTCACCCTCAGCTGTACTAATCGCCATTATGATTTCTACAATACCTTATAAAAGCATTAGGATCCAATAATTATGTAACACGTTTACAAGGTATGTTAGAAAAATTCCAGGACTAGTGACTAGTTTGTCGCTTGAAGTTGTTTTACTTCCTATTTTTGTCTACTATAGATTAGTCTATAGTGTTTAACTTAATTCTGAAAATGTATTTTAGGAAGTGAAGTTTCAGATACATTAACACATTTCCCCATGCAATATAATATTTAGATATCAAGTATTAAAATTTGAAATTTGAAATGCAATGAAATATATATATATATATATATATATATATATATATGTGTGTGTGTGTGTGTGTGTGGTGGTGTGTGTGTGTGTGTGTGTGTGTGCGTGTGTTTGTTTGTTTGTTAATGGAAGCTGACATATTGAGGCCTGAATAACACCGGCCAAATTTGTTATTTTGGGCCAAATATCTATTGCAAACGTCTTCAGTTGCTGGTCTTATGGGTAAAATAATTCCTTCACATCAACTTTCATTATTCTTACGGGCATACAATTGACGCCTACACTTGACGCAGTTGGACAGTGCAACCTCCCCAGTTGATTAATGTCTATCCGGTAGCAGTAATTCCAATCTCACAGGCAATTAATAGTAAAAATAGCTGGAATTTCTTTCCTGAATAAAAAAAAGCCTGTAACAGAGTAGTAGAGTACTTTCAGTCTAAAATAAAAGTTTGTTTGATTGGTTTGTCGATTGCTTAGTTTGGGTTGGTTAGTTGATTTTACGGCATGTCAAGACTTGTTGGGTCATTTTATGCCGAAGACGTTTTTAAATTTAATGGTGTTGTTTTTCGATAACTGTTATTATCAAACCAGAAAAAAGTTAAGTTGGTTGGTTGGTTGGTTGGTTGGTTGGTTCTACGACATGTCAACCCTTGTTGGGTCATTTTATGCCGAAGACGTTTCTTAAATTCAATGGCGTTGTTTTTCTATAACTGTCATCATCAAACCAGAAAAAGTTAAGTTGGTTGGTTGGTTGGATGGTTTTACGGCATGTCAACCCTTGTTGGGTCATTTTATACGGAAGAGGTTTCTGGAGAAAATGATAGAAAAACGAGGATTTTTGGTGCATTTTAATCAACAACCTTTAGTGTTATTTCGTGAAACAATGGTGCAAATAAGTGCTCTAGTTTTTGGTATAAGTATTTATTATAGCAACTTACAATTTTCACTGTTTGTGAGAATTTGATATTTTTTTTAAAAAGTGAAAAATCAACCTACTCTACTGTACAGTATATTTATTAAAAATAAATGAAATAAACTATTCATAGAATAAACGAAGAATTTGCATTCAAATTAACAAATAAAAATGTCCACCTAAAAATAAGGGAGCCCTGTCGGCTGAGGCTTTAGAATACACCGACTGCACCTCTGCAGAGGGTTAAGACCCTGCCAATTGGACCACCTATTGGCCGTGGGGTTGGTGTCCCGGGGTGCGTAAGGACGGCATTCTGGTGGATGAGCAATCCATGACATTCAACACTCCACTTAGACCTTTACTTAGGCTAGACAGGTGGTCAGAGAGGCCCCTTCCGATCAATCGGCTGGTCACGTCAAGCCCAAGTATCTATATGATTGTCCCAACCCTATTGCCCTTTATGGCAAGACCCAACTCTTTTTATCATATATGTGCTACAAGTTCATTTTAACTGACGTTTTTGATGTTATTTGCTTAAACAATAGTGCAAGAAAGAGATCTAGTTTTTGGTATAAGTATTTATTATAGCAATATACAACTTTCACTGTTTGAGAGAATTTTATATTTTTTTTAAAGTGAAAATTCAACCTACCTTACTGTACAGAATATCTATTAAAAATGAAAAGAAATAAACTACTAAACTATAGAATAAACGAATACTTTTGTATTCAAATTAATAAATGAACATTTCCAACTTTCGGCATTTTGAGAGAATCTGATATTTTAAAATAAGTTAAAAATCGATCTACCCTATTGTGCATGTGTGTCTATGTACGTGTCTGCTAGAGGAGATAAAGTCAGGGGACAAGAAAGTGTAACGGTAAAAAATAAAGTGGGGGCGATGGGAGAGTCGGGGTAATGCGTTGGTTGAAAAGGACTGGAGATACGGTCGCCAGGGACTAAGCATTCTTTCCATCAAGGGGACACTTTGCACAGCTGGACCGTGCCCCTTCCACCTTGAATGGTTTTAGAATCCGGTATGATAATAGGATGTTATGTCAGAGGAGACTATTCTGACAATGACCCCAGTACTAACTCCTGATCCCGGACAATCTGTTACTTCCCGATGTCCAGTGAAATTCTATATTATTACCATGTAATAATCTATACTCCACCGGATGCAGGTATTTAAGTTTTAATGTAATAAAATATTATATTAAACTAGAAAGGCTAATGAAATTAAAAGAATGCAGATAAAAAAGATTTTTAAACAGAGGGGATTATAATCGAAAAATAGAACAACAGAAACTTACTCTTCCATCAGTCCCGTATTTCATTGCAAAATCTTCCTAATTTAACAAGTTATTTAAAATAGGAAGTAAAGAATAAAATTAGTTATTTCTTCTTGTTAATGGATTTATTTTAAGATTTATCTCTGAGATTTTTGCTTAAATTAATTATGATAAAACCTAACAATTAGAAATAGATAATACTAAGCTCATATTTATTGAAATCACATTTGTAATATCAACATGCAAATTAGCCTTCCCGTTCACAGTGTAAACCACTCTTTTGTTGTATTTATAAAAACAATTGCATGTTATTAGCATGTAGTTATGGTCAGCAGTATTAATAATGTGAAACAAATTCATTAATAATTGAGATTTAAATAAAAATAAAGTGATGGACAACGTGACGTTAATAACTAAGGGCATTCTTACTTGAGTAGTGATATAGTTTCGGTTACAGACAGAGAAACACACAATCTCCATTATATTAAGATGTTGGAAGACCCGAAACTTCCCAATGAACCCTGCGGATTACATCACTGATGACAATCACCAGCGCCCCAAATGTAGGAGCGCATATTTAAAGTATGGTTATATTATTCTAAAACATTGAAAGAAAAAACAATTACCTACTAGAAAAACATACCTATATAAGAAGGAAATTGATTTATCCTAACAGGACCTGCTTTTCCTCTCTCTCTCCCTCTCTCTCTCTCTCTCTCTCTCTCTCTCTCTCTCTCTCTCTCTCTCTATTTTCCCTACTCTTTCTTTCATTCTCCCCACGAGTAGGATGTGACACAAGGCCAATTTCTTGTTTCAGGTGAATTTAAATCTATTTGTATGAAAAGACTTAAAAACAAAATGGTGGATGGTTTGTGTAATTGGCGATGTTACTCTCCACCTGGTAATTAGTAAAGTGCTGCCTTCGGAATTTTGCAGGACAACACGCAGCATCCTCGTGAAGCTTCCATAAGCTTTTTCTCCAAGTCTTTCGCTAAATTCCAAGTGGTGCAGCTATACAGTAGTGCAAATAGGGCTACAGATTTTTTTTTTTCAGATTTCATATGATCAATAGCAAAAAAACTCGTCCAGGATTTGAACTCGGGTCAGCCAGTCTATTTTCTATGATGATATACATTACACAACGATCGCCCCCGATTCGAATTCGCTAGTATACATAGTAAAAAGATAAGTACTGAATATCTATCTGAATGTTTGAGATGAGGCTTGATGATTAGTATTATCTGCATTATTCGGACTATTGTCCTCATCTTCATTGTTATCTGTACAACGTTTCGGCCGATATGCCCTCCGGCATACCTGAAGAAGACCGGAGGGCATATCGGCTGAAACGTTGTACAGATAACAATGAAGATGAGGACAATAGTCCGAATAACGCAGATAATACTAAGTACTGAATAGGTCAACAAAGAAAATAGAAATTCAATAGCAGTTTACATTGATTTCTGTAGATGAGATATTACTACCTAGATATGTGAAGCAGTCTACTAATTTTCAGAGGTTTGCTATTTAATGTAAACATTTCGTTTAAAACGTATAAACTCTTTTTTCCATCTGAGTTCACGTATAAACAATGCTTCTTGCTGACTGCTCCAGGCTATATAGCAGAGATTCGGTTGGAGCAGGTGTATTAGCGACAAGCTATACATTATATCTGTAGATCATATTCGTAATACTTTATGTGGGAAATCATCTGCTTCTCATTTTATTATATATATATATATATATATATATATATATATATATCGAAACCCGACAGAATTTTCGTCTGCCAAGTTCCTTACCCTTACGGCCATCAAGGGTCGTCAGTCTAGGGTGAACAATTAATTGCTACATACTCTACGCCGGTATGTTTTTACAATCACCAGAGAAAAGTATATATATATATATATATATATATATATATAGTCCGTTGATTTTAATGGGTTTGAATTCAAAGTTCTTTTCGCAAGAATGGTAACCATATAAACCTTTAAAAGCACCTACTGTGTGTCCATAGCAGGAGAGAGATTAATTGGATCCATACCTTTTCCCTATGATATTATCGCTTTGTGAAATGCAAACACCCTCATCCAGGTGTGATCCAGGTTGATATATATATATATATATATATATATATATAGTGAGATTATGTGCTTAATTAAAGTCTTACCTAATTTGTTAATTAATTAATTATAATTAAATCAATTAGGCGTGCATATCGGTTTAAATGTAAAGCCTAAACAACTCGAGAAAAGTCAATCTCTGTATGTACATTTCAGCCCATTAGGCCTCATCAGCAGAGCTATACATATAGGTTCAATATAGCGATATACATATAGGTTTAGAATAACGAGAGATCCTGGGGAAGCCAGCTAGTGTAGTGGTTAGAATGTCCGCCTGGTCAGCCTGACAGGTAGGGTTCGAATCGCGCACAAAGCACTGCCCTGATGATGAGGCCTAATGGGCAGAAATGTACATACAGAGATTGACTTTTCTCGAGTTGTTTACGCTTTACATTTAAACCGATATGCACGCCTAATTCATTTAATCATAATTAATTAATTAAGCACATAATCTCTCAAAAAATTGTCGGCCTTCGCCATTTCAAACACATCGTTTGAACGCTTCATATATATATATATATTACTTTTCCTCACATTTTTTTGAATATTTCCTAATCTGTTATTTTCTTCATAAATTGTTTTTTTTTTACTGTGGCTTGTTTAACGTTTATGTGACGTGGATCGTGTTCACGTGATGTAATGTTATGACGTTAAATTTGTATTTAAAAAACATTATAATCAAACAAACTTGCTTTGGTGTTAATGCACGCGGTGTTCAGATGAATTTTTTTTAATAGATAAAAGGAGATCGAAAATTAAGGGATCAATTAGGGTCAGGTGGTAAGTGACACAGTAAGAATTTGTTCAAATGCCTACATTTCGAAACGAGTTCCTTCTCTTATTTTAAGTTATTGGTTGTATTTTGTAATATACACGACTTTTCTTCTAAGCAGAGATCACATTTACGTTGTCCGCCTTTGTATGCCTGGGATTTTTTTTTTATTATTTCCCATTTTATTATAGGTGTTCTGCCAGTTTTTTCTTTGATCTGCCATATATATTTTGATAAGGTGTGTATATATATATATGTGCAATTATATTTTTGATAAGCTATATATATATATGTGTGTGTGTGTGTGGTGTGTGTGTGTGTTTGTGTGTGTGGTGTGTGTGTGTGTGTGTGTGTGTGTGTGTCAATTTGTAAGCGACATATTACAGGTTTTAATTCAGAGTTTTTCCTTCTCATTGACTGGCTATCATATCAAGTTTAGAGAGCCCAGTCTAGGGGGAGAATACTTACCTCATATCTTTCCCAGGATAGTTGAATTGTTTTTGTTTTATTGCATATCCATCCTTTTCGGGCCATTTATTGCAGAATCATATTGATAAATGATTTGTTTAATTCCATATGTATTAACTTAGATATAACCCACAGGACGCGTGTTACATACAGTACCTGCTATAGCTTAGGACAGGTTCATCGCTACTTAGATCTATAGAGAACCGGTGCTTTCAGTGTCATTTAACAGTAACCCTTTCCCAGGAGTATTCGCTATTAGTGCTATATTGAATACAAACAACCTTGTCCAGGATTTGAACTCGGTTCTCCGTATTCATTTTGTACGACGATATCCATAATACAGAAAGCGCCTGCTGTAACCCCAATATATATATATTATATATATATATTATATATATTTATATATATATATATATATTATATATATTATATATATATATATATATATATAACGCGACGCTCTTCTATATATAAGGAATGGAGCACTCTATAACGACATTTACATACAAAGCGATGTATGTATTAAAACAGTTAAAAATCCCCTTCCCATTCTGTATGTGATGACAGCCTAATGGTTAAGTTGTCGGGCAGACACCCAACCGATCGGATTTCAATTCCGGCCGTAGGTATCTTACAAAATATCTAGCCACACTGAAGAGACTTGATAAGTCGAAACACTTGTCTGTGGATGACCCTATATATATATATATATATATATATAGTATATATATATATATATGTAACTGACCTTGTGTCCCAGTCTACTCATTGGGAAAAGGTTGAGTATATATATATATATTCTAGAAAATAAGCTAAGTTGTTTATTATTGGCATCAGTCGATCAGCAAGGGAGTGTGTCACCTTTTGCTAGCGCAAGATCAGAACAGTTGTTTAATGCTGAAGTGGAGCGCCCCAACTACAGAAGCTTTACATCACACATCAGATTACCCCAGTTGTGCTACTGATGCGCTAAGTGGATAGGGTCCGATATCGAACCCGGTACCTTGCTTTACCAACTGAGCTAAACTCGTCCCTTCTAGTAAAAGTTAAATCGGTGTACAGTCCTAATGTCGGTATCAGCCGATAAACAAGAGAGTCTTTCTCCTTTTCACTTGCGCTAGACCAAGGAGATTTTTCTTGTATTTAAAGTGAAGCGCTACACCTACCCTCAGCTCTCAGATGCTTATAACACCAATCAGATTACTAAATCTGTGCTATTCATGCGCTGAACTGACGAGGACTGGTATCAGAACTGCTACGTCATGATTTGCTAGAGGGATGATCAACTGACTAAAACCGGACCTATATTTTTGATAAACCGACCCCTTAATTTTAGTTAGAGTAAAGTAGGCAGACAGCCATATTGTCGGTATCATCCGGACAGCGACGGAGTCTTCTCCCTTTACATTAGAGCTAGACCAAAGAGATTATTTTTGCATCCGAGTTGGAGTACCACGCCGACCATTAGCTCCCCACTTTACCACAGAAATCCAAGCAGTAATACTCATTCGCTAATTTTGCGAGGGCCAGTATCGAACCCGGAACCTGTAAGAAATGGTGGTGTCTAATGCTGGATTGGACATACCCGTCCATTGTTTGAGTTGAACTTGATAATATTTCAATCTCTAACCTCGTTTTGTTCAGGGTTAGACGAGGAGGAAAGCCCGGGGAACCTTACCTTGAACTCGTGAACCCTGATAAGACATCCAATCTCTGGATTTTTCGAGTCCTCCGCCTGATTGCTTCCGTAGCATTGGCACTGATTCGATTTGACCGGTAGAGGGCGCCGGATTGTCTCCACTTGATGATGGCCAACTGCAGTAAGAGAAAGCCAGTGTAGCAATAAATCTAGCCAAAAGGAAGAGTAATAATCCTTAAGAGGAGTCGGTAGACTTAGAGGTTCTAATTTAGCGGTTGGTGGCGACAGAGTGATTCTTTGAAACTGGCTTGGGAAGGGTGAGTGAGTGAGAGAAAGAAAGACCGGGGGGCCGAAAGAAAGAAAGGAAGAAAGAAAGAGAGAGTGAGTGAGAGAGAGACAGAGAGAGAGACACAGAGAGAGAGAGAATGTGATGAGGAGATGATAATCCTGTGAATTGAAGCTGAAAAGAAGAGAGTAAAATGAGTGAGTGAGCAAGAGAAAGAGAAAGAGAGATAAATGGATTGATGAGAAGAGAGAGAAGAGAGAGAGAGAGAGAGAGACGAGAACTCAAGAGTAAGAAAGAGAGAGACAGAAAGAGAGAGAGAGAAAGAGAGAGAGAGAGAGAGATAAATGGATTTGAGCGGCGAGAGAGAGGGAGGGAGAGAGGGAGAGAGAGAGTGAGAGAGAGAGAGAGAAAAGACTGTGAGCTCAAGAATAAGAAAAGAGAGAGACAGAAAGAGAGAGGAGAGAGAGATCAAAAGTGAAAGAGACATACAGACAGAGATTGTGTGATGAGATGGTAAGATATTACAATTTGGAAGCTGTGAGAGAGATATTCGGATAGAGAGAGAGAGAGAGAGAGAGAGAGAGACAAGAAGAGAAAACATAGAGAGAGAGAGAGAGAGAAGAGAGAGAGAGGGAGAGAGAGAGAGAGAAAGAAAGAGAAGAGCGAGAAGAAATAGCGAGAGCAAAGAGAAAGGAACAGAGAAAGAGAGAGAGAGAGAGAGAAGAGAGAGAGAGAGAGAGAAAGAGAAAGAGAAAGAAATACCGAGAGCAAAAGAGAAAAGACATAGAGAGAGAGAAAGAGAGAGAGAGGGGGAGAGAGAGAAAGAGAAAGGGAGAGAGAGAAAAATAGAAGAGAAAGAGATAGAATATCCGGAGCAAAAAGAGAAGAAGAGAGAGAGAGAGAGAGAGAGAGAGACCGAAAGCAAAAGAGAAAGACAGAGAGAGAGAGAGAGGGGGGAAGAGAGAAAGAGAAGAGAAAGAAATA
>CM042156.1:16654361-16680571 GCA_023376005.1 Doryteuthis pealeii
ATAAAGAAAGAAACAAACAAGAATCGTGAAAAGCCTATAAAATTGAAGACGAGACATCGTTAGGGCCGATAAGAAGGAAAATGGCAGCTCTGACGCCATTATCACCACAAATTCTATATGACAAGTTCAGCGTGAAATTCCACTCTTCTGTAACTTAATAACTGATTACATCAACATTAATAATAGGTGACAGTTTTAACACAATTATTTGTGCTCTAATTCCTGTTTAAATTAATTCATATTTTAATGATTTAGTTTGGTTTGGTTTGTTTTACGGCATATCAAGCTCACCATAAATAATCCAACAAGGGTTGACATGCCGTAAAATCCAACCAATCAAACAGGGTCCTATTTATGGATTAAATAAATAAAAAAATGAGTTTAAAAATGTTTTAAAAATTGTTTAAAAATTAATACCCAACAAGAATGATTCAAACGAAATGTCTTCGGCATGAAATAATTCAACAAGGGTTGACATGCCGTAAAATCCAACCAATCAACCAGGGTCCCATTTATGGATTGAATAGATAAAAAATGAGTTTTAAAATATTTTTAAGAATTATTTTAAAAAATTCATACCCAACAATAATGAATAAAACAAAATGTCTTCGGCATAAAATAAACCAACAGGGGTTGACATGCCGTAAAATCGAACCAATCAACCAGCCTTTATTTCTTTACATTAAAATGGAAAATTTTTGCTAAGTAGTGGTCTCATTTATTTGAAAGTTTATTTTTAAAAACGAAGAAAACTTTTTTCTCAATTAGTAAGAAAAGAAGGTCTTGAAAACCGCAAGTTTGTACTGTTCAATGTTGTTGTTTTTTGTTTGTTTTGTTTTTATCTTGTTGTTTGTTTTTCAAATATTTATTGCTAGTCTCAAGTGTTTGGGAGGAATCTGTTTTCTGTTTATTGTGAAATAAGAAAATGCGATGAATATAAAAATTCTTCGAAGGAATCTAGTTGGAGCAGGTGTTATATCGTGCACAGTAAATTTATTTCTTAAAAAAAGTTTCAAGAATATTATTTATTTCTTCGAATAGACTACAATTATATCGGAGTGAGTCTTAATTACCACACCTCTCTCTCTCTCTCTCTCTCTCTCTCTCTCTCTCTCTCTCTCTATATATATAATATATATATATATATATGTGTGTGTGTGTGTGTGTGTGTGTGTGTGTGTGTGTGTGTCCCTCTTCAGATAGATATATGAAAAGACTAGAAGAAGTGCCTAGCCCATTACCAGACTAAAAGGATTTTAGGAATACCAGGAAATGTGACAGAAAGAGAGAAGAGATGAATAAGGGGAATAGTCTTTCACCAAATTAAAAAAAAGGAATTAATAAGAATTTGTAAATCACAATCATCGTTTATTTATTCATTTTATTTTATTTTATTTACTTTTAAAATATTATTTTAAAATATATCACCGTAAAATCCTCAATGTTTTGAAACATAATTGTATTTTTCTAAAAACCATTTTAGTTTGATATGTTTGCTTAAGAGCTATTGGTAATAGTTCAATATGCAAAAAGTATAATAATCTTGATTTAAATCTCTCTCATTCTTTTTTAATTTTTTAAATTATATTCGATTGAAACGATTAGCGTTACCTCTTCCGCACGCTAACCACCTCTCTCTATCTTTCATCTACTCTCTTTCTTTCTTATATTTTTCCTGTATCGCATGTTGTTTTCTTTTCCTTTCCTTTCCTTTTTTTTTTTTTGAAAATGATGTTATTTTGGAAATAACTGTATTCCCGTGTGAGCGTGAATGCGTTTATTTTTGTTTGTACGTGTCTGTATGTTGAAATGCGCGTGACATTGAAAATGCGTGTTGGTTGTGACGTTAAGACTGTATCCTAGCGCGGGATTTTGTACGTGGGTATGTGTGTATGTTATTTCAAAAATAACATCATTTTCAAAAAAAATTCATTTGGGAAGAAATGCCATAGTTGGACTGCTTCAGTTCAATTCTTTTGATAAAGAGGTATTACCTCGAAAATTCAAGAAATAATAAAAATACAGGTCAACACACAACACCATTGTTACCGTATTATTTATTTTTATTTATTCCAAACTGCATTGTGATAGGATTCTAAATCAACCTCCTAACCAATACATACACAATGCTTCAAGCAAATTATGAAACTCTCTTATATATATATATATATATATAATATATATATATATATATATGACTGAATTATCAGGTTATGATACATATAACCTGATAATTCATTAAACGACTGATGATGCCGGGCTCAATGATCTAGCGAAATATATCCTACATACTTTTGTCTGAGTTTTGTTCTTTTGTTCCTCACATCTCCACCACAATTCTGTCGGATTCATTCCAATCCTCTTTCCACACACACACACACACACACACACACACACACACACACACACATATATATATATATATATATATATATATATATATATATATATATATATGATATATTATATATATATATATATAGCGCAAGTGAAAAGGGGATAGACTCCCTCGCTGATTGGCTGATACCGACTTTAGGCCACCTCGATATATATATATATATATATATATATATATATATATATATATATATAAAGTCATCGAGGTGGCCTAAAGTCGGTATCAGCCAATCAGCGAGGGAGTCTATCCCCTTTTCACTTGCGCTAGGCCAGGGAGATTATTTTATCGTCTGAGGTGGAGCGATATATATACATATATATATATATATATATATATATATATATATATACTAGCACGAGTATGAGCCACCTGGGCGCAAGTATTTAAGTTTTAATGTAATAAAATATTATATCAAAATGGAAAGACTAATGACACTAAATAAGAACGAATATTACACTTATTCTAATGTTATTTTAATTGATTTATAAGGGGATTTTTGATCCGTAATATAAATATGCTGTACCGACATGTCATAATTTATACAATTCACGAAATGATAATTTGGTTGTCTATAATTTTCTCTAATGAGAGTTCCCAGTTGTTTAACGTTAATAGATCAGATTATCCGAGCTGTGTTACTCCCAACACTGAGTTGGCAGGGACCAGTATCGAACACGGAACCTTGCGAAACCTAGGTGGATGCTCTACCGACTGAGCTAAACTAGTCCTTCTCAGGTAGGGTAGAGGGTATTGATATATAGACAATGCTAGGGAGTTGAAGGGTCTTGTCGTTTGGATCCTAACGGTGACCACAGGTCATCTTTCTTATCAATATATGCATAGAATAGGAGGTTAAAAGAGTGGGGGAGTCTAACTACATTCTAGAAGCTATGTGTGTTCGGCCCGAAGTCTCAGTGTAGTCTTCTTCTTCTTCTTCTTCTTCTTCTTCTTCTTCTTCTTCTTCTTCTTCTTCTTCTTTCTTCTTCTTGCTCTATCCCCCTTCTTCTTCTTCTCATTGCTCTATCCCTCTTCTTCTTCTTCTTCTTCTTCTTCTTCTTCTTCTTCTTCTTCTTCATTGACATTTGAAGATGATTGGACGATCGGTGGATTGCTTTGATAATAGGACATTTTATGAAATTATAAGCACATGAAACCTATGTAATGTACACATGACCGAATGTGGCGAGACTTTGAAGACAACATTGTAAGTCTAGAAGAAGAAGAAGAAGAAGAAGAAGAACAACAACAACAACAACAACAACAACAACAACAACCACAACAACAACAACAACAAGGAAAAGAATAGGACGCATATGAAAAAATATGAAAATACTGAATAATAATAATAATAATAATAATAATAATAATAATAATAATAATAATAATAAGAAGAAGAAGAAGAAGAAGAAGAAGAAGAAGAAGAAGAAGAAGACAACAACAACAACAACAACAAAAACAAAAAAAACTGTAAGAGCAACAATAACTACAGCAACAACAAGGAATTTTAGGAAAAATGAGATAATAATGAAAAAGTAATAAGAAGAAAACAACAACAACCACAAGAGAAAATAAAAGAGAAAATTGAGTTGAGAATGAAAGAAAAAGGAAGAAATAGAAGAAAACAAAAATAAGTTTCAATTTTTTCGAAAGAAGAATTTTAATTCAGGTGCTGAGTCTTAACTTGATTGATTGAAGGAATGGAGACAAATTATAGCATCTCCCACTTTCACTTTCACTTTAGATGGAAAAATCAGTTGTTTGTTGTTTGCATGATTTTCTTTATCCATATATTGTTTATATACCCATTTACGTCGGGTATATATGTTGGAATATTTATATATATATATATATATATATATATATATATATATATATATATAAGGTGTAGACCAGGCGAAGTCACGTGGTTTAAACCTCAGCCAATCAACAGTCCAAATGCGTTGCTGGATGACTACTTAATTACTGATACTGAGAAACGTCCATTTGCAATCGTTGACGAAGGACTTGCAATACTGAGGAGCACCAAGGAACAACCAAAGGATTATTTACCAAGGATTTCCGCTGGACAATCGCTCTTGCTTGGAGCCTAAAGGATGGCCCATAAAATCGTAAGAATATATTGGCGAAAGAGAGACAGAGTAGAGATCGTGATGAGGGGTTCTTGTTTCTCTGTCGACTTGTTCTGCTGCTAATTTGTCGGCCTTGTCTGTTGGGCTGTTTTCTCGGACTGAGGTTATTCTCTCTGGTTGGGCTGGCTGAGGGTGTAAACATCCAAGAATGTATACGTGTGAATCTATTTAGAGGGGGGGGGGTTGTTCTATAGACTTACATTTTTGATTGGAGGCCGATTTCCTTAAAAAAAAAAGAAAAAAGCAAAGCTGATTATGTTGTTCATCTCTGTTGTTCCAAATATTTCTTTCATGCTTTTTTATTTTACAGACTCAATGTTTCACGGACTCTGTAACATGAAAAAAGCATAAAAGAACAATGAAAGAACATGGACCCTGTACTCCATGTTTCACGGACTCTGTAACATAAAAAAGCATAAAAGAACAATGAAAGAAACATGGACCCTGTACTCCATGTTTCACGGACTCTGTAACATAAAAAAGCATAAATGAACAATGAAAGAAACATGGACCCTGTACTCCATGTTTCACGGACTCTGTAACATAAAAAAGCATAAATGAACAATGAAAGAAACATGGACCCTGTACTCCATGTTTCACGGACTCTGTAACATAAAAAAAGCATAAAAGAACAATGAAAGAAACATGGACCCCGTACTCCATGTTTCACGGACTCTGTAACATAAAAAAGCATAAAAGAACAATGAAAGAAACATGGACCCTGTACTCCCATCAAGAGCGGCGGCTTAATGGCTTTACCATCGGTGCCTTAGACGTATGCTGGGCATCACCTGGAGGGACAGAATCACAAACACAACAGTTCTAGAGAGAGCTCAACTCCCCAGCTTGTGTTCTCTACTGAGACAGCTTCGTCTCCGATGGTTGGGTCATGTCCGCCGAATGGATGGTGGACGAACACCGAAGGATGCCCTTTATGCAGAGCTTTCGTTTGGTAAGAGACAGATTAGTCAACCCCAGCTGCGTTTCAAATATGTCTGCAAGAACGATCTCAGGTGCTTTAGCATTGCCCCTTCCAGCAACAAGACACCGGCACATCAACAGCTTCAGGGACAGTCTTCATATGTGACATCTGTGGTCAAGAATGTTTTTCTAACCTTGGACTTTACAGTCACAGGAGGCGATGTAACTTCAGGGGCACAAAAATTATTTTATAGTCTTCCGAAATTGAAATGCCAATAATGTTACAGAACGAGGGTGGTATTAGGAGATTGGAATTTCTGAAATCAAAATCAATGCTTTGTATTTCTTTGCTATTTTTTCATGGGGGAGTGGTTAACATTATTAGTGAAATAGATCACTTATT
The DNA here is from genome assembly GCA_023376005.1 of Doryteuthis pealeii. NCBI lineage: Eukaryota > Metazoa > Mollusca > Cephalopoda > Myopsida > Loliginidae > Doryteuthis > Doryteuthis pealeii. The sequence continues at coordinate 16,660,213 of CM042156.1, forward strand.
AGGACTGAGCCTAGTCTAATAGTGACCACCCCAAGCGGAGTTTAACAGGTTTGAATTACGAGTTTTCCTTCTCTTAGACTGGATGCTCAACCAATGTTAGAGCCCAGTATGCCCTATTATTTACCCATAGCTGGAGGGAGAGTAGTTGGATTCATACCTTTCCCAAATGTATCAGAACCGTAGCTTTGTCCAAGATTTGAACTCGGGTCGACGAGTCCATTTCCTACGGACTATTCAGATCACGCGCTTAAAAAAAAAATTGAAACCGTTTCCGACAATCTAATCAAAGAACCAACCAAACGCAACAGAAAAAGTAGCAAATTGATACAATACTAGACTAGAACGCTCTTTCTAGAATCCTAAGCAAAAAAAAACAAAAAACAAAAGAAAAACACTATTTCCTTTTTAAAAAAAAGGATCGTATATGACGACATATAAGACGCACGGGCATATAAGACGCATCCCCATTTCAGCAGGTCAGATTCAGGAAAAAAGTTTTTAGTGTATTTAAGCATATATTGTTGAATATAGTCTAGCTGTGCATTACACAAGACATCTCAATAGCAGGAAAAATGGCCAAATACCTGGACCTTGCCAGAGAACTAAAAAGTTAAGGAATATGAAAGTCAAAGTTATACCAATTGTAGTTGGTGCACTTAAAACGGTCCCAAAAAGATTGGAAAAAGTTTGGAAAATCTGGAAATCAGAGGGAGAATCGAGACCATCCAGAATACTGCACTGATGTAATCTGCCAGAATACTCAGAAGAATCCTGGAGACCTGAGGAGACTTGTTGTCACTCAGACTCCAGTGAAAGACCATCAGTTAACGTTGATGTGAAAAACTCAAAAGGAGTGAACAATAATAATAATGATAATAAAAAGGCCGACGGGAGGTCTCAAACTTCACCTACGATGTATAAAACACAGGGCAATTTTTGAGCCAAAATTTTGGGAAAAAGGTGCGTTCTTTATGCGGTAAAATACGGTAAATTTGCCCTCCAATTATGACCCAGTTGACCGATTAGACTACCCATGATGCAACACACAGCATACAGTATATAAAGAAACATAAGTACGAACACCAATAATTTAAGCCATAGATGGGAATCTAACGGGTACTACCATTTTGGATCAGAGTGAATCTACAAGTAATGGTAACAAAGGAATGATTCCACAAAGCCCCACCGGTAGATTTCATACCCAGGACAGAACTCCTGGTGGGATTTTTACGCCCCCCCCTAAAAACACAATGAGCCAGAATGAATGTTTTTGATTGAATTTTTGAGTTCTTAACTACTGTACTCCATTTAAGTCTCACTCACTTATATGACCTTGTGCCAGACTTATTTAGAGTACATACAACTCTAAAAGGTCATAGCTTCTGTAAAGAAGACGATGGTGACCTTGTATCAGAGTAAGCTTACATTTTCACGTTCTCTTTTTTCATCTTCCATTGTTTTCTTTCTTTCTTTCTATTGTTTACTTCCATCCAGTTTATACTTTTTTCTTTCATTCTTTTCATTTTTTTCTCTTTCCATGCTTCCCTTTTTATTTATGTCAATAATTTGAAAACTGCATTGGCAAAGAATTAACAGTTACTTTACGTCTTTGCTACCCCAGGTCCAAATACTGGGAGAGGCTATTTGAATTTCACATGGCGTTAATACCCTTGGAAAAAATATGTATCTTCCAAGTGCTCTACCTCCAGCTATGGATAAATAGTAGGGAAGACTGGGCTCGGTAATAAGTCTAGGAGAAGGAAAACTCTGAATTCAAACCTGTTAAACTCCGCTTAAGAAATTGACACTGTGTCACATCCTACTAGTGCGGATGGCTTGGTAAATAAATACACACGCACACACACACACACGCACACACATATATGTATATATGTATGTATGTATAAATTATATATATATATATATATATATATATATATATATGTGTGTGTGTGTGTGTAAAAATGGAATTGGAATTGAATCCGACGATATGAGGAAGAATGAATAAAGAAAAGAAAGTACGGAATGGATAACAAAATTCATTCAAAATAAAATTTCACTCTGATGAAGGTCGAATTTTTTCTATGTACGGAATATTTTTTACATTTTTCTATTATTATTATTTCATTACATTATTTATTTAATAATAATAATAGTTTGAATCGTGTACACATAGATAAACTGACCGAAACACATGTGTAAGTGAATTAAAGTGATTAAATTCATCTTTTATTATCCATTCTGTACTTTCTTTTCTTTATTCATTCTTCCTCATATATATATATATATATATATATATATATATATATATATATATATATGTCTGTGTCTGTGTCTGTGTCATTTTCAATCAGGGTTGCCAACCTGAATAACCCAGTCTCTTTATTTTCTAGACAGAAAAAAACAGCCACAAAGTACAATAGCCGCGCAACACCTCATTGAACCGACCTTGTATTGAATTAGTTTAAATGTAGTTTTAAAAGTTCTGAAACTACATTAAACTGTCTGAAACTAGACGTCCATTACATTAATGCTAGATTTGCCATAAAGATATATGAATAGTTATTCAAAACGAACAAAAATAACAAAAAACAAAAACGGCTTCCTGCGTATACATTCATCAGATAAGAAAATACCACATAAAATATTGGATGTAAGTTGTTCTCGATGGACAGGAAATAATTACCTCCCTTGAGTATTGGCCTAATGTAGAACCCAGTGTAGGTGTATAAATATAACATAAACATAACATAAAAACTACCTTTCGCACTAAAAACTTAGATAAATAAAGTAAGTCTACAGACAAATTAACAATACGAAGATATGCTTAACCCAAGGCTTTTAAAAACATAAAACAAAAGCAAGTTAGACGAAAGTGTTCGCTATCAAATATTCCATCACATTCCAGTGACTGAGACTAGAATTAAGGTGGATTTCACATTGCGCACGGTGAGGTGTTTTTTTATCCGCATTTGAACGGGCGTATATAGAGGGCTTCCTTTTTAACGTTGTATGCCCGCTGGTTCCATCAGACCGATACGTTCCGAACAATTTACCATGATACGTCTCAGTAGGAATGATGGAGAGACATTTAATACAAACTAAATTCTACGTCTCAATCAATCAAATAATAGACGTGTGATGTTGATAAGGAATATTTATATATTTACTCGACACGTCGCGGGGGAGTCATCGTGGCGGAGTGGTTAACATGCTAGACTGCGACATCGTAGTCGAGGGGGCGGCCTAAAGTCGGTATGAGCCATACAGCGAGGGAGTCTATCCCCTTTTCACTAGCACTAGACCAAGGAGATTATTTTAGCGTCTGAGGTGGAGCGCCACACCTACCATCAGTTCCTTACTTTACCGCACAGATCCTTGTGCTACTCATACGCTTAGTTAGCGAGGGCTGGTATCGGACTAGGAACCTTGTGGATTCAAGTCGAACGCTCTACCGACTGAGCTAACCCGGCCCTCGCGCTAATACCTTCACTTTCGGACTAATGCCCCTTGGGAAAGGTATTACGCCCTCCTCCTTACAGCTATGGATTAAATAGTACCATTACCGTTCTTATATAAAGTAAAGTCAAGTCGTCGGGGCGGCCTAATGTCGGTATCAGCTAGACAGCGAGAGAGTCTATCCCTTTTTCACTAGCGCGAGATTATCTTAGCGTCTGAGGTGGAGCACTACACCTACCATCAGCTCCTCATTTTACCGCACAGATCCCTGTGCTACTCATACGCTGAGTTGGCGAAGGCCGGTATCGAACTAGGCACCTTGTGATTACTAGTCGAACGCTCTACCGACTAAGCTAAACCGCTCAGACCTCGGCCACGATACATACCGAACAATCCCAGCGAAATTAACCTTGTCAATGATACTTACACGCCCCTACCATAATAGGTAAGGGGACGTTGCTTTAAAAAGACCCACTAAAAGATACATTATATAAAAAATGTATATATTTTACAATAGAAGTGGGGTGGGGGGCAATATTGTAAAATATATACACTTTTTTATACAATGAATCTTTTAGTGGGTCTTTTTAATGCACTGATAAAATTCTGGGAAAAAAATTAACGTTATATTTATTGTTAATACCTATCTTGATAAATACAGCTTCAATTTGGATGCTTTTTTACACACCTTATATATACTAGCAAATATATGCACCCTCCGAGTGCAAGCATTTAAGTTTTATTGTAATATAATGTTATGTTAACTTAGAAAGGCTAATGAAACTAAATAAGATGCCAATAAAAAGATTCGAAACAGAGGAGAAACAACTAAAACTTGCTTTTTCTTCACTCCAGTCTTTCATTGCTAAATTTTCATAATTTAACTATTTAGTTAAATTAGGAAGTATAGAACAGAACCACTGTTAATATTGTTAATAGATTTCTTTTAAGATTTATTGGAGAGATTTTTGCTCATATTCATTAAGATAAAACCAAACAATTAGAAATCAATAATACTAAGCACATATTTATTAAAATCACATTTTTATATCAATATGCAAATTAGCCTTACCGTTCACACTGCAAACCGCTATTTTTTGTATATATAAATACAATTGCATGTTGTTAGTATGTAGATATGGTCAACAGTATTAATAATGTAAAACAATTTTATTAATAATTGAGGTTTAAATATAAATAAAATCATGGAGAATGTGATGTAGATAACTAAGGGAATTGTAACTTGAGTAGTAATATAGTTTCGGTTACAGACAGGAAAACACACAATCTCCATTATAATAAGATATATATATATATATATATATATATATAAGGTGTGTAAAAAAGCATCGAAATTGAAGCTGTATTTACCAAATAGGAATTAACAATAAATGTAACGTTAATTTTTTTTCAGAATGTAATATGTGTCAAAAAGTACAAATTTTAAAGCTCTATTTACCAAATTTTAAAGCTGTATTTACCAAATGAAAAATGAATGGAACGTTGAATTTTCAGAATACAAGGTGTGTCACAAAGTAACGAAAATCTCGATAGTTTTTTTGATACACATTGTATATATTGCTAGGAATACGAAAACAAATGTTGTGGACAAAGGGAAGTAAGAAAAAGACTGATCGATTTGGGATTTGGGGAAACTCCTTATCAGTCGCAGATTCAAATCACGTTCAACAAAAAACATACCTGTCGCCAACCATCACCCGTCACTTAAACGTCGAGAAAGTGAATAGTTTGCTCGCTTCTCTCGTTTGTTGTTTTTCTATTCCGCTCGCCTTGCGGTTAACTTCCCGTTTCACAGGATCGAGAGTCCCCCGTGGTTCAAAGTCGCTTTTAGTAAGCCATTACGGCTCGCATGATAGTTACAAGCGCATCACACTAGATCCACTGAAAATTGGTGAGTCATACTCAACTGTTTTTGCCTCTGTTACACTGTCGTCGGCTAAATCGAACTTAACGGACCTAAATTACAGCATCGTATATCACCCCACCGAAAGAAAACAAAATACTAAAAATCAGGGAATTAACCGAATTTAATGAAATTTTCAGTGTTGATATATTAATAAATAAAACATATAATTTACTAGTTATTTTGTTTAAAAAACTTTGAACCATGCATATTTGATGCGTAACACATATTCTCAAAGATAACGTAAATTATGCGAGCCATTCATTCAATACAATAAAACCGAAATCTACTGAAACTCTGGGTGACTTTGCATGATTAACAGGATCGCAATTTCCAATACCGCAAGATTAAAAACATTTGTTTGTTTTTCTTTTGTTTTTTTGTTTTTTGCGGGGAGGGGGTCATGCTGTACCCTAGAATAGAATTTGAAAGTAACTCTATAGTACTATGCGGACCTTTATATGCTGTGATAATTATAACTATAAAAAGCATCGTCTTACTCTACTCGTTTTTTCCAAACTTTGTTTGTGAAAATGTATTATAAAATAAAGATAAAAAAATATTCCTTCGAACCAGGTAACTATGGCACAGACTAATTGTCAATCGAGAGAAATAGTTGTTGAGTCTAAAACTTAATAGACAATATCCGCCCATTCGTCTGTCATGAAATACTTGCGGTCGGTAAGGATTTACATATACGAAGCTGATAGCTATGAGATTTTGATGCCTTAGTCAAAAATAGGATAATTTATTGACTGATATAAACTTCTAGCTGACAAAATTATTGAAGCAATTAAGGATCAAACACCCTATTCAGTAGTAATGGGTCTGCAAGTTACCCGTTATACCGTTATATTATAAGTAATATCTCAAAGGAGAAATAATTCAGTATTAAAATCTCGCATATTCATTAATGTTTATAAGGAACCGTATACAATTTAGTTTGTGACTTTTACTGATTAAGTGATATAATTCAATTAAAGATCAATCGATAAGTGGAACGCTTAAGGTACAAAACATTTTTCTTGATATAATCTCTGACCCTTCGCTTTATTGGAGTCATACTCTACCGTTAATCCCACTGAAAACATTTTCGACCCAATACGTTTTACCCGTGGATAACCGGTTGGTAAAATACTTACCCTGCCTTTACATTTCTATGAATCTTAGTTGTAAGCCTATCATATCTGATATAATATCAATATAGCCAACATGTTTAAATATCCCAAAGATTCCATAGGTGAAATTTAAATGGAATGTGTTTATTCGGAAATGAATGTAATTTCGTACTAATTATAGAACAATTTTGAGAAGAACAAAAAAATAAAATCATTTTAAAAGCAAATACACATAGCATTTTAAAAAAAGTTTAATTTTCTAAAATTCTTAGCTTTTTTTTATTTCAAGTACTTTTTTTCTTAGTTTTTATGTATATGAGGACTAAGAACCAAATACATCAATGTTTAGCACTAGCTAATTTGAAAAATTTAACCAGGAGATAAACATTCAGATGAAAAATATCAACGAACGAAATAAGTATTTAACCATCCCGTTCACAGTATATGACTCCAGATTGCAAGTTTGAGGCATCCAGCGAGAATCAAACTCGTTACTAAGCTATAGAGGTCGACTTACACTTCATAAAATATCATTGAGAAATAAAATTTGAAATATAATTTTATGTTTATAATGAGGAAAAGCACACATTTAATTTTGTATTTTTACTGATGAAATGATATAATTAAAATTAATCGATTGGCAGGACTTCCCACCGTTCTTCATGAGTAAAAAAAATCTTCAGACCTACGATTTTTATATATTCCAATTCCACATTCCGAAATTTTTTTTTATTCAGTAGTAATTGTTAGAAAAAAGAACTTAATTTTTAGCTAAGTAAAAAAAAAAAAAAACTAACCATGAAAATATTTCCGACCAATGAGTACCTTTATTCGAAGTATTATTCTAAATGTTATGGGGTAAAAAATAAAATAAATTAATCTAATACATTTTATTAAATTGAAAAAATAAAATTGTTTTAAATTGGTTTTAGATTTTGGGGTAAAACTTTTAAATATATTTTAAATGTAGGTATTTACCTAATCCGGTTGCCACGGTAGAATGTAAAACAAAATCGCAAGTATAATGCGTCCACTGAGGAACGACCTCGCTATTCAGTAGTAATGGATTTGTGAGACTAGCTTGCAAGCAATTACCCGATGATGGGACGCCCTTATTGTTTACACAAACTGAACGCCATGCGTAGGATGTGACACACGATCACAAATATGGGGAATCAAGGAAGGATCAAATTCATTATTCAGTAGAAATGGATCCGCGAGACTATCTTGCACAATAAAAAACCCTTTTTTTAAAAAAAGCATTATTTACCTAACGCGTTCGCTATGGGCAGGGTGTGACACAATGTTGCAGGTATGGGACATACAGCGTGGCTTGAACTTATGCAATAATAAGGAATCTGCGGGACTAGCATGCTGACTGTTACACTGAAATGGGATTCATACCTTATTTACCCGAATCCTTTACCATGGGTACGATTTGACAAAAGTTTGCAAGTCTGGGGCATCCAGAAAGGATCAAACTCGCTACTCAGCAGTAATGGATCTTATTGGAGGAGTCAAGTTAAACTTCAGAAATTGTCATTGTGAAATAAAATCTCAAATATAATTCAACATGTTTATAATGAGGAAAAGTACAAACTTAGTTTTTGATTTTTACTGAAGAAATGATATAATTTAATAATTAATATTAATCGATTTACGTGACTTGCCACAGTTCTTCATAAGTAAAAATAAATGTCTTAAGATGTACGATGAGTAAATACTCCAATTCCACATTCATAGAGAAATATATGTTTTAATCCAGTACTAATTGTAAGAAAAAACCTTAATTATTTGTATCTAAAAAAGAAACAGGAAAATCTTTCAGACCAATGGGTACCTTTTATTTAAAATACAATTTAATTTGCCCTCCCCCCCAAAAAAATGAATGACGAAAAATATCTCTATTCAATTCTTTTTTACTGTTACATTTTCATGGGGTAAAAAAGAAAATAAATTAAACTAATGAATTTTATAACATTATAACTCAATAATAAAAATAAAATTGGTCAAACCATTTACGAGTTTAGGGTAATTCTTTTAATACTTTAAATTTAGGTATTTACATAACTCGTTTGCCACGTAGAATGTGATACAAAGTCGCAAGTATAAGGCATCCACCGAGGATCGACCTCACTATTCAGTAATAATGAATTTTTGAGACAAGCTTGCTAACAATTACACTGATGGGACAGTCTTAATCTTTACACAAACAGCTCGCCACGCGCAGGATGTGACACACGATGACAAAATGTAGAATCGAGCAAGGATCAAATTCATTATTCAGTAGTAATGGATCGGTGAGTCTATCTTTCTCACCATTACACTTCGATATGATGCTCTTTTCAAAGCTGTTAATTATATGTAGGATGTGACACAAGGGACATACAGCAAAATCAGAAAATAAAAAAAAATAACCATTACACTACAATCGGACACCATCATTGTTTACCCAACACGTTCGCCATGGGTAGGATGTTACAGTGCAATGGGATGTATTCCTTATTCATCTGAATCTTTCACCACAGGTAGGACTAAAGTTCGCAAATGTGTGGCATCAAGCGAGAATTGAACTTGCTAAAGATAATTTTACTCCGGTCGTGGACCAGGGACTTCTGCTAGTGTATATTATATATATATATATATATATAAATATATATATATATATATATATACATTATTATATATATATATATATATATATATATATATATATATATTTACGATAAGCAAAATCGGCGAATACCACGTGCGACCTGCAGAACACTGGACAGTTGTTTCGATATATATAAGGTCTTATCAGCTGGGTTTACCCTGATCTCCCCCCGATAGAGATTGAACTGGAGACCCTAAAAAGACAGACCCAGGGACTTTACCTTTAGACCACCGGCACACCCCACACACGAAACTCGCCAAACCAACTTGTCAATGATGAATGCGGCACTGCATTAATCTGTATATATATATATATATATATATATATATATATATATATATATATATATATATTAATCTGTGTGTATATATATATATATATATATATATAAGTAAAGAAAATAACAAAAGTCTTAGGGATTTAGCGTTATAGTCTATTTCAGGGAGCTTAGACAACTAGTCTAACTCTCTCGACTCATCAGATGCGAATGATGACATTTTTTATTACTTTAAAGGCATTTGAAAACAAACTTTTATTTTTTAAATATTTTTTAATTTTTTAAAATTGTATAGTCCTGTGATATGAATTCCGAATGAAATCCTTGATGTTGCAAACAAAAATATTTTAAAATTATGTTGTAATTTCACTTCCACCACAAAAAAACTCAGTCAGCAAAAAATGTATCTCTTAACTGTATCCATTATTTTGACAGATAAGAAAAAAGGAAGACATATTCAAAGTTCGTCACCAGGCGAAATACCCTATTCAACTAATTTGAAAATAACAACGGAAATTAGGAAGGATTTTTTAATTTTGTAATAAAATTATTTAAAATCTCTCTATATATATTTTTAATATAAAGTAAGATAGTTAAGAAAGAATGTAAAGTTTTTAAATTTTAGGATAAATTTACATTTAAATTTAAAGTGAAATATGAATTAATCTATTTTATTATATTATATTTGTAATTTCTAAGTGACAAATACATATATAGTATTATTAGCGTTATTCGGACTATTGTACCCATCTTCATTGTTATTTGTACAACGTTTCGGTCGATATACCCTCCGGCCTTCTTCAGGTATTTCTTCACACTCAATTGTCCAATTGGACACATGGCCGAGTGGATTAGGCAGTTAGGTTAAAAGACAGTTCTAAGTGACAGTTATGTCTGGTTCCCGAGTTCAATCCTGAGTGAAAGCGGTTAGAAAAATAATTAATTAACACAACTCCTACCCCAGCTATGGTTAGCAGAATGAGAACAGGATACCCCCTTGGAATAAATAAAGGGTTAGATTCAAAGTTCCGTGATGGCTCCCGAATACAACAAGAAAGTTCCCGATTTCGAAAAGAAGGTTCCCGAGTCCGAGAAGGTTCCCGAGTCCGACAAGAAATACCTGAAGAATGCCGGAGGGTATATCGGCCGAAACGTTGTACAAATAACAATGAAGATGGGGACAATAGTCCGAATAACGCTAATAATACTAATCTTCAAACATTCAGAGAAATAAATACATATATATATACACATATGCATACATACACACATATACACACACAAACGTAAAACGTAGAAAAGATTTAGATTAGATTAGATTAGATAGACAGATAGATAAAAGAATAAGATTGATAGATATTGACCCATAGCTAGAGGGAGAAGAGTAGTAATCGCACCTTTCAAAAAGAAATTATCACGATGAGAATTGTAAACAGCCACATCCAGGATGTGGACTCGTTTCGCCGCGTCCATTTCCGGTGAGGATAACACCACACTGACTCCACATGAAAATCCCATGAAGTCGCAAAAGAAAACGATATTCCATAAACGTGAATCCTAATTTTAATCTCCACTATGTAAAATAAGACGACATATTATTCCCCAGGGCAAAAATGATTATCATACAAATCCATAAATGATTACATGTCTCTCAAAACTAACAATACAAAACTTTCTGAACAGGGAAAATGGCGTCTGGGAAAAATGACAAAATGTCTACCATTGCTTGATTAATACAGCTAAACTCTAAAGATACAATTACACTCACAAATGCAGGCCAATTAGCCGATTGAAAAAACTTTCAAATTTTCCAGCGTTCTTCAACGTCTCAAACAACAGTTGAATTACACCAGCGTGGGATATGTACTATTAAAAAACACCTAGTACTTTTAAAAAAACTTCTAACAACTCTGAAGATGGAATTTTATTCCGAAAATATTAAGTATGTTAGAAAAAAGAAAAAAAGGTAAATAAACATAGTTTTCAACATATATTGCATTGTCAACTGCCTTCAAAAAATTTCTATTACAATTACGCACAATGTTTCAAACACACTATATAAAAAAAAAAACTTTAGGGGTCGGGTTAGCTCAGTCGGTAGAGCGTTCGGTTAGAAACCACAAGGTTCCTAGTTCGATACCGGTCCTCGCCAACTCAGCGTATGAGTAGCACAGGGATCTGTGCGGTAAAGTAAGGAGCTGATGGTAGGTGTGGTGCTCCACCTCAGATGCTAAAACAATATCCTTGGTCTAGCGCTATTGAAAAGGGGATAGACTCCCTCGCTGACTGGCTGATACCGACTTTAGGCCGCCCCGTCGACTTTACTTTTACACACACACACACACACACACACACACACACATATATATATATATATTAACTTTCAACGGAAGAAAGACTTAACGAATCGTCGTTAGACTCTAATAATCTATGTGTCCCTAAGAGAGCTCTCAATACACTGAGCTCCCTGAGGGATCTATAAAAATTCTTGTATGAATCTCTGTGTTTGTACCTACATGGGAAATAATTTATAAATCTCAAATGATTATTATAGTTGAAATGAATTCAAAACTGTCAACATAACCAAGTTCTAGATTTTTCTTCTTTCAAATTTATAAATATTGCTCTGAATATAATTAACATACATTGAGCTCTTCAAATAGAATATAATTTTCTAATATATTTGTGTGAAAAGATTATTTGATTGTGACGGAGAACGAGAAAGGAAAGGGAGCAAGACATTGTCTTGTCTGTCGGGATCGAACCCGCGTCCTCCCGCATGCGAAAACAGATGGGATGTAGGGACTGGAAGGACGCGAGGTTTGACTGGCGTGCCAGAATGTTTGCCTAATATGCCCATAAAATAACAAGTGAGTCAAGCGCTGGGCAGTCAGCAGTCAGCAGCAGCAGTCGACGACGAAGCGCTTTTCAGTAAGGAAAAGTGATTTTGAACTGCTAAAGATTATTTCGACTACGACGACGGATTTTTCCAACTGCTAGACGAGAAGACTGAGAACTCGCTTGTTTTTGGTTCCACCTTGGCGGGAGCTTGTTGGTTCGAAGGTCTATTTCGCCCCATATATTCCCCCCCCCTATTGTTGTTTTTTCTTTGCACCTGCGTTGTGGTGGCCTTCTGGGTCGGCCTCCTAGCCAATATATACACAATGCTTCAAGCAAATTATAAAACTCTCTTATGTATATATATATATATGTATATATATGTATATATGATTTTCAAAGAAAGAAAAACTTAACAAACCGTCATTTGACTATAATAAATTTATTTCGACCTGAGACTCAATATGAGTCTAGCCTCATCAGATAGCCTATTACATAAAGACAGAGTTTACAAAACTATACAACACATCTAGATACAGATATGATATATACATTGAAAATTAGACTCATCAAATATGCCAACAAAGCATAAGTGGACTCTAAAACAGCATATATATATATACATATATATATATATATATATATATATATATATATATATATATATATATATATATATATATAGGAAAATGGAAATGAATCTGACAGTGTGTTGGTATATGGAGGTGAAAGGACGACAGGGTGTTTGGAAGGGTGATATTTCGGATTGTTCATCAAAGAAATATTGACTAATTTATTTAATATTAATAAAAATCAAATTTCTTATATAGATTCATATGAAGGAAAAGGGTCCTGAATAGACTCATTCCCACCACCATCTTACTTCGTCATTTATATAAACGAGCAAGAATATGCGTTTCCCGCGCGTAAGTGTTTAAGTTTTAATGTAATGAAATATATTAGATTAGAAAAATCAAAGAAATTAAATGAGAACGCATACACAAAGATTACATTTTTTTAGATTATAACTCCAACCTAAAAAAGGGGAACCACTCTGAATAAATTTTATCTGTTGTGGTATACTAAGAACCGGAAGCACCGATTATACCATTGTTTGTATGAAACGGAAGTACTGTTTCAGCCATCTTGTTTTGTTGCAAATAAAAGGCGGAAGTGATCACTTCTCGCAGTTAACGTCAACTGGACTACACGTCTTATTATTCGCTAAGCGCGTTATAACACTGTTAATTAATCTACCCATTATTTTCACATTAAACTAACCCTAATCCTAACCCTGTCTTCTTATGTCCTAGTAGATAAATAAATAAATAAATAAATTATCAGTCAATCAGAGTGGTTCTCCTTTCTTTAGGTTGGAGTTATAGGAAATAGCCTAAGATAGACTCTATAAAAAAATATTGAATATAATTTTTGAAGTAAAAAAAAAATGGTTGGCTCTTTTCTTTTTTCTTTTTTCTTTTTTTACGAAAGCCATATTCGTTTGTAGGGGAAATAATCCAATGGATTAATCCCATAGATAGTTTGTATCTGAAACTGCCTCCTATTAATATTCTCAGAACCCAAACGTTGTTGATTGATAATGGGTTAAGAATGGTAGACCTATCCTAATAAGCCTTTGAATATATTTACTTATCTAGTTGCTTGTGTCTGTGTGTCTGTTCATTTCCTTTTTTTAAAAATTATTATTCCAGATTTGGCTCGCCCCCTAAGCAATAATATATATATAATATATATATATATATATATATATATATATATGAAAGGTAAAATGGATATGAATCCGACAATATGTGTAGAAAGTTTGTAGAAAAAATAACAAGATGTCAAAAGTTTTGCTGACACAAATCTGTTTCGACCATATGAAGAGGTATTAATCAAAGCAACATTGTAAACGGAAAGACGAAATAAATATATCATTAATCACGAGGCACATAACGCTTTCGATCAGTACCGGAATTTTTTTTTTAATTTAAAAATGCGTAATTTATGTTAAAAATAAATTTTAATTTTAAAAATTATAAGCATTATTATCATTAATTTTTTTTGTAACCGAAACACTTTCCTGAACTTTTTGATACTTATATACACTTTTACTGCAAACTCTTTTGAGCTTTTTTAATGATAAAAATGCTTATAATTTTAAAAAATAAAATTTATTTTATTTTTAACATAAAATACGCATTTAAAAATTTTTTTTGAAAATTCCGGTACTGATCGAGAGCGTTCTGTGCCTCGTGATTAACAATATATTTATTTCGTCTTTCCGTTTACAATGTTGCTTTGATAATGACCTCTTCATATGGTCGAAACAGATTTCTGTCAGCAAAACTTTTAACATCTTGTTGTTTTTTCTACAAACTTTCTACATATATATATATATATATATATATATATATGTATAATCAAACTATAATTTGTATCTATCTTTGTCTCGAATGTCTCGCTTGACAATACGCGGGGCAGTTATATAATCACTACACCAACATGCTGCCTTAATCCGAATCCAGGACCAAAACGCTCTGATCCAGTTTGATCCTAGCCAGAGCGCACATGTTGTCTCTGACCCAAGATAGAACTGCTGATACAAACATAAATAATTATTTGAATCGTTTGAAATCTTCCTATTTTAAACAATCGATTCCAGCCGAGCTTTGCCGCTCTACCCGATTTTCCTATCTGGAATTCTGATCTAAGTATACCCTGGGTCGATGGGTATAATTTGAATGAGGATCCCGTCTCAAATCCCCCTCCCACACACACCGATCTGCCACATTGGTGATCGAGGGTTAATCTTTTGTAAATCTTTTTCTGACGTGGTCTTGCCAGAGAACTGAGAAAACTTTGGAACATGGAGGTAAAGGTCGTACCAATAATAACTGTTGTTCTGGGAACAGTTCCCAAGGTTCTGGAATGTACTCTGGATGAACTGAAAACCAGAGGAAGAACCGAGACCATCCAAAACACTGCACTGTTAAGATCGGCTACAATATTCAGAAGAGTCCAGGAAACCTGAGGAGACTTTCTGTCACTCTATTAGAGCAAAATTTCAAGGTTCGGACGGATCACCTAATCCCGACCATGAGATCGGACCTAGTATTGATTGACAAAAAGAAAGAGAACCTGTGATCTCGTGGATTTTGTCTTCCCGGCCGTCCACCGAATGAAAATGATACAAAGCGAAAATATATACAAATACTTAGACCTTGCCAGAGAACTGAATAAACTGTGGAACATTGAAGGTCGTGACAATTGTTATTGGTGCCCTTGGAACGATTCCCAAAGCTCTGGAAAACAATTTGGGTGAACTGGAAATCAGAAGAAGAATCGAGACCATCGAAACTACAGCAATGTTGAGATAAGCTAGAATACTCAGAAGAGTCCAGGAGACCCAAGGAAACTTGCTGTCCCTCAGTCTCCATTGATCCACCAGCTACGGCTGGTGTACAAAAACTAATAATAATAATCCCAGCAACAAGACCAAACCTAGTGCTGATTAACAAAAAAGAAAGAACTTGCCAACTGGTGGAATTTGCAGTTCCAGCAGATCACAGGGTGAAGCTAAAGGAAAATGAAAAAATGGACAAATACCTGGACCTTACCACAGAACTGAAAAAGTTATGGAATATGAAAGTCAAAGTGATACCAATTGTAGTTGGTGCACTTGGAACGGTCCCAAAAGGATTGGAAAAGGGTTTGGAAAGTCTGGAAATCAGAGGAAAGATTTATACCATCTAGAACACTGCACTGCTGCAATCTACCAGAAGAGTCATGGAGACCTGAGGAGACTTGCTGTCACTCAGACTCCAGTGAAAGACCATCAGCTAATGCTGATCTGAAAACTCAAAAGGAGGAAATAGTAATAATAATAATAATAATTTGTCGTTCCAGCGGACCATAGAGAGACAAAAAAGAAAGAGAAAAGATAAATAAATACTTCGATCTTGCTAGAGAGTTAAAAAAAAAGCTATGTAACATGAAGGTGACATCGAGGAATCTTTTAAGTGTACCAACTACTATTGGTATCACACCAATAGTAGTTGGTACACTTAAAAGATTCCTCGATGTTGATGTTACAAAAGTATTATTTTCCTTCTCCAAAGTGGGAAATCTTAGTCGTCAAATTCCTTCCTGAGAGACGAGTCCGTTTTTTAAAACACACATGAGACAAAATTTGATTAAATTTGAAAAAAAAACAAACAAATATCCTAAATACCGTTTGTCCTTTCCTTTAAAAAATATTCAGTTTTAACTTATCATTCATTTGGGGCATATCACATAAATGCGTCCTGGTTTCCTGCCCTAAACAACGCTAAGAGGTGCCTGCTGAAAATCCGACCCGTGCTACTTATGAATAATGTATTGATTGTTTTTATTTTCGAAATTCGGTCGTATTTATTTAAAGATTTGTGACATTTGTTTTGAATTAGACTAAAATAAAAATACGAAAAAAAATATTTCAAGGGGGGATAAAATATTTAAATTTTCTTGTCGATAAAAAAAAACCTGGGGTGGCTTACTTTTAACGCCTTCAAATCACTAAAAAATAGTATTTTCAATGAAAACGCCTTCAAACCACTAAAAATATTTTAAGATGGGGGTGTTGAAATACATTTACTTATCGAGAAAAGACTTGGGGGGGGGTAAATATCACTTTCGTATCGCATTAACTTTTCGGGAAAAATGCCTTCAAACAGCTAGGGAGTTCATAATAGCACTTGTCGGATTGTCAGCAGGTACCGCTCAGCGTTTTTTAGGCCAGGACGCATTTATGCGATATGCATAATTCAGTTTAATTCTTTTAACTCTTTTTTAACAAGTTATGATAATACCCTGATAGCAACTGATCTACACAATACTTAATACTATGCTAGTATAAGAGAAAATTGGAAATTATTAGCTATCATTATATTATATAATGCCTTGGCGCACTTAGCTGAGTGCAAGTAATCCAGGGTCAAAATCCATGAGAGGAGAAAAGGACAACAAAGTTCTGATTGACAGGCTACAAGATCATGGGTCATCTACAGTGCGATGAATGAACTGAATTAACAGGTTTTTGTTTGTATTTTTGTAAAAAAGAGTACGGGTTAAATAGTTGAAAGGATTGTGACAAGATATTAGAGAGAGAGCTAGAGAGAGTGAGAGAGAGTGTGTGTGTGAGAGAGAGAGAGAGAGAGAGTATTTGGTTAATTTAGATTCTGAAAGGATGGGCTTTCAGACACTAAATGATGAAGTCGTATCTAAAAACGGTCGATTTCAATACACAGCGAGAAGAATATTCTAAAAGAATTTGCTAATTTGCATTTAGATTTATTTACGAGCCCCTCCAACAGAAACGGACTTTAAACAGGTTCAAGTTCAGAGTTTTCCTTCTCCTAGAGTGGTTACCTAGCCATGATAGGATTTTATGGGCTATCCTTTAGGCTTCAAGCAAGAGCGCTTGTCAAGCGGAAATTCTTAGTAAAGAAATCCATGGTAAAGAAACAACCCTCCTTCGGGGCGGGGATCCGTGTGCTTCGGTCACTGGACCGGTGTGTTAAATTAATAGCATCGATCCCAGAGGGCTATCCCCGCCAGGCCAATACCGGCCACCTCGATTTAAAGGGGCAGGGCTGGGTTATGCCTAGCGCCTGAAGGCGCCTCACTTGAGGAAGAGTGCCGACGGGATCGACGCAATTTTTTGCCTACCACCCCATGAGCTTCGGCTTGTGGGTGGGCCCACATAAAAAATGTCCTTGTGTCACGCCCTCATAAGTGGGATGAGTGGCAAAATACAATCCTTTGGTTGTTCCTTGTGTGCTCCTCAGTATGCAAGTCCTTCGTCGAGGATGGCAAATTGACGTCTTTATTAGTATCAGTGTTTAAGTAATCAACCAGCTACACATTTTGTGCTCCTTGATTGGCTGAGTTTTTAAACCACGTGATCTCGCTTAGTCTATAAATGTAAGTGGTGTATTGTAGCACGGCTTATATACTCAAAGTAATCCAACAAGTCAAGATTAAATAACCCAGTTTTCCCTATTATTTGTCCATAACTGAAGGGAGAGTAGACATCTTTCCCAACGGTGTTAGCGCTACGTGAAATGTAAACAGACTCATACAGGATTTGAACTCTGGTCAACGCGTCCATTTCCTACGACTCTAATCATTACACCTCGCACCTCCACCCATTTATGTATTTACCACCCCAACCCTTACCATGAGCAGGATGTGACTGAAGGTCAATTTCTTTAAGCAGCGTTTAACAGGTTTGAATTTGGAATGTTCCTTCTCTTAGACTAGTAGCTTTACTAAAAAGAGCCCAGTCTTCCCTACTATTTACCCATACCTGGATGGAGAGTAGTTGGATGCATGCCTATTCTAAGCGTTATATGAAACGCAAACAGTCGTGACCAGGATCACACCATGTCTATTTCCTACACCAGTAACCATTACGTCACGCGCCTCATATCAACGGATGCAGTCTAGTGTCATAGACAAGACCACCACCTAATCGCTCAGCCGTAAAAAAATGACATATTATTTTTTATCTTCCGACTATTTATTATTTGACTGTTGATCAAACAAGGCGTCGGAGAACAGTCAAAGTACTAAAAATGATTTCCCATGGGTCATTGCTGTGATCGGATAGAAAGGAAACAGCTGCGAAGCCTGGAAGATAAAGTGCATGGAACGTGTTTTTTATATACCACAATAGAGATGAGGATAACAGTACGAAAAATATCAAAATACTAAATTGTTGTACCGGCCGTTTCTACAGTGGAGAATAACACCGGTTCTCACAATAAATAGTGAGACACCGAGTGAAAAGGTTGTACTGTTACCGTTTAGCGGCAAGCTAAGCCGTTCTTGTACCTTATTGTAAATACACTGTCTCATTTTACCCTACCTCGACTTGACTTCTTTTTTTACTGTTGAACTAACATCACAACACTAATCTAAAAATTCAGACAATAATTGTCATGTTAGGTTTGTTGGTTTGGTGGTTGGGTTAGATTTACGGCATGTCATACCTTGTTGGGTTTATTTAATGCTGAACATTTTGTTTTATTCAATTTTGTTTGGTATTCGATTTTTCAAACTCAATTTTTTATTATTTAGTTATTTACTTGGCATTTTTATATATTGATTTTATCAATATTGAAAAATAATTGTCACCAAAGTGATCGTTTTGGTTAAGTTTGCCTTTTGTGTGTAGAAAGTAGCTTTTAAAAAACCTTAAAAGATTCTATTTGATAAGATTTTATTTTTAGAGATGAAGGAAAGAAATTTCCTTCTGGGTTTTTTTTTAAACCCTTATTTACCAGAACCCCCAAACTGCCCCGACGAACAAAATGCCAGACTGACCGATAAATAAAAGTCTTAAAATTATCCTTGTAAATTATTATCCTACCTTATTAAAAACAAAAATACTTCAAGGGAGGCAACTTTTAATTAATTACAATTACTTTCCTTCATTTTGTAGAAAATGCAATTCTAAATAGTGGTAGATAAAGGGTTAAAGAAAAAATCTTTCAAATTTAAAAAATGTGTTTTAAAAAATTGAGTTTGAAAAAAATTGAATATCCAACAAGAATGAATAATAGTTGATGTGTATTGAAATACTTATTGTATGTGTATTCAACTACTCATTCTTTAAATTTACTAGCAAATATATGCACCCTCCGGGTGCAAGTATATAAGTTTGAATGTAATAAAATATCATATTAGATTAGAATGGCTAATGAAAGTAAATAAGAATGCAGATAAAAATATTTGGAAATAGAAGTGGGGTATAATCGAAAAATAGAACAACTGAAACTTATCTTCCATCACTCTCGTCTTTCATTGGTATTTTTCTAATTTAAGTATTTAGTTAAAAGAGGAAGTAAAGAATAAAATGACTGTTATTTTTTCTTGTTAATGGATTTCATTTAAGATTCATTGAAGAATTTTTTGCTTATATTCATTTAAATAAAACCAAACAGTTAGAAATTCAATTAATACTAAGCACATATTTATTAAATTCGCCATTTTTTAAATATCCAAATAAAGCAAATTAGCCTTCATCCTCTTCCCCTTCTTTT
>CM042156.1:16680671-16743171 GCA_023376005.1 Doryteuthis pealeii
TTGTAAGGAGGAGGGCGTAATATCTTTTCAAGGGGCATTAGTCCGAAGTGAAGGTATAGCGCGAGGCCGTATTAGCTCAGTCGGTAAGAGCGTTCGCTTGATTCCAACAAGAGTTCCTAGTCCGATACCGGCCCTCGCTTAACCAGCGTATGAGTAGCACAAGGATCTGCTGCGCGCTAAAGCTAAAGAGCTGATGTTAGTGTGGCGCTCCACCTCAGACGCTTTAAAATAATCCTCCTGCGTCTTAGTCTTAGTGAAAAGGGGAACGACTCCCTCGCCTGCTATTGCTTATACCGACTTTAGGCCGCCCCCTCGACTTACGATTCGCCAGTCCAGCGTGCGTCAGCCACTCGGGCCACGGGGACTCCCCGCGACGTGTCGAGTAAATATATAAAATTTTCCTATCAACATCGCACGTTAGTATTTGATTGATTGAGACGTAGAATTTAGTTGTAATTAAATGCTCTCCATCATTCCTACTGAGACGTATCATGGTAAATTGTTCGGAACGTCTCGTCTGATGGAACCAGCGGCATACAACGTTAAAAAGGAAGCCCTCTATTATTCGCCCGTTCAATGGGATTAAAAAACACCTCACCGTGCGCATGTGAAATCCACCTTAATTCTAGTCTCAGAAAACACTGGGAATGGTGATGGCATATTTGATAGCGAACACTTTTCGTCTAACTTGCTTTTTTTATGCTTTTTAAAAGCCTTGGGTTAAGCATATCTTCGTTATTGCTTAATTTTGTCAAAAACTTAGATAAATAAAGTAAGTCTACAGACAAATTAACAATACGAAGATATGCTTAACCCAAGGCTTTTAAAAACATAAAACAAAAGCAAGTTAGACGAAAGTGTTCGCTATCAAATATTCCATCACATTCCCAGTGACTGAGACTAGAATTAAGGTGGATTTCACATTGCGCACGGTGAGGTGTTTTTTCATCCGCATTTGAACGGGCGAATATAGAGGGCTTCCTTTTTAACGTTGTATGCCCGCTGGTTCCATCAGACCGATACGTTCCGAACAATTTACCATGATACGTCTCAGTAGGAATGATGGAGAGACATTTAATACAAACTAAATTCTACGTCTCAATCAATCAAATAATAGACGTGCGATGTTGATAAGGAATATTTATATATTTACTCGACACGTCGCGGGGGAGTCCTCGTGGCCGAGTGGCTGACACGCTGGACTGCGACATCGTAGTCGAGGGGGCGGCCTAAAGTCGGTATAAGCAATACAGCGAGGGAGTCTATCCCCTTTTCACTAGCACTAGACCAAGGAGATTATTTTAGCGTCTGAGGTGGAGCGCCACACCTACCATCAGCTCTTTACTTTACCGCACAGATCCTTGTGCTACTCATACGCTGAGTTAGCGAGGGCCGGTATCGGACTAGGAACCTTGTGGATTCAAGTCGAACGCTCTACCGACTGAGCTAATCCGGCCCTCGCGCTAATACCTTCACTTTCGGACTAATGCCCCTTGGAAAAGATATTACGCCCTCCTCCTTACAGCTATGGATTAAATAGTACCATTACCGTTCTTATATAAAGTAAAGTCAAGTCGTCGGGGCGGCCTAATGTCGGTATCAGCTAGACAGCGAGAGAGTCTATCCCCTTTTCACTAGCGCGAGATTATCTTAGCGTCTGAGGTGGAGCAATACACCTACCATCAGCTCCTCACTTTACCGCACAGATCCCTGTGCTACTCATACGCTGAGTTGGCGAAGGCCGGTATCGAACTAGGCACCTTGTGATTACTAGTCGAACGCTCTACCGACTAAGCTAAACCGCTCAGACCTCGGCCACGATACATACCGAACAATCCCAGCGAAATTAACCTTGTCAATGATACTTACACGCCTCTACCATAATAGGTAAGGGGACGTTGGTTTAAAAAGACCCAGTAAAAGATTCATTGTATAAAAAATGTATATATTTTACAATAGAAGGGGGGGCAATATTGTAAAATATATACATTTTTTTATACAATGAATCTTTTAGTGGGTCTTTTTAATAATAAATAAAATTCTGTGAAAAAAATTAACGTTATATTTATTGTTAATACCTATGTTGATAAATACAGCTTCAATTTCGATGCTTTTTTACACACCTTATATATACTAGCAAATATATGCACCCTTCGGGTGCAAGTATTTAGGTTTTGATGTTATAAATTATTGTATCAAATTATAAACTATTTAGAAAATGATAAACTGAGGGGGTATAATCGAAAAATAGAACAGCTTTAGATTTAACTCTTCTATCATTTTCTTTCACTCCCGTCTTTCTTTTTTCCCAATCTATCTATTTAGTTAGATTATGAAGTATTTAATAAAATTACAGTTCTTTCGTCTTGTTTATGGATTTCTTTTAAGATTTATCCCAGAGATTTTTGATCAGATTCGTTAAGAGAAAACCAAACAATTAGAAATCAATAATACTAAGCATATATTTATTAAAATCAAATTTTAAATATCAATATGCAAATTAGCCTTCTCGTTCACACTGTAAACTGCTATTGTATTGAATATATAAATACAAATACATGCTATTAGTAGGTAGATATCGTCAACAGTATTAATAAATTTTATCAATAATTGAGGTTTAAATAAAAAAATAAATTCATGGTAAATATGACGTCAATAACTAAGGGAATTATGACTTGAATAGTGATTTAGTTTCGGTTACAGACAGACAAACACACAATCTCCATAATAATAATAAGATAAGATATATATATATATATATATATATAAGGTGTTTAAAAAAGCATCGAAATTGAATCTGTATTTATCAAGATTGGAATTAACAATAAATGTAACGTTAATTTTTTTCAGAATGTAATGTGTATCAAAAAGTACAAATTTTAAAGCTCTATTTACCAAATTTTAAAGCTGTATTTACCAAATGAAAAATGAATGGAACGTTGAATTTTCAGAATACAAGGTGTGTCACAAAGTAACGAAAATCTCGATAGTTTTTTTGATACACATTGTATATATTGCTAGGAATACGAAAACAAATGTTGTGGACAAAGGGAAGTAAGAAAAAGACTGATCGATTTGGGATTTGGGGAAACTCCTTATCAGTCGCAGATTCAAATCACGTTCAACAAAAACATACCTGTCGCCAACCATCACCCGTCACTTAAATGTCGAGAAAGTGAATAGTTTGCTCGCTTCTCTCGTTTGTTGTTTTTCTATTCCGCTCGCCTTGCGGTTAACTTCCCGTTTCACAGGATCGAGAGTCCCCCGTGGTTCAAAGTCGCTTTTAGTAAGCCATTACGGCTCGCACGATAGTTACAACCGCATCGCACTAGATCCACTGAAAATTGGTGAGTCATACTCAACTGTCTTTGCCTCTGTTACACTGTCGTCGGCTAAATCGAACTTAACGGACCTAAATTACCGCATCGTATATCACCCCACCGAAAGAAAACAAAATACCAAAAATCAGGGAATTAACCGAATTTAATGAAATTTTCAGTGTTGATATATTAATAAATAAAACATATAATTTACTAGTTATTTTGTTTAAAAAACTTTGAACCATGCATATTTGATGCGTAACACATATTCTCAAAGATAACGTAAATTATGCGAGCCATTCATTCAATACAATAAAACCGAAATCTACTGAAACTCTGGGTGACTTTGCATGATTAACAGGATCGCAATTTCCAATACCACAAGATTAAAAACATTTGTTTGTTTTTTCTTTTGTTTTTTGTTTTTTTGCGGGGAGGGGGTCATGCTGTACCCTAGAATAGAATTTGAAAGTAACTCTATAGTACTATGCGGACTTTTATGTACTGTGATAATTATAACTATAAAAAGCATCGTCTTACTCTACTCGTTTTTCCCAAACTTTGTTTGTGAAAATGTATTATAAAATAAAGATAAAAAAATATTCCTTCGAACCAGGTAACTATGACACAGACTAATGGTCAATCGAGAGAAATAGTCGTTGAGTCTAAAACTTAATAGACTATATCCGCCCATTCGTCTGTCATGAAATACTTGCGGTCGGGAAGGATTTACATATACGAAGCTGATAGCTATGAGATTTTGATGCCTTAGTCAAAAATAGGTTAATTTATTGACTGATATAAACTTCTAGCTGACAAAATTATTGAAGCAATTAAGGATCAAGCACCCTATTCAGTAGTAATGGGTCTGCAAGTAACCCGTTATACCGTTATATTATAAGTAATATCTCAAAGGAGAAATAATTCAGTATTAAAATCTCGCGTATTCATTAATGCTTATAAGGAACTGTATACAATTTAGTTTGTGACTTTTACTGATTAAGTGATATAATTCAATTAAAGATCAATCGATAAGTGGAACGCTTAAGGTACAACACATTTTTCTTGATATAATCTCTGACCCTCCGCTTTATTGGAGTCATACTCTACCGTTAATCCCACTGAAAACCTTTTCGACCCAATACGTTTTACCCGTGGATAACCGGTTGGTAAAATACTTACCCTGCCTTTACATTTCTATGAATCTTAGTTGTAAGCCCATCATATCTCGTATAATATTAATATAACCGACATGTTTAAATATCACAAAGATTCCATAAGTGAAATTTAAATGGAATGTGTTTATTCGGAAATGAGTGTAATTTCGTACTAATTATAGAACAATTTTGAGAAGAACAAAAAAAATAAAATCATTTTAAAAGCAAATACACATAGTAATTCAAAAAAATTAATTTTGTAAAATTCTTAGCTTTTTTTTTATTTTAAGGACTTTTTTTTAGTTTTTATGTATATGTATATGGGGACTAAGAACCAAATACATCAATGTTTAGCACTAGCTAATTTGAAAAATTTAACCAGATGAAAAATATTAACGAACGAAATAAGTATTTAACCATCCCGTTCACAGTATGTGACTCCAGATTGCAAGTTTGAGGCATCCAGCGAGAATCAAACTCGTTACTAAGCTATATGGGTCGACTTACACTTCATAAAATATCATTGAGAAATAAAATTTAAAATATAATTTTATGTTTATAATGAGGAAAAGCACAAATTTAATTTCGAATTTTTATTGATGAAATGATATAATTGAAATTAATCGATTTGCGGGACTTCCCACTGTTCTTCATGAGTAAGAAAAATCTTCAGACCTACGATTTTTATATATTCCAATTCCACATTCCGACATTTTTTTTAATTCAGTAGTAATTGTTAGATAAAAGAACTTAATTTTTAGCTAAGTAAGAAAAGAATATCCATAAAAATATTTCAAACCAATGAGTACCTTTATTTAAAGTACTATTCTAGATATTATGGGGTAAAAAAGAAAATAAATTAATCTAATACATTTTATTACATTGAAACTCAACAAGAGAAATAAAATTGGTTTAAACCAATTAGAGTTTGGGGTAAAAGTTTTAAAGATATTTTAAATGTAGGTATTTATATAATCCATTCGCAACGGGGAGAATGTGAAACAAAATCGCAAGTATAATGCGTCCACCAAGGATCGACCTCACTACTCAGTAGTAATGAATTTGTGAGACTAGCTTGCTAAGAATTACACTGATGGGACAGTCTAAATCTTTACACAAACTGCTGCCCATGCGTAGGATGTGACACATGATCACATAATGTAGTATCCAGCAAGGATCAAATTCATTATTCAGTAGTAATGTTTCGGTGAGTCTATCTTGCTCACCATTACACATAGATATCATGCTCTTTTCAAACCTATTGATTATATGTGGGATGTGACACAAGGTCTCAAGTTAGGGGCATACAGCTAAACCAGAATATCAAAAAATGACAATTACACTACGATCAAACACCATCATTGTTTACCAAACACGTTCACCATTGGTAGGATGTTACAGTGCACTAGGATGTATTCCTTATTCATCTGAATCTCTCACCACAGGTAGGATGTGACTAAAGTTCGTAAGTGTGTCGCCTCCAGCGAGAATCGAACTCGCTAAAAATAATTTTACTCCGGTCATGGACCAGGTACTTCTGCTAGTATATATATATATATATATATATATATATATATATATAATCAAATATTTACGATAAGCACAATCGGCGAATACCACGTGTGACCTGCGGAACACTGGACAGTTGTTTCGATATATATTACGTCTTATCAGCTGTGTTTACCATGATCTCCCCCCGATAGAGATTGAACTGGAGACCCTAGAAAGACAAACCCAGAGATTTTACCTTTAGGCCACCGGCACACACGAAACTCGCCAAACCAACTTGTCAATGATGAATGTGGCACTGCATTAATCTGTATATATATATATATATATATATATATATATATATATATATATATATATATATATATATAAGTAAAGAAATAACAAAAGACTTAGAGATTTAGCATTATAGTCTATTTCAGGGAGCTTAGACAAAGTGTCTAACTCTCCCGACTCATCAGATGCGAATGATGACATTTTTATTACTTTAAAGGCATTTGAAAACAAACTTTTATTTTTTATATATTTTTAAAAATTTTTAAAATTCTATAGTCCTGTGATATGAATTCCAAATGAAATCCTTGATGTTGCCAAAAAAATATTTTCAAATTATGTTGTAGTTTCACTTCCACCACAAAAAACTCAGTCAGCAAAAAATGTATCTCTTAACTGTATCCATTATTTTGACAGATAAGAAAAAAGAAAGACATATTCAAAGTTCGTCACCAGGCGAAATACCCTATTCAACTAATTTGAAAATAACAACGGAAATTAGGAAGGATTTTTTAATTTTGTAATAAAATTATTTATCTATATATATTTTTTATATAAAGTAAGATAGTTAAGAAAGAATGTAAAGTTTTTAAATTTTAGGATAAATTTACATTTAAATTTAAAGTGAAATATGAATTAATCTATTTTATTATTTTATATTTGTAATTTCTAAGTGACAAATACATATATAGTATTATTAGCGTTATTCGGACTATTGTACCCATCTTCATTGTTATTTGTACAACGTTTTGGCCGATATACCCTCCGGCCTTCTTCAGGTATTTCTTCACACTCAATTGTCCAATTGGACACATGGCCGAGTGAATTAGGCAGTTAGGTTAAAAGCCAGTTCTAAGTGACAGTTATGTCTGGTTCCCGAGTTCAATCCTGAGTGAAAGCGGTTAGAAAAATAATTAATTAACACAACTCCTACCCCAGCTATGGTTAGCAGACTGAGAACAGGATACCCCCTTGGAATAAATAAAGGGTTAGATTCAAAGTTCCGTGATGGCTCCCGAATACAACAAGAAAGTTCCCGATTTCGAAAAGAAGGTTCCCGAGTCCGAGAAGGTTCCCGAGTCCGACAAGAAATACCTGAAGAAGGCCGGAGGGCATATCGGCCGAAACATTGTACAAATAACAATGAAGATGGGGACAATAGTCCGAATAACGCTAATAATACTAATCTTCAAACATTCAGAGAAATAAATACATATATATATACACATATACATACATACACACATATACACACACAAACGTAAAACGTAGAAAAAGAAGTAGATTAGATTAGATAGACAGATAGATAGATAAAAGAATAAGATTGATAGATATTGACCCATAGCTAGAGGGAGAGGAGTAGTAATCGCACCTTTTAAAAAGAAATTATCACAATGAAAATTGTAAACAGCCACATCCAGGATGTGGACTCGTTTCGCCGCGTCCATTTCCGGTGAGGATAACACCACACTGACTCCACATGAAAATCCCATGAAGTCGCAAAAGAAAATGATATTCCATAAACGTGAATCCTAATTTTAATCTCCACTATGTAAAATAAGACGACATATTCTTCCCCAGGGCAAAAATGATTATCATACAAATCCATAAATGATTACATGTCTCTCAAAACTAACAATACAAAACTTTCTGAACAGGGAAAATGGCGTCTGGGAAAAATGACAAAATGTCTATCATTGCTTGATTAATACAGCTAACCTCTAAAGATACAATTACGCTCACAAATGCAGACCAATTAGCCGATTGAAAAAAACTTTCAAATTTTCCAGCGTTCTTCAACGTCTCAAACAACAGTTGATCACACCAGCGTCGGATAAGTACTATTAAAAAACACCTAGTACTTTTAAGAACTTCTAATAACTCTGAAGAATCGAGAAAAATCAATCTCTGTATGTACATTTCGGCCTATTAGGCCTCATCAGCAGAGCTATAGATCGGAAGACCGCCCTGTGCGTGATTTGAAACCGGACTGCCAAGCTGACAGGCCGATCTCATAACCCCTACACTAAACGAACTTCTTAGATTTTATGATTTGTTTAGAGTAGGTTAATATTCCTGGCTTTTTGCCGATAATTTTTGGGAGCTCGATTTGTTTAGCCATACATTTAATAGGTATTCCCGCCTAATTCATTATTAATTAATTAATTTTCAAAATTAGGTACGACTCCAATTAAGCACTTATTCTCCCAAAAATTATCGGCAAAAAGCCATTCTAAACAAACCTTGTTTACAACTTATCATATCGTCGTGTAATAAAAGTCACTAGAAGAGGAATATTAACCTACTCTAAACAAATCATAAAATCTAAGAAGTCCGTTTAGTGTAGGGGTTATGAGATCGGCCTGTCAGCTTGGCAGTCCGGTTTCAAATCACGCACAGGGCGGTCTTCCGATCTATAGCTCTGCTGATGAGGCCTAATAGGCCGAAATGTACATACAGAGATTGATTTTTCTTGATTTGTTTAGCCATACATTTAATAGGTATTCCCGCCTAATTCATTATTAATTAATTAATTTTCATATATATATATATATATATATATATATATATATATATATATATATATATTAACTTTCAACGAAAGAAAGACTTAACGAATCGTCGTTAGACTCTAATAATCTATTTCTCCTTAAGAGAGCTCAATACACTGAGCTCTCTGAGGGATCTATAAAAATTCTTGTATAAATCTCTGTGTTTGTACCTACATGGGAAATAATTTATAAATCTCAAATGATTATTATAGTTGAAATGAATTCAAAACTGTCAACATAACCAAGTTCTAGATTTTTCTTCTTTCAAATTTATAAATATTGCTCTGAATATAATTAACATACATTGAGCTCTCCAAATAGAATATAATTTTCTAATATATTTGTGTGAAAAGATTATTTGATTGTGACGGAGAACGAGAAAGGAAAGGGAGCAAGACATTGTCTTGCCTGTCGGGATCGAACCCGCGTCCTCCCGCATGCGAAAACAGATGGGATGTAGGAACTGGAAGGACGCGAGGTTTGACTGGCGTGCCAGAATGTTTGGCTAATATGCCCATAAAATAACAAGTGAGTCAAGCGCTGGGCAGTCAGCAGTCAGCAGCAGCAGTCGACGACGAAGCGCTTTTCAGTAAGGAAAAGTGATTTTGAACTGCTAAAGATTATTTCGACTACGACTGATTTTTCCAACTGCTAGACGAGAAAACTGAGAACTCGCTTGTTTTTGGTTCCCCCTTGGCGGGAGCTTGTTGGTTCGAAGGTCTATTTCGCCCCATATATTCCCCCCCCCTAATGTTGTTTTTTCTTTGCACCTGCGTTGTGGTGGCCTTCTGGGTCGGCCTCCTAGCCAATATATACACAATGCTTCAAGCAAATTATAAAACTCTCTTATGTATATATATATATATATATATATATATATATGTATATATATGTATATATGATTTTCAAAAAAAGAAAAACTTAACAAACCGTCATTTGACTATAATAAATTTATTTCGACCTGAGACTCAATATGAGTCTAGCCTCATCAGATAGCCTATTACATAAAGACAGAGTTTACAAAACTATACAACACATCTAGATACAGATATGATATATACATTGAAAATTAGACTCATCAAATATGCCAACAAAGCATACGTGGACTCTAAAACAGCATATATATATATATATATATATATATTATATATTATATATATATATATATGTATATATATATATATAGGAAAAATGGAAATGAATCTGACAGTGTGTTGGTATATGGAGGTGAAAGGACGACAGGGGTGTTTGGAAGGGTGATATTTCGGATTGTTCATCAAAGAAATATTGACTAATTTATTTAATATTAATAAAAATCAAATTTCTTATATAGATTCATATGAAGGAAAAGGGTCCTGAATAGACTCATTCCCACCACCATCTTACTTCGTCATTTATATAAACGAGCAAGAATATGCGTTACCCGGGCGTAAGTATTTAAGTTTTAATGTAATGAAATATATTAGATTAGAAAAATCAAAGAAATCAAATGAGAACGCATATACAAAGATTACATTTTTTTAGATTATAACTCCAACCTAAAAAAGGGGAACCACTTTGAATTAATTTTATCTGTTAATTAATCTACCCATTATTTTTACATTAAACTAATTCTAACCCTGTCTTCTTATTTCCTAGTAGATAAATAAATAAATAAATAAATAAATTATCAGTCAATCAGAGTGGTTCTCCTTTCTCTAGGTTGGAGTTATAGGAAATAGCCTAAGATAGACTCTATAAAAAAAATATTGAATATAATTTTTGAAGTAAAAAAAAAATGGTTGGCTTTTTTCTTTTTTCTTTTTTTACGAAAGCCATATTCGTTTGTAGGGGAAATAATCCAATGGATTAATCCCATAGATAATTTGTATCTGAAACTGCCTCCTATTAATATTCTCAGAACCCAAACGTTGTTGATTGATAATGGGTTAAGAATGCTAGACCTATCCTAATAAGCCTTTCAATATATTTGCTTATCTAGTTGCTTGTGTCTGTGTGTCTGTTCATTTCCTTTTTTTTTTAATTATTATTCCAGATTTGGCTCGCCCCCTAAGCATATATATATATATATATATATATATATATATATATATATATATATATATATATATATATATATATGAAAGGTAAAATGGATATGAATCCGACAATATGTGTAGAAAGTTTGTAGAAAAAACAAGATGTTAAAAGTTTTGCTGACACAAATCTATTCCAACCATATGAAGAGGTATTAATCAAAGCAACATTGTAAACGGAAAGACGAAATAAATATATCATTAATCACGAGGCACATAACGCTTTCGATCAGTACCGGAATTTTTTTTTTAAATTTAGAAATGCGTAATTTATGTTAAAATAAATTTTAATTTTAAAAATTATAAGCATTTTTATCATTAATCTTTTTTGTAGCCGAAACATTTTCCTGAACTTTTTGATACTTATATACACTTTTACTGCAAACTCTTTTGAGCTTTTTTAATGATAAAAATGCTTATAATTTTAAAAAATAAAATTTATTTAATTTTTAACATAAAATACGCATTTTTAAAATTTTTTTGAAAATTCCGGTACTGATCGAGAGCGTTCTGTGCCTCGTGATTAACAATATATTTATTTCGTCTTTCCGTTTACAATCCTGCTTTGATAATGACCTCTTCATATGGTCGAAACAGATTTCTGTCAGCAAAACTTTTAACATCTTGTTGTTTTTTCTACAAACTTTCTACATATATATATATATATATATATATATATATATATATGTATAATCAAACTATAATTTGTATCTATCTTTGTCTCGAATGTCTCGCTTGACAATACGCGGGGCAGTTATATAATCACTACACCAACATGCTGCCTTAATCCGAATCCAGGACCAAAACGCTCTGATCCAGTTTGATCCTAGCCAGAGCGCACATGTTGTCTCTGACCCAGGATAGAACTGCTGATACAAACATAAATAATTATTTGAATCGTTTGAAATCTTCCTATTTTAAACAATCGATTCCAGCCGAGCTTTGCCGCTCTACCCGATTTTCCTATCTGGAATTCTGATCTAAGTATACCCTGGGTCGATGGGTATAATTTGAATGAGGATCCCGTCTCAAATCCGTCTCCTACACACACCGATCTGCCACATTGGTGATCGAGGGTTAATCTTTCGTAAATCTTTTTCTGACGTGGTCTTGCCAGAGAACAGAGAAAACTTTGGAACATGGAGGTAAAGGTCGTACCAATAATAACTGTTGTTATGGGAACAGTTCCCAAGGGTCTGGAATGTGCTCTGGATGAACTGAAAATCAGAGGAAGAACTGAGACCATCCAAAACACTGCACTGTTAAGATCGGCTACAATATTCAGAAGAGTCCAGGAAACCTGAGGAGACTTTCTGTCACTCTATTAGAGCAAAATTTCAAGGTTCGGACGGATCACCTAATCCCGACCATGAGATCGGACCTAGTATTGATTGACAAAAAGAAAGGGAACCTGTGATCTCGTGGATTTTGTCTTCCCGGCCGTCCACCGAATGAAAATGATACAAAGCGAAAATATATACAAATACTTAGACCTTGCCAGAGAACTGAATAAACTGTGGAACATTGAAGGTCGTGAAAATTGTTATTGGTGCCCTTGGAACGATTCCCAAAGCTCTGGAAAACAATTTGGGTGAACTGGAAATCAGAAGAAGAATCGAGACCATCGAAACTACAGCAATGTTGAGATAAGCTAGAATACTCAGAAGAGTCCAGGAGACCCAAGGAAACTTGCTGTCCCTCAGTCTCCATTGATCTATCAGCTACGGCTGGTGTACAAAAACTAATAATAATAATCCCAGCAACAAGACCAAACCTAGTGCTGATTAACAAAAAAGAAAGAACTTTCTAACTGGTGGATTTTGCAGTTCCAGCAGATCACAGGGTGAAGCTAAAGGAAAATGAAAAATGGACAAATACCTGGACCTTACCACAGAACTGAAAAAGTTATGGAATATGAAAGTCAAAGTGATACCAATTGTAGTTGGTGCACTTGGAACGGTCCCAAAAGGATTGGAAAAGGGTTTGGAAAGTCTGGAAATCAGAGGAAGGATTTATACCATCTAGAACACTGCACTGCTGCAATCTGCCAGAAGAGTCCTGGAGACCTGAGGAGATTGCTGTCACTCAGACTCCAGTGAAAGACCATCAGCTAATGCTGATCTGAAAACTCAAAAGAAGTAAATAGTAATAATAATAATAATAATTTGTCGTTCCAGCGGACCATAGAGAGACAAAAAAGAAAGAGAAAAGATAAATAAATACTTCGATCTTGCTAGAGAGTTAAAAAAAGCTATGTAACATGAAGGTGACGGTGATACCAATAGTAGTTGGTACACTTAAGAGATTCCTCGATGTTGATGTTACAAAAGTATTATTTTCCTTCTCCAAAGTGGGAAATCTTAGTCGTCCTTCCCGAGAGACGAGTCCGTTTTTTAAAACACACATGAGACAAAATTTGATTAAATTTGAAAAAAAAAACAAAACAAATATCCTAAATACCGTTTGTCCTTTCCTTTAAAAAATATTCAGTTTTAACTTATCATTCATTTGGGGCATATCACATAAATGCGTCCTGGTTTCCTGCCCTAAACAACACTAAGAAGTGCCTGCTGAAAATCCGACCCGTGCTACTTATGAATAATGTATTGATTGTTTTTATTTTCGAAACTCGGTCGTATTTATTTAAAAATGTGTGACATTTGTTTTGAATTAGAATAAAATAAAAATACGAAAAAAAATATTTCAAGGGGGGATAAAATATTAAAATTTTCTTGTAGATTAAAAAAACCTGGGGTGGCTTACTTTTAACGCCTACAAATCACTAAAAAATAGTATTTTTCGATGAAAACACCTTCAAACCACTAAAAATATTTTAAAGATGGAGGTGTTGAAATACATTTACTTATCGAGAAAAGACTTGGGGTGGTTAAATATCACTTTCGTATCGCATTAACTTTTCGGGAAAAATGCCTTCAAACAGCTAGGGAGTTCATAAATAGCACTTGTCGGATTGTCAGCAGGTACCGCTCAGCGTTTTTTAGGCCAGGACGCATTTATGCGATATGCATAATTCAGTTTAATTCTTTTAACTCTTTTTTAACAAGTTATGATAATACCCTGATAGCAACTGATCTTACACAATACTAATACTTATGCTAGTATAAGAGAAAATTGGAAATTATTAGCTATCATTATATTATATAATGCCTTGGCGCACTTAGCTGAGTGCAAGTAATCCAGGGTCAAAATCCCTGAGAGGAGAAAAGGACAACAAAGTTCTGATTGACAGGCTACAGATCATGGGTCATCTACAGTGCGATGAATGAACTGAATTAAACAGGTTTTTGTTTGTATTTTGTAAAAAGAGTACGGTTAAATAGTTGAAAGGATTGTGACAAGATATTAGAGAGAGAGCGAGAGAGAGTGAGAGAGAGTGTGAGAGAGAGAGAGAGAGAGAGAGAGAGAGAGTATTTGGTTTAATTAGATTCTGAAAGGATGGGGCTTTCAGACACTAAATGATGAAGTCGTATCTAAAACGGTCGATTTCAATAACAGCGAGAAGGAATATTCTAAAAGAATTTTCTAATTTGCATTTAGATTTATTTACGAGCCCCTCCACAGAAACGGACTTTAACAGGTTCAAGTTCAGAGTTTTCCTTCTCCTAGAGTGGTTACCTAGCCATGATAGGATTTTATGGGCCATCCTTTAGGCTTCAAGCAAGAGCGCTTGTCAAGCGGAAATTCTTAGTAAAGAAATCCTTGGTAAAGAAACCAACCCTCCTTCGGGGCGGGGATCCGGTGTGCTTCGGTCACTGGACCGGTGTGTTAAATTAATAGCATCGATCCCAGAGGGCTATCCCCGCCAGGCAATACCGGCCACCTCGATTTAAAGGGGCAAGGCTGGGTTTATTGCCTAGCGCCTGAGGCGCCTCACTTGAGGAAGAGTGCCGACGGGATCGACGCAATGTTTGTGCCTACCACCCATGAGCTTCGGCTTGTGGGTGGGCCCACATAAAAATGTCCTTGTGTCACGCCCTCATAAGTGGGATGAGCGGCAAATACAATCCTTTGGTTGTTCCTTGGTGCTCCTCAGTATTGCAAGTCCTTCGTCGAGGATGGCAAATTAACGTCTCTATTAGTATCAGTGTTTAAGTAACCACCAGCTACACATTTGTGCTCTTGATTGGCTGAGTTTTAAACCACGTGATCTCGCTTAGTCTATAAATGTAAGTGGTGTATTGTAGCACGGCTTATATACTCAAAGTAATCCAACAAGCCAAGATTAAAGAACCCCGTTTTCCTTAATATTTGCCCATAACTGAAGGGAGAGTAGACATCTTTCCCAACGGTGTTAGCGCTATGTGAAATGTAAACAGACTCAGACAGGATTTGAACTCTGGTCAACACGTCCATTTCCTACGACTCTAATCATTACACCTCGCACCTCCACCCATTTATGTATTTACCACCCCCAACCCTTACCATGAGCAGGATGTGACTGAAGGTCAATTTCTTAAGCAGCGTTTAACAGGTTTGAATTTGGAATGTTCCTTCTCTTAGACTAGTAGCTTTACTAAAAAGAGCCCAGTCTTCCCTACTATTTACCCATACCTGGATGGAGAGTAGTTGGATGCATGCCTATTCTAAGCGCTATATGAAACGCAAACAGTCGTGACCAGGATCACACCATGTCCATTTCCTACACCAGTAACCATTACCTCACGCGCCTCATATCAACGGATGCCGTCTAGTGTCATAGACAAGACACACCACTAATCGCTCAGCGTAAAAAAATGACATATTATTTTTATCTTTCCGACTATTTATTATTTGACTGTTGATCAAACAAGGCGTCGGAGAACAGTCAAAGTACTAAAAATGATTTCCCATGGGTCATTGCTGTGATCGGATAGAAAGGAAACAGCTGCGAAGGCCTGGAAGATAAAATGCATGGAACGTGTTTTTATATACCACAATAGAGATGAGGATAACAGTACGAAAAATCAAAATACTAATTGTTGTACCGGCCGTTTCTACAGTGGAGAATATACACCGGTTCTCACTATAAATAGTGAGACACCGAGTGAAAAGGTTGTACTGTTACCGTTTAGCGGCAAGCTAGCCGTTCTTGTACCTTATTGTAAATACACTTGTCTCATTTTACCCTACCTCGACTTCTTTTTTTACTGTTGAACTAACATCACAACACTAATCTAAAAATTCAGACAAGTAATTGTCATGTTAGTTTGTTGGTTGGTTGGTTAGATTTTACGGCATGTCCGGCGAGCTTCGGCCGCTGGACCAGTTTTGGTTGTAATAACAGCGTCGATCCCAGGGG
This sequence comes from Doryteuthis pealeii, assembly GCA_023376005.1. Classification (NCBI taxonomy): domain Eukaryota; kingdom Metazoa; phylum Mollusca; class Cephalopoda; order Myopsida; family Loliginidae; genus Doryteuthis; species Doryteuthis pealeii. Next base: position 16,696,857 of record CM042156.1, read on the forward strand.
GCCATCCCCCCAGGCAACACCTGCCCCCTCGATTTAAAGGGGCAGGGCTGGGTTTATTGCCCAGTGCCTGAGGCGCCCCCCTTGAGGGGGAATGCCGACGGGATCGACGCAATTTTTCAACTGCCACTCCATGGGCTTCGGCTCGTGGGTGGTCCCACGTTAATAGGGACTTTGTGCCTGACCCGTACAAGTGGGGTACGCGGTAAATATCATGTCAAACCTTGTTGGGTTATTTAATGCTAAAACATTTTGTTTTATTCAATTTTGTTTGGTATTCGATTTTTTTCAAACTGAATTTTTTATTATTAGTTATTTACTTGGCATTTTTATAGATTGATTTATCAATATTGAAAAATAATTGTCACAAAGTGATCGTTTTGGTTAAGTTTGCCTTTTGTGCGTAGAAAGTAGTTTTAAAAAAACCTTAAAAAGATTCTATTTTGATAAGATTTTATTTTTAGAGACGAAGGAAAGAATTCCTTCTGGTTTTTTTTAACCCTTTATTTACCAGAACGCCCCAAACTGCTCGACGAACAAAATGCCAGACTGCCCGATAAATAAAAGTCTTAAAATATCCTTGTAAATTATTATCCTACCTTATTAAAAACAAAAAATACTTCAAGGGAGGCAACTTTTAATTAATTACATTACTTTCCTTCATTTTGTAGAAAATACAATTCTAAATAGTGGTAGATATAGGGTTAAAGAAAAAAATCTTTCAAATTTTAAAAATGTGTTTTAAAAAATTGAGTTTGAAAAAAATTGAATATCCAACAAGAATGAATAATAGTTGATGTGTATTGAAATACTTATTGTATGTGTATTCAACTACTCATTCTTTAAATTTACTAGCAAATATATGAACCCGCCGGGTGCAAGTATATAAGTTTTAATGTAATAAAATATCATATTAGATTAGAAAGGCTAATTAAACTAAATAAGAATGCAGATAAAAATATTTGAAACAGAGGGGGTATAATCGAAAAATAGAACAACTGAAACTTACTCTTCCATCACTCTCGTATTTCATTGTTATTTTTTCTAATTTAAGTATTTAGTTAAAAGAGGAAGTAAAGAATAAAATGACTGTTATTTTTTCTTGTTAATGGATTTCATTTAAGATTCATTGAAGAGATTTTTGCTTATATTCATTAAAATAAAACCAAACAGTTAGAAATCAATAATACTAAGCACATATTTATTAAATTCGATTTTTTAAATATCAATATGCAAATTAGCCTTCCCCTTCACACTGTAAACCGCTATTTTGTTGTATATGTAAATATAATTGTATCCAATTAGTATGTAGAAATGGTTAACAGTATCAATAATGTAAAACAATTTTATCAATAATTGAGGTTTAAATAAAAATATATTCATGGTCAATGTGACGTCGATAACAAAGGGAATTGTGACTTGAGTAGTGATTTAGTTTCGGTTACAGACAGAAAAGCGCACAATCTCCATTATAATAAGATTTAAACCATAGATGGAACCTTAACAGGTACTATCACTCTGGGTCTACTGGTACATATAAGATACAAAGGGTTTAGAGGTTTCCACCAAGGCAATACGGTTAGAACAATCATATAGGTTCGAAGACCTGACGTTACCAGCCGATTGATCGGAGGGTGCCTCTCCGACCGCCCGTCTAGCTTAAGGGCTAAAGGGGAGTGTTGCATGCCATGGACCGCTCAACCACCAGGATTCTGTCCTTAAGTATTACGGGTCGCCACCCACGGCAACGGACAGCCCCATTGGAGGGGCGTTTTATTCCTCTATAGAGGTGAAGTTACGTGGTAATTGCATTTTCACTTAGTGCTAATACCCTTGGAAAGTTATGAATCCTATTCTCCCTCCAGCTATGGGTAAATAGCAGGGTAGACTGGGCTCTTTAGCCTTGGTTAGGCAACCGGTCTAGGAGAAGGAAAACTCTGAATTCAAACCTATTGAACTCTGCTTAAGAAATTGACCTTGTGTCATATCCTGCTCGTGCGGAGGGGTTGGTAAATATATAGAGAGAGGTGAAGTTAGCGTATTCTACATCCTCATCCGACATGGCGTTTTTTTTCAGATTCTAGCCTCTCCCACCCATGAAAATACCATGATTTAACCAGGGTTAAACTCTCACTGGATCATTCAGAGCTATTACGATAGTTCAATATGTAAAAAGTAAAGTAACACAAGCACATGTACACAAAATTGTGCTTATGCAATGAAAGTGTGTAAATACCTGTGTTTCACTTAATTCATATCTATATATAAATACTCTTGTTCCTTAATCTTTCGATCGTTATCATCTCGCAACAACATACTCTTCTTAAAAATGCGACCGTCCAATTCGCCCAAGATGAAAATATGTAAATCCCGATAATGTGGTGTCGCTTATCTGCCGAATTCTATTTCTTATAATTGTCGTCAGTTTATGTTGCAATAATGGGTATATTTTTAATTTGAACTTTAGTTATAGCTGGAAGCGGCCATCCGGCATTGCCAGGGTAGAAGGGGGATTTTTTTTAAGTTAGTCCCGCGGATCCATTATTACTCAATGGTGAGTTGGATCCCCCCCCTCTCTCTCTCTCTCTCTCTCTCTCTCTCTCTCTCTCTCTCTCTCTTTTTTTTTTCCTTATTTTTATGATTACATTATGTTCGATTGAAACAGGTTAGCGTTATCACTTACGTGCACTCACCCCTCTCTCTATCTTTCACCTACTCTCTTCTTTCTTCTTTCTTTCTTTCTTATTATATTTTTCAGTGTACGTAAAAGTAAAGTCGTCGTAGCGGCCTAAGGTCGGTATCAGCCAGACATCGAGGGAATCTCTCCCCTTTTTACTAGCGCAAGACGATAGGGACGGGTTGCGAGAAAAATATCATAGTTGTAAATCTTATAAGACAAATGCGTAATCGGGATATAAAGACTTTTCTTTCTTGATAATCTAAAAGCTGCTCTCCAGTCTACCAATGTGGGTTTGATTAAGAAGAGTTTATTGTAAAAACGTATTGCCATCTTGTCTAGGACAACTCAGGAACAAGCATCATATATCAAAATGAAGCTGGTCCTCTGTGGATCACATCGCTACTTCTCCACATCGTCCCAGTTTCTCTCAATAGCAATGTTCTACCTTCGAATGAGAGCATGTATCTCTGCCTCACAATATTCTGTTGACTGTTCTTTGAGCCACTTCTTTGCAACATATTTCACTTCCTCGGCACTGGAATAATGTTTGCCTCGGACTACCATTCCTTCGACCCCATGAGAGAGTGTTTGAGATGCAAACATTGTTCCAGTGACGAGGAAGTGAAATCTGTAGTAAACATATCAAACGTTGTAATAATTAAATTATATAACCACACGCCCTAATTCAATAGGAAACATCATGTGTTTTCTAGTCGACAGTTGTTAAAGGGGGAAATTAAATAAATTTGTGGTATTCTTGGATTTTGAACTTGGCAGAACTCAAAATAACATAAAATAGTTGTAAATTTAAAGTGTCAAATAAATGTTTTACAGGAGCAGGAAAAATCTCACCACCCTCTTCATATTAAAAAAAAATCTTCTTGGATAATAAAAAAAAGACAAAAGAAAATTTTATTTATTTATTTTGTTTATTTATTGGGAAATGTAAACATGAGCGGATTCATCCATTATAGGAATTCCTTGCTTTCGCCTGAGTCTCGTCAGAGGATTTCCACGGGAGGAGGAGCTGCGGTGGGGGTCGCAAGGAATCATTATGACCTTAATCAATTGCAATAATTTTTTTTTACCCTTAGCCTCATTGTGACATTCTTGGGTTCTCTGTCGTGGTTCTTCTTGTGGTAGTCCTCTGATGAGACTTGGGTTGGGGCGGAATTCTTGTTAAGAATAATCTGCTCATGATTGCAAGTCTCAAACTTTGTATACACCAAAAATATTGTTTATCACTCATTGAATAAACATTTTTAATGAAATATTCTAATCTATTAATAATGGAGATTCGCTTCCGGTTTTTGTCTGTAACAAAAACTACATCACTACCTAGGTTACACTGCCTAAAATCGTCATAAATAGAATACACTCAAAATTTGAGCATGCAAGTTAGACAGTCCTCATTGTTTTTTTTAAACAAGTTTTAATAGATACATCCCCAGTATCATATATTTATATATAGTTTGTTTGAACTTAATAGATATTCAAAGTTTATAGAACTTAGTTTCGATTTCAAATTGTTTTGTTTTTTTAGTTTCGATTTCAATAAATACATACCTGGTATTATCTATCTATATATAGTTTGTTTTATTTTAATATATATTTAAAGTTATCAGAACTAAGTTTCCATTTCAATTTTTTTTTTATTTTTTACTCCTTTAATAAATTCATTTTATTTTTTACTCCTTTAATAAATTTAATGATTTTACTTTACTTATGATACAAACTCTCTGATATTAAATTTTCAACTCCCATCCCCTTAGGCAATATTTATTTTACTCGCCCAGAGGGCGTTTTTTTATTTTGCTAGTATTGTTAAAAAAGAAAAAAAATTGGATGTGAACTACAGAAAGATACTGCATGCGATCTTGAACAAATCCTGGGTGTAACACCTCACTGTAACACAAGTGCAATTCATCAGCAGTCTTCTTTTACTGCTGAATTGTCAAAAATTCTTCTGTGATAGTGGCATGAATTTAGATCACCATAATAACAGAAGCGTGCTGGGCCCATAACCTGTTAAGCTTCTGACCGCCGTCCTTGGCCAGTTAAAAAGGACTTAAAGTAAGTAAGTCCAGAATCCTTTGGTAAGTGAATAAGTCCTGAGTTTCTGGAATCCTACGTAGTGTCAAAGGTCCAGTGATATAATCCTATGTTCCGTCGTCCACGAAGGTTCAAAGCAATTGAGTGTAGTTAAGATCCGAACAGCCTGTATAAATATTATAACAGCAGCAGAGTACTGCCAGTGATTGGCCAAGAAGTTGGTCACATGGTTGTCGCCGAGTCTATAAGTAGAAGTGGGCTTTTAGCACACGCCTTATATCATAAAAACGCCAACAATCATTACCCTGGAGAGAGTTTGAGTTTGAGTTTTGTTTAACGGCATATCAACCCTGTGGGTCATTTAATGCCAAAAGGTTATTTGGATTTCAGACTTTAAGGTAGTGGTTCTATGGAGATAATTGGTTATGTTCTGTTATATTTTGTTGAAAAGGTTGCTTTTTTTTATAAAATTTAAAATGTTTTCAGGGTTTGTATTCTTGAAGATGTCTTTCAGGTTTCTAGCTTGATAGTAATTTGCGCGGATATGTTTAAGTCTGTTACAATTTAGAAGGATATGCTTGGTTGTAAGTTGTACTCTTTCTGGAGAGAGACCAAATTGTATGATTGAGATATATAAACAAACACACGATTTAAATTATCTTGCCCTGTGCCAAACTAGGCCCAATTTTTTTAAAAAAAGTCAACTGTCTTATAATACTGCAAATACCTTAATTCACAATGCACTAACATAGAAGACAGAGGGAAAAAAGACACAAACAAAACCAATTGAAAATAATATCTTCTAATGAACACAAATAACATGAGATTTGATTTTTCTTTCTTTATTTTTAATTCTATGACCGGAATAAAGAAGTTTTTTTTTCTCCGGATATTATAAGTTTTATGAATTTCGTTTTTTCTTAAAGTATTTTTCTTCTTTTTTCAATTCTATCATGAGAGTTTATAATTTCAATGAATCTAATTAATAATATTTTCTATAAATTGCGTATTCAATGTCCAATAAAATTTAAAAATGGATCATGAAAATAAGACTGAAAAAATGTTCCAGTAATTTTTCTTCTTCTTCTAATTCATTATGTATGAAGTGATGCAGAAAATTATCATCATCATCATCATCATCATCATCATCATCTTTTATGTTATTTCCTCTAAAGATTAAAATAGACAAATTACTACACACTCACACAGACACACACACATACACTCACACTCACATTCACACGCATATATATATATATATATATATATATATATATATATATATATATGAATAAGATATAATGAAAAACAAACGATGTTTACAACTGAAATAGGCTCATCAGAAGAGAAAGTGTGCAAACCGTTTCGGGGCCTAATTCTCTTGACGGTTTAAAAAGCAACACTCGGCCCATCCTCAACTAATATGAGGACCCTATTGCATTATAATGTATCAACCGCACGTGGGTCGGTCATCAACAAAAATATAAGACGGGAAAAAGACCGTTAGTAAAAACAGAACGCTGCTAGTCAAACGTTGGAATTAATATATATATATATATATATATATAATATATATGCCATCACCCTGCACGAGGTGGATGTGACACAAGGTCAATTTATTAATCAGTGTTTACCAGGTTTAAATTCAGATATTTCCTTCTCCTAGACTGTCGGCCTAACCAACATTAAAGAGCAAAGTATCATACTATTTACCCATACTATTTACCCATAGGAGAGAGAGAGATAGAGAGGCAGAGGGAGAGAGGTGGATATAGATAGACAGACAGAGAGAGTGAGAGGGCGACAGACAGACAGACAGAGGGATTGAGAGAGAGAGAGAGAGAGAGAGAGAGAGAGAGAGAGAGAGAGAGAGAGGTAGAAAGACAAATAGACAGACACAGAAATAGAGAATATATATACATAGAAATAAGGAGAAAGAAAAAAAAAGAGAGAGACATACACAGAGAGAGAGAGAGAGAGGAGAGAGAGGAGAGAGAGGAGGAGAGAAGAGAGAGAGAGGGTAGAAAGACAAATAGACAGACACAGAAATAGAGAAATAATATACATAGAAATAAGGAGAAAGAAAAATAAAGAGAGAGACATAACAGAGAGAGAGAGAGAGAGAGAGAGAGAGAGAGAGAGAGAGAGAGAGAGAGAGAGTTAGATGCTAGTTAGATGCATAGCTCTGTCATTGATATTTACCAACTAGTAATTACGCAAATACTGCTCAACCGAGAATATATATAATATATATATTATATATATATATATATATATATATATATATGAGAGTGAGTAAATAAACAATGTGTTTATTTGATATGGCTTTTAGCCAACAATTTTTGAGGATATGTGCTTAATTGAAGTCATACCTAATTTTGAAAATAATTAGTGAATAATTAATGAATTTAGGCGGGCATATATGTTCAAATGTAAGGCTAAACAAATCGAGAAAATGTCAATCCCTGAATGTACATTTCGACCTATTAGGTCTCATCAGCAAGGTTATAGACATATGAGACTGCTTCGTGTGTGACTCGAAACCTCGACTGCCAACCAGTTCCGTTACTGTTAAGATGTACATCGTCTATCTACTCTGGGGAAATCGTATCGCTCTATGTGACGGTTCACTGATACATCGCCTCTGGGGAAAATGTGACGGATCCTCAAACTGAGACACTACATCCAACTTTCTCTTCCCCTGATGTTGACTGTGAAAAGGTCGCATTACAATTGCACATAGAATTCATTTATCTTTAGTGTTCCGAAGATTTAAAGTTAAAGTTTCTTCCTTGTCACATCCCGGTTTCTATAAGAATCACCATGCTTCCATCTAGTGTTGTATACTCTCTTTACTGCTATTATTCGTCTGCTCATCTTTGGTATCTTACGTTCTTCTTCTAGCGTCTGGACTTCGTCTTGGGGACTTCGTGTCGGGTCTTCCATTGGGGATTTCTCTTTATCAGAAGCCCTGTGTCATTTGTAGTTTTTAGATAATAACACAAGACTTCGATTTGCTTTAGATCATATTTTATTCCGAAATCCCCACCAGACCAACTGTGCAGATTGAGTACGGCAGTGCGCTTAACACGACTTACCACTTTCATGGTTTGGCCGATACTGAATTAAAACTCTTTCTAATCTAAACCGGAAGAGGGTATTCTCCACCAATTCTCAGGGTTATCCACCGGAAGGATCAGGATAGGTCAAGCCGTGTCACTCAATCCTTCAAGGCCGCTGGCTGCAATTTATAACAGCCATTTTGGTTTCTACACTACTGTAAATAAGTGTTAGGGTAATAACAATTATGTAATACTAGATCAGCGGTTCTCAAACAGTGCGCCTAGTATTCATGACAAAATCTATCCAGATATGAAAAGCAAATGTATACAAAGTGTTACGTAATCGCCGCCCAGCACCTATATTTGTGGCCTTGTGCCAGACTTGGAAAAGAACCTTTGGAAAAATTTACTACCGATTATCTTGTGTTGCTGTGTCTTTGTGGAATCACCGAAAAAGTAGTTGGAAAGATAACATCTTTTTACACGAGAGAAAGCAGACGATAAGTCTAGGATAGAAAACCCAGTCTTTTGGGCTGCAGAGAAGTCTTTGATCTTAGGCTAGTGAAGTCTGGTTGACAGGTGAAATAGAAGAATCAATATTCGATTTAGTCCAGAAGGAGGTCGAATTCTAGAGAAGGGAATCTCTGGAAGATTATTTAGAAATACTATTTTAAAGAGACCCGTCAATAGAATCACGATCAGTTGGAGTCTGCGATCGAGCAGGAGGGGTCGGGACAGAGGCAGTTGGCCAGGAGCCGTGCGTGGCAGTGGCAGTTGATGAACTGATGTCGTTATACTAAACCTGAGATGTAATATTTTACACTGGACGAAGTTGAAACATATTTAAGTGTGAGCCTGATAATTTGGAACGAAACTAAGAGCATCACTAAACATATTTAAGGAACCGACAATCTCTCTCTCTCAATAATTTCATTGAGAAAATAAATTTACCGTAAAGCAGAATACTGTCCACATCTTTATTTTACTACACGCCAAGGAAATCGTACTCATGAATGAAAGCCATTAGCGTGTATACTTGTCAACAAGTCAAATTGGCCGTAACGAAGGCACGCGACGGCCGTGCGTAAAGTGATATCTTCCCTTGACCATAAACGAAAGGAGTGTGGAAGAATTTTGGGGACTGCTGGAATTCTGTGTCTTGATCGTTGTTTGAGTACTCACCGCTTGATACTGACCAAAGAAACTACTAGATTCTGTTAGTTGTAAACAATACCCACAAAGAAGTTCCACCCCTTATGAGCAAGACGACGAGCCACATAACTATATGCGATTTAGTAACGTGAACGAAACGAACAACCCGCTACGTTATAAAAAGTTACTAATTTGGAGAATTACCATTGTCACAATATTTAGCAATCTATTTCTTCAGCATCTTATTAATTCTTAACTCTAGCATGATGAAACTATCCTTCCACAACTCCACTGATAAAATCACAAAGCGTCTTCAGAAAATCTAAGATTTGAAAAGAACAGCGATGGAAGCAATCTGAGAATGTTTCCTTGATAAGTAATAATTGCAAAACTGAAATTCTGCAATGAAGTTGAAATTATCAACTTTAGAAGAAAATTTGACGTTATTATTTCCCATCAATTTCACTGCGCATCATGATGGATTCAGAAACCCTGTATCTCTCTCTGTGGAACCCTTCACTGTGAAACTAGCAATAGATTTCTAGTTACACTAACAGAAAAGAAGAACTGGCAGCTGTGTTCACTGATCGTGATTAATGATCTTGAATACAAATAATTGTCTCTTTGAAGCTTTTTGATTTCTATAACATAAACAACATGTGTCGATACTAAAAAAATATTTATTGTGAACTGGATTTTCAACCCTCACAACAATTTAAGTGTAAAAGAGGGAACTATTCAATGCATATTGATGAGGAATGAGAGTTTGTTCTCAAACATAAGTCCAACATTGAAGAAATCGCCAAGGTCTCTCATCAAGCTCATATTTCATTAATAATAAACTTCAATAGAAGTATGTTTAGTTTGCTTTTGTTAAATGTTTTATTTTTTATATATTTAACAGTTACTTAATACATATAGTAAGTCTCTATTTGTACAACAGTGCGCTATCAAGTATATGTAGTGCCCAGACTGTATGAGTTTAAGAACCACTGATCTAGATGGTGTTCCAGCTGTATCATCCGCAGCAGCAAGTAGTGAGCATGTTGCTACTACATAACACTGTTCTAATAAAAATTAAACATGTCAAAGCCCATGGAAAAAACATGAAGTTTTTTCAAGATTCTTTGTCTTGAGATAAGCGGCTATAAACTGCTTTGAAACCAATGGCACAAATGCTTTTAATTGTATAGTAAGCATAATAATTAATATGCTATCTTACGCCTGTAATTTGAGACTTTATTTTCCCAATACAAACCCATATATTATATACGATTGTGTATGTATTTTGTTGCGTGTGATGAGATCTATTTCTTAAGACTACAGGATCAAACACCGAGCCCCTCCAAATCTAATTTTAGAACTCCGCCCCACGTTTAATGAAAATAATAGTTTTCATCTAAGCCCCCTGGAAAAAACACAAGTTTTCCAGGATTATTTGTCTAGAGATAAGCGCTTAAACCTGCTTTGAAACCCAATGTAACAAGGCATTTTAATTTATTGTACAGCATTAGAAATAAAATAAGTCTTACACCTGTAATTGGGCATTATATTTTTTTCCTTTACAAATTAATAAGTGCCATATAATATATAATATATATATATTATATATTATTATATAATATTATTATTATTATTTATATTGTCCTGGACCTAACAAAGCGACTAAGAATAACTAGATGGGAGCTGCACGATGCTCCGTGTGATCTTGAACAAGACGTGGAAACCAACACCCCACGAGAAAACAGCTGTGCGGCACCTGCCACATATCACCAAACCATTCGTGTAAGACGGACAATTCACGTAGGACACTGCTGGAGAAGCAAGGACGAACTCATAAGTGATATCCTCCTGTGGAAGCAGCACATGGGACGCCAGTGTGGGCCGACCAGCAAAGGTACACTGACCAGCTCTGTGCGGATACACGATGCTGCATAGAGGACCTCCAGAACGATGAGTGATAGGGACAGATGGGGAGGGATTTTTAGGATATCCCGTGCTAACAGCGTACATGATATATATATATATTATGTGTTGTGTGTGTGTGTGTGTGTGTGTGTGTTGTGGGGGGGTGCATGTCCGCAGGAGGATGAGACGAATCCCGAAGGAATCCTCTATGCAGAGCCTTCGTCTGGTAAGAGAAAGATTGGTTGCCCCCAGCTGTTTTCAAGGATGTTGCAAAGATCTGGTCTGTTCATTGCCCTTCAGCTGGGAAATTGGTCAGGACCGCCCTCGGGCGGCAGAATCTCCGAGAACTGTCATGTCAAAGTCACCTGACGAACACAAGCTAAGAGGTCCAGAAAGCATACAACAAGCACGCACATCAATCTTCAGGCACAGCATTCAATCTGCGACATCTGTGGTCGACGTATGTTTTTTAAAATGGCCTTCGTCGACACGGTGGCGCTGTATTTCTCAGCGCATAAAAATATTATAAATCTGTCACGATCTAGGTAGATGCCCAATTATATATATATATATATAATAAAATGAAATGGATACAAAAGAAAGTACATCTTATTAAATGAAGATCGTGGTAATGCTGCAACTTAATTCGTAACTCGATTAATTCAATGGATTTAACCTGCTGATCCTAACGGTGAAACTGGAGAGGTTATATTGTATCCATTCTTTAAATAAATTGCTCTACTTTGTATTGACACTTTATATTCGTTTTATGCGGACTTAACCCCTGGGATTCTGTGCACCTCCAACGATCGTTCCCACTATTCACCGGTAAGCCACCCTTTATCTAGATAATACAACAACACACACACATATATATATATATATATAATATAATGTGTTGTGTGTGTGTGTGTGGTGATGTGTGTGTGTGTGTCTGCTGATCTAAGTCTTTACAGCTACAAATGCATAAGTAAAAAATCGTGAGCAGAAGTATACATGCCGAACCCTCCGAAGTCTAATTTTATAACTCCATTCATGTCTTCATGAAAATAAGGGGTCTTAGTTTCGGTCTAGCAAGCTAAGCCAACCTTCACATTAAACAAAGACTCCCAAAACGGGAAGGTTCTGTTTACCGAAAGTAATTTAACTCTATTAACCCATTAAATCCACTCAACGCAGCGAATCGATTTGGAACCGACAACTAGACAAAACCTTGCCTGAATCTCAGGCCTGACAAACCATCAAAGTGCTTACGAATACAGATCACGTTAATCGCTCGTAATTCTTCTCAAATTATTCGACGTAAGACATATAAGTATGGCAAAAACTTTTAGAGTCAGAGGGATTATAATTAAAGTTAAGATAAAGCGTGGATTAACGACAGAGATAAACATGTCTTGATGATGACATGGTGAACAACCGACTCACTCAAACGATCTATCTATCTATCTATCTATCTATCTATCTATTAAATTAGTGTACATTCAAAACTCTTTACCACAACCCATTGGTTTCTCCATTCTAGGAATAATCTCATCTATCTTATCTATCTATCCTATCTACTAACTCCTATAGAACTAGTCCATATCCCAAATGTATTTGTTTAAAATTGATGTTTAAATTCCGAGATGATAGATAGATATAAATAGATAAATAATATAATATATCATTGTAGTATTTATGAAATTCATCATACTTGTCTGTTTGTCTTTCAAAGCCTCAGGCTTCCTGTAGTCCACGACACGTATACCTGATACCACTCTCACATACAATGCACACACGCGCACCCTTACATGCATAGTTATACTGTAAACTGTTCAGTTCCTGACACTAAAATACCTATTTCTGTGTACTAGACATGAGACTTGGATGAGTTGTGTATGCACCTGAGCCTGACACAATAAATTTCATTATTATTAGGGAAGATGGTAGTTGTTGAAATCCTTGTGCGATTGAAGGGTTCAGTTTTTTTGTTGTACACAGAATCAAGTTGATTAATCCTAATTTGTAGGTTCCTCTAAAAATGTTCTCTCGGGGGGCACAGTTAATATCCGACACTTTCTCTATGACCAAAGGACAAGGTGTAATCCAGTCGACTATCGTTAGTACGACGGCCAGATGTGAGGAATGACAAGTAGACATGTATTATTATGTATCTAGGCAATATATGCACCCTCCGGTGCAAGTATTAAGTTATTAATGATAAATAGTTGATTAAATTAGAAAGCTAATGAAACTAAAATAAGAATACGATAAAAAGATTTGAAACAGAGGGAGTATAATAAAAAGAGGAAACAAGGGAGAGTATAATAAAAATGGCGAACAACTGAAACTACTCTTCCTATCACTCTCGTCTTTCATTGTTATTTTTTCTAATTTAAGTATTTAGTTAAAAAAGGAGTAAAGAATAAAATGACAGTTATTTTCTTGTTAATGATTTCATTTAAGATTCATTGAGAGATTTTTGCTTATATTCCAAATTAAAATAAAACAACAGTTCAGAATAATTCAATAAACTAAGCACTTATATTTTTAAATCGATTTCTTATAATATTCAATATGCAAATAGCCTTCCCGTTCACACTGTAACTGCTATTTGTGTGTGTTATATAAATATAATTGCATGTTGTCAGTATGTACGACATAGTTACCAGTATTAATAATGCAGACAATTTTATATAAATTGAGGTTAAGAATAAAAATAAAATCATGAGAATGTGATGTCAATAATAAGAGAATTGTAACTTGATAGGAATATAGTTTCGGTTATAGACAGAAAAACACACATAATCTCCATTACTAATAAGTAAGAAATATGTTACGGTTATTTCCGTAAGAAAATGGACATGGAATCCGTGTTTCAAATCTCAAGGAGCTGCTGCGTTTGATATGACATAGGTAACAACCGTAGACTGCTCGAAACGGATCTATCTATCTATGTTGCTATTCAATCTATTAGTTTCATCTTAATCTATCTATCTTTGTCTGTTAATAAATAATATCTATTTATATTGTGTACTGTTTTAATATCTATCTGTCTATCTCAACTGTTCATATCAACTTATCTATTTTTATAGTTTGCATAAGCTAAAAAATATATGTATATATTTTTGTTTCTCCTGTAATTACTATAAGTATTTCAAAACATTGAAGATAACTAGCTACGTGAACCGGTTGATATCTATCAATCTATCTATCAATCTATCTATCGTATTAAAGAAATGTATCTATCTATATGCATGGCAGCTTGAATTTGGTTTATTAAAACTGTCAATGTGATGATATGAAAGTAAGATATGGATTATATGTATTGAAACGTATTGTCGTTAAGAAAATGGAATAGAAGATCCGAGTTCAAATCTCACCGATTCCTGGTCGCGTTTGACATTGCCATAACTCTCTGGGAAAAGTTTATCTTTTCTCTCCAGCTCTGGACAATAAATGCGGACCGGCTATTGAGATTCGTAAGACAACCTATATAGAAGAGAGAATAAAACCAATTCAAAACCTGGAGAGTGTTGTTCGAGAAAATTCCGTAGCACATTGTTGAGCCCTTTATATATAATTTACCAACCCTCCGCAGAGCGAGGATGTGACCAATGTCAATTTCTTAGCGGAGTTTAAACAGGTTTGAACTCAGAGTGTTTCATTCTCCTAGACTGGTTACTAGTCAGTGTTAAATAGTCCCTCTGCCCTGCTATTTACCCAATAGCTGGAGGGAGAATCGCATTCAATACCTTTCCTAAAGGGTATTAGCGCCATGTTGAAATTGTCAACAGCTTCGTGAGTCCTTCATATGTTATCAGCTAACCAATCAACTGGTTATTCGTACACATGCCTTGCAGGATGGGATGCCACAGACGGTTCAAAAACGGATTTATATATTTATCTATGTGGTTGAGAATTGAGGGAAAACGTGAATATGACAACACAACAACATATTCAATTGATATTTCGCCTCATTGTTGGCTGAAGCTTTATTTTTTATTTAATTAAAAACCTTACCAGACAATGAGCTGAATATCAATTGCATTCTAGTTGCTGGTGTTGTATATTCCACTTTTTTCTCTATTATCAACCACATGTTGTCGGATTATTAATCCTCCACACTTTATATATCTATCTATCTTTAAGAAAAATACTCTTTATATACATTGTATTTGGTAGTACGACTGGCAGATTGGAGTGGAATGTGTGTCTTATGTTTTCTTTGTTTTATGAGGGTTTTTTGTTTATTTCTCTGTTCAGTATACGTTCGTCGTAGAATTATTGTCGACGCACCGAGTTTCAATATGAACGATACTGTTTGGTTGATATTTCATGAATCAACACCTTTCGGAAACAGTTCATTACAATATTGTAACTCGGTTCGTCGACTACATTTTCTACGACGATGTATGACAAAAACAAAAAAAAAAAACAAGAGAGAATATTATATTCGTATACTGGCGTCAGGGGCTCAGCTTTTTACCTCTGGTATATAAATTAAATCACGCGATTACCGGGGGCCTCCTTCTCAGGCAGTGCCTTAGTTAGATTAAGCATGAATAACAAATGGAGATTTACATTGTCATTGAGGGCATGGCTGAAGAACTATAGTCTATATTAACTTTTCATTACCTCTGACTAATATTTTGTTTTTTATCTTTTATTTCTACCAATGTGCAACAAAACCTTGTTGAACTTTGAATAATCTTCTAAAAAAATAAATAATAAAATATGAGATAAATCTGACGACTTTGATGAATTTAGTGAATATATCTTTATCGTTTCTTGTCTTATTCTGTCACTTATTTTTGATTTACGCGCTGTACATTAAAACACCTGCAGACAGTGTTTGATATTGCAATACAACAAAACTGATGTGAATCATAAGTCAACATTGCTTGGAGCTTTTCATTTTGCCCTTATGGAAAACGTTTCTCATTTAACTCATCGATATATTGATGGAAATGAAAATACATTTTGTTTTATTATCATATCTTGTTGTATCAGACATTTCCAGAGTGTATTGAAAATCAAAGGATAGTGTGATATATCATGATATATCAAAAATTTGAATAAATGATAATCTCTCTTCTCTCTCGTCTCTCTCTCTAATTATCTAATATATTATATATTAATATATATATATATATATATAGGTATATATTATGCTAATGTATAAGTATTAACTACCGGTTTGGTATAAGAACGATCGTTGGAAGCGCACATATCCAGAGGTAAGGTTGAGATAAAAAAATACACTAAAATGCTCAATACAGTAACCTGAAGAATCTATCGATGAAACTCGAGTAGGGTTACTCATTCCATTCTTACTTAATATAGTATATGATAATATTAATGATAAATACTCATGGTATAATATAGATATATATCATAGTATGCTCAAGATACGAATGCTCTAAAGAAAGCATAAGAATGCAGACGAGTAAATGAACAACGGATCAACTTTAATTCATTTCTAGTCTTAAGGATCATTGCCAGTTAGACCTAAAATCAACAAACACTCCTGCGACCGACCCATCCTCGCGGCTTTTCCTAGTCAGTGCTACTTATGGAGAGTAAGACTCAATTCTGAGTTAATAAGCTTGTGAGTGTCGGGTCCCAGGGTCGAATAATTTGAATACAGGACGATGCAAATGTCGATTCAGTCCCTGTAGAAATCATGTCCTGAGCATGACGAAATTGACTCGATCAAAACCTACAAGAAAAATATAAAGGCCACATTTGAACGGGCGCAAAAGATGGCAACACACTTTTAGAGAATAGTAGTGTAATCATCAAGAAAAAAACAAATTTTTTTTATTCGATTCTTTAGCTAACTTCTATAAAAGAGGTGGTGAAAAATCCCTTTTGGTGTTGGGTAGTAGTAATTTGTTTGAAATCAACCCACTTGATGGTAACATTTAGAAAGTGGGCCTTTCCACCTGTGAGCTGGCAAAGATTCCAAGACCTGAGATAAAGGATTTCCGATCTAGCACATTTCACGCTACAGTCTATCCAATCACTTACAGCCGCATGTCGTTTCACTCGTGTCTGGCCAGTTGCTCGACGTCCTACCGCATCTCAACGTGAGTATCTCAAGTCATATAGCCAAGGTCAGAACTGAAAGGCACAACTTAGTTCTGGGCTGAGTCGGTTGTTGATCCTCAGCGTATGGACAGCTCTTACAATAGTAGGCCAGCTGCTTTACACCCATCCTTGCTGCCGCCAAACTCGGAAGCTAATCTTAGAAGGGCACCTGTTGTGATGTAGCTCATCACCAGGCGCAAATCGCAATGGAGAAATTATGTATTGGCTTTCAGCCAACGACCATGAGTAGAATCTGAGCACTCGCCAGTGACGTCATCCTCACACTCCAGGACCGAGATATGTCATATGTTCACTTATCACCCCTGTATACAGATGGAAATCGGGGAACTATAGATTCTCAAAAAGAAAATCCAATTCGGCTTCCGGAAAGTTGCACTATCTGATAGACATATAGAATATGCACTGCGTTTGAGATATGTCAAACAGAGACCTACCACCGTGTGTAACATGCCCAACACCCGCACGTTAACACTTCCTCGTAGAAGTGGAAACGAACCCGCTTTGTTATAACCAGGAAACGGGTTTTCCAACGTAAAATAATATTAAAGATCTATTTAAAAATACTAACCATGCATTTTATCTCTTCAAGCCCAAAACATGAAATAAACCGAACACATTATTATGGAGTCAGATTATAACATATGTATGATATGTCTCAGGAAGCCACACAATATTATTAAAGATACACCATGTTGTAAAATTGACAATTAACTCTTCAACTCCCACTTAAAAATTCGTTTAACATAAACACTTATCACAATAAGGAGAATGACAGTTCCGTAAGTGCAATTTTTGTATTTTTTTATAGAACTGGGATCTGATAGGTATCTTGTTAATGTATTTATCTGTTTCTTGCTGGTTCATAAACCAGTGCTCCACTATCACGGCACGGTGGTAGTTTAATAAGCTCAGTTTATCGTTTTATTGGACATATAACCTAAGGCACCCTTTTGATCTCAGATGAAAAAAGGACGATGTTTTTTCATTACTAAACCGTCAATATCCCGTTTTTGTTGTTAGGAGCGTTAAGAATGTAGGGTTAGTGGTTAGGAGGTTTAGGGTTAGGGTTAGGGGCTTAATTTTTATATTTTTTAAAGAATCCTAAAAATCATCTGTTTAAAACAACTGGATTGACGGTGCAAATCATAAACAAGCCCCTTTTAATCCCAGATTAAAAAGGGGTGCCTTAGGGGTCATCTGGTCCTTATTTTTCATTCCTTGGGAGTTTTTCACACCAGCGTTAACTGATGGTCATGTCACCTGAGGAGTATTAGTGACAAATCTTCTAGTTCCAAAGTCTATTCTGAAAGTCCTTCTAGCCGGATCTTAACAATGCCACAAGTCAGGATGGTCTCTGATTCAAGTTCTTTTTCGAGTCCGTTTTCGAATTTTGTGACGTCACTCCAAGTGCATCACTACTATTGGATCACTCTTACCCTCTAATTTCACAGCTTTAATTCTCTATGTAGGTCAAGGTATTATGTCTATCTTTCTTTTTCTTTCACGCTTCAATTTCACACCGCTGTGAGTTTCACACGCGTAACGACTGATGACTTTCACGGAGTATGGGAATTTTCACTCCATGAGAGTTTCTACGAGCACCAATTGTGTATGGGTTCATTGATGTTTAAGTGACGGCAGTCTCATCATGTGTGTCCAGTAATTACTGAGTATTCTAAGCCGATCTCAAGATGTTGGTTGTTTGGCATGTCTCGATTCTTTCCTTCTGATTTCCAATCACCAAATCTTTCACAAGACTCCATGAGGACATGTTCAAGAGGTGCACAATTGAAATATTGGTATGGAATTTTTCACTTTCATGTTCCCGCAGTTGTATCAAATCTGGCCACCAGCCATGTTATCATCGCATTTTATTCGTGATTGCGAAATTCATCATTACAGTCTGTGCGATCGCTTCAGCCAAGCACGTCAAATCCACATNTTAACTTAATTAATTAGGCGGGAATTACCTATTAAATTTAAACGGGCCTAAACAAACGAGATAAAATTCATCTCTGTCATGTACATTTCGGCATTAGGCTCATCAGCAGATCCTATAGATACAAAGACCGCCCCGTGTGCCGATTCGCAACCTGATTGTCAAGCTGACTGTCAGCATCTGTACCACCACACAAACGACTTAGCAGATTCTTCGTTTTGTTAACGATGCTAGGCTATTTATATTCCTCTAAGTGTAATACGTAATCCCGCCTAAATAATCTAATAATTATTCAATTACCACCGCTACACTCTTCATAAAATTAGCAGGTCGACTTCAGTTTATAAAACACATATTCTCCCCAAAGATGTCGGCTGAAATAGCCATATCACAACAATGTTCTGATTCTGAGGACTTCTCGTAAGTTCTGTAGAGGTCACCTGCCAAGAGTTTTTCTCCGATTTGTTTACCTTAAATTTAATACGTGAATCCGCCTAATAATTAATTCATCTATTAATTATATTAACTTTCATAAAATTAGGTCTCGACTTCATTTAAACACATCATTCTATAATATATATTATATATATATATAATGCACTTGAATTATTGGTGGACTACACATTTAATGCCATAGCACTATTCCCATCAATCGTGCTCCTTCAGCCTCCACGTCCATTAATAATTGAAAACTGAACATCCACCCCTGATGATGGCACTTCAAGTGCCGAAAGTATTCGGGACATGAACTATGGCGAAACTATCAGTTAAATACCTATCAGCACCTTTCCCATCAATACTCACTCCTTTCAGGCCTACATTCATATATATCATATTATATATACCGTAATATATTAATATATCTTCACAGAACAAATGGACATGTATACTAACTACACTCGTCTACCGGATTTTAATAGCATATCAAACCTCAAAACACTTCAATATTATAGTTCTTCTATAAGGCTCCCTTTCAAAACAGTCGATAAACAATTTCTCCAAATAGACATTTTTCTCCTAACGATGACCAAGGTTCAAAACTGTTGAAATAATAACATATAAGAAATATTCGGCTGTGTGCTTATTCATTGTTGTATTACTATATAATTATATATATAATATATTAAAGTTAGTGTGATTACGACAGCACTCTAAGAATAAATGAATGACTCGATCTTATGGAGTATGAATTCACTTATATATTATTATTATTATTATATTATTCATTATTATTATTAGTTTATTATCATAACTTTCTCGGTACGTTAATACCCTTTATCAATATGACTGCATTGGTCCCCATCGCCCTCAACACGGATCTTTGTCCTCTGTGTTATGACAGCCCGGGCAGCTCTGTACAATAAATCTATAAAACGAGTATTCCGATGTCAGCGCTCAGTCCCCACATGAGTTTTGCCAATTTGTAGAATCCATTTTGTTTCTGCTTGCGTTTTCAGATTGCGTCTGTTGGAAATGACGTTTCTATTAGAATGCATTAAGGTGTAAGGTGCCGTGGCGTAGGTGTAAAGAGTGAAGTGCTATCTGTACTATGCGGAGTGAGTTATTGATGGATTGTGTTACTTTAATCTTTAGTCTAAAAGATTTACGTTTCTCCCATCATATCCGCTCTAATATTCTGCGATTCGTGTGTTGCAGTTCTATGAATATATGATGTTAGCCAGCTTTTATCGCATGTTAGATGGTGGCGGATGGAAGCTGTTCAGTGTTCGTGCATGTGGGGTATTTATTATCGTCCCGAAGTCGTTACGCTGTAGTTATGCTGCAAATTCTGGCATCTAGGCTCTCTGTACTGCCATCTTTTGCTTACCTCTTCTGTACGCTTATATATTATGTAAATGTTTTCTGGATGCACAGTGAAGATGATTACGTAGTTAGGGTTTTGGTTTTCTTTTCGTTGATGGGCGCGGTTTGAAGATGGGACTTTGTGTCAGATAAAGGTTTCGTAGGTTTTATATTGCAATTATATTCATATATATATATATATCATATATATATATCATAGTATAATATATATACAAGATGTGTTGCGAAATAGTATCGAGACTTCTTTATACTTTTTGACACACCTTATATATCTGAAAAAATAACGTTAGTAAATACGGATAAACTTAGTAATAACAATCTTCTCTGTTAGACACAATACACCTGAGCGGATTCTGAAATCAAAATGAAATCTATGGAAATAGACCCTATCCGTGGGGGGTGCGAGTGTGTTTTGCGGCGAGGTAGCAAAGAAGTACAACATCAGTTTCTGTGGAGTGTCCGACTTTTTAAACCAAGTTGATTCTGAAAATTCATAGAGCTTATAAAGCTAAACGAGTGTCTATAAAAGAACGCTCACTGTCGGCTTGTATTATCAATTCCTACGCTTCTCACCGGTGTCATCGCGTTCAGTGTTTGTATCATCACGCAAAATATAACAACATAAAAAAACATGACAGTCAAGTCTCTTTGTTCTTTACAGTTGCATCCAGTCTGTTCCACGGAGCAATAGACATTACGGAGGCACATTGTCTTTTACCTGATTGAGAGAAAGAAATATAATTCCTAGTCCTCTGCTATCACATGTGTGTGTCAAAGAGATGGCAATGCTCACCTTTCTTATTTTCACGTGAGTGTTTAAAAAAAAATAAAACTAACCCCTCACATTGAGACCACAACATGGCTAGTGCGAGATATAAAGCGTGCTGTACGTACAACTGTGCGTAAGTAGGGATGAATCCCCACAGTATTACGACTACCATCGCTCTTTTGATGATACCTATTACATGTTCCTTGCTGTCTCTTCTATTCATATACCTGGACCCTAACAAATGGCATACTGAACTCCACTCCACTCCTCTCTACATAAGGATATAATATTATATATTGATGTGAACATGTTGTGTTGAATGTGTGTGTGTGTGTGAGAGAGATGTCAGACATTGCCTGCTGTTGTCTATAATGCTATAGAACTCAAATAAAATGTCATTCGCGTGCATATATGATTGCCCTCGCTCATGGAAATGGCACATCGCTCTCGCCCTGGCGTAAATCCTGAACGTCACTCATGTCATTAGCAGTTCACCTTAGCACTACATACCCATTGGGAAAAGCTCATGAATCCTACTCTCCCTCCAAACATTAGGTAATAGTAGGGTGCACTGGGCTTTAACCTTGGTTAGGCAACCTTTCTAGGGAGCAAGTGATAACTCTGAATTCCAACCTGTGTTTGGAACTCGCTTATAGACATGACCTTTGTCACATCCTGTGTTGCGCGGCACGGGTGGTACACTGATACGCAATGCATTCCTTTTATATAATGTGATTGCGACATTCAATTCAAGCGCCCATTTACGTTTAACGTTATTGAATACCACCGCAAAATACTTAATCACCCTCTCTATGTTCTCAACACGAGCCACTGTACCCATAAATGAACATGACTGTCAAGTTCATCTTTTTTTACTGTTGCATAAGTCTTCCACTGTAGCAGAACATTACGGTGAGCCTTGTTCCTTTTTAATGCTGACGAGAATGTGAAGATGAACCGATGTTACTTATTCTTGTAGAAGAAAAAAGAAATGAATCAACTTTCTAGATCCCTTGTATTATCAAACCGTTTATTGTGAAAAAATGAAACTTAATGGCAGCGCACAAAAATGCCAGCCTACGAAATATTACCTTCACCTACGCGACAGGGAGATTAACATGTGACTTCTCCCATGTATCTGTGTCCATGAATTCGATTGTTTTCGCAGAACACTTACCTCTTCTTCCATCAACCCGACCCCTCAGACTGACTGACGCAGATGCTCTCTCTAAACGTATGCATTGCATCAGCAGGCCTCATGGACCTCTTCAGTGACTCTACAACCTAGTCAGTTTCAACTGGATAGGCACTCCCGTAAATCCAAGGGCTAACTGCCACCCTCCCACGATCCGGTGCACACTCGATTTATAGTGCCCACCGTAACAACGAGACCCTTTGTGCTCCCATGCACCTCATAACCGTTGGGCACACTCTACTCTCGAGCAGGAAATACCCTTACCTGGATGTCGGCCGGCTCGATTAGAGCTGCTGTCAGTATCTGTTCGATTCTATGCTTTCGAGACTTGCTCCTTCTTACCCGCCCTCCCGACTGGGGTCCAGGTGTGCTTCGCTCATGATCGGTGCGCTATGAGTCTGATAATTCGCAATAGTCATTCGATCCAGAGTCACGGCTTGCCTGCCCTCCACAATCTCTGCTAATTTTATGGTCGCTCAGCGAGCGAGTCATTAAATAACCTGATCCTGTTCAGACCACTCTATTATGACGATGGCTCTCGACAATGTGAGCAGACAACCTAGTAGTCCGGATTACTGGCGATAGGAGTTAACCGTGATCAGCTAGGCGTCTCCCAGAGCGAGCCCTTCCGTTCGATACCTCCACTGCTGTGTGTTTAGCCTTTTTTGCGAGAGCCCAATGGGGACCAACTTGGAACACCACAGTGTAGCAGATGCTAGATAGCATGGGGATCTTCGTGTACGGCACTCGGCTTTTCTCCAGCCCCGCTTGTTGGCTCTCTTTCGTCTTGTTTCAACTTTCCGACTTCTGTTCGGCCAGTCTAAGCCCCCTTTACGGCCTCTTGCTTTAGAGGATTGGAGGTGACGACACTTTCGGGGTGCGGCCATCTCCGACTGTCTCCCCGTGACAGTTCGAAGCAGCAACGGCCAGTGCGTAAGAGATGCACAACACTGTCCATTACCTTCATTTTCTCTCTGGACTGAGGTCAAAGACACAAGCTCCTGAATAATTGTGATCCGATGCTTTCCTAATGTAATTCAGCTCTATTGTTGAATATGCAACAAACTAGGTCTTGAATTACGTCTCGTCCTCCCCCTTTCCCACGACAGTAGCTATACAGCTCGGCGCCTGTCATTAACTGTAGGCCAACCCTGTCTCCACTGTTTACATTATCGCTCATTCTGTACAGTATTAGTAAACGCACTTAGGAGTTGTTACACTTAGTAATTAACATTTTGTATTAGACAAAACGATAAATCTTTTAAGAGTTTCACAGTGACAACACTCTCCTTTAATTGTGAGAAAATCAAGTCAACGCAGCGGAACAGTGTGTTAAATCTGGTTTCCCTAGCTGATCAATAGAGATGACATGAACATGTAATCTTGTTTCGTTTGTTTGTTTTGTTTTACGGCATATCAACCTCGTGTATTTAATGCCAGTAAGTTTAAATCAAATCAATTCTTATGGAAATACCAATTTTTTATAAATACATTTGGCTATTAAACATAGATGAACCCTGACAGGACTACCACTCCGGGTCAAATGGACCAGGACAATGGCGCATGAAGGAGTAGTTCTACATTCCTCAAACCTCCAAACTGGAACCTCAACTCAATAGAGTTAACGTCACTTCCTAGGACATGTAACCCCAGCCACGACCTTTCTAGCACCATATGATAAAAAAGAGTTATGCGGCTTGCCATAAGACGGCAATAGGTTGGGAAATAATATAAGTTAGGGCTCTGACCGTAGAACAGATGATCGATGGGCGCCTCGTCCGACCGCCCGTCTAGCCCAATATGCCAAAGTGGAGATAATTGCATTCATGAACTGTATCACCTGGCTCTATCCTAGCATCCCCAGGGTCACCACCACACGGCAACAGGTGCCCCATTGGGGATCTACCCTTGCAGAGTGCATCGCACACTCTAAGCCCACCAACACGGCGAAAATGTATTGGATTATTGCGACTATTGTTCTATCTTTGTTGTATCTACTTCAAACCTTCGCAGCCATGTCCCTTCGGTCATATTCACGGTATTTCTTTTGGAATCGGGACCACTTCTCGAACTCGAGAAAATCTCTTCGACACTTCATGTCGTTATCGGGAAGTTAAAAGATGTACTGTCAATAGTCGAATAATGCCCAAATAATATAAAACTATCTAGCCTCTAACAAAAAAACAAATTCATGTAAAAATATATTTGTTTGTTATACTTTCCTAGGGCATTCTCCTCTTTTCATCAATCACATCATCCTTACAGATCACATCGTCTATGAAAGAGAGGTTTGACGACGTACGGAAAATTATCTCTCATCGTGACGAGGCAGTGAAATGTGTTGTGAAGAAGTGGTACAGAAGAATCTTTAACAGAATTTTACGGAGCGGGATTTACATCGGTCTTCATTCGCGTGAAACAGGGGCACTATTGTATGAGAGAAATTGCTGACTATGTGAAGAAGTAGGATGCCCGGATCCACAGAGGAACCGCTTCATTGATGCATGATTACATGTTCTGTGATAAACAAATATGCATTACTTTTGGACTCACCCTCGTATTATATTATTATGTGGAATAAGTAACAGGATTTGATCTCAAGCATCCTTAAATTTATACATGTATAAAACATGTTCCCTACTTGTGATTGCTTAATCGTATACCTGTCGCTTAAACAAAAGTGGCATGCTCTGCTATATTTTTCACCCCACCCTCGCGGTATATTATATGTATACAGATATATACAATATCTTACATTATTTGTGTCGTTGTGACCAGGTTCAACATTGTTAATGGCTCAATGTTTTGTTTTGTTTGTAATCTTAGAGCCGAGCATATTGGACAATTAACAATTTTAAACCCACCAATTCTAAAGCAAGCAAATATTTATAGAGCATCTATACGAACATAATTTCCCACAGTAACGAACTCAAAATGCCCTACTATTACCATATAGTTTGGTGACGATAGTGGTTCGAACCAGGTTCCAAAGACCTCGACCAAGCGGCACCCAGATATTTACAGAAAAGAATAGACAATCATTGTATACACCAATTTTATGACCGACTGTTAACGACTTGCAAGCACGATTTCGCAACGGTAAGAACAGGCTAATGTTTAGACGATTAGAAGGTTGAATCCATGTTTAGACGACATGAGGTAATCCGCGTGTACCCAAGGACCAATGGTCTCTCTTAACACACACACACACACACAACACGGGCATACAGACACAGCAACAACAAATCACACACACTAGACTGATACCTACACACAGAATATCCCACTATCATTATAACACCACATATCCACATACATATATACGCAGATCATTTAAGGACGACTTAGATTATTTAGATTGTATATTTGACACATCTCGGGAAGAGCCGACAGTCAGTTGTAGACCTGGAGATGGATCGGCTAATGCCAGAGGTACAGTTACACCCCGCACCAACTCTCTAATCACATATAAACATTACCCCATACCCAACAACCACAAACACCTTTCATACAACATACACACGAATATAAACCCATACACATGCCAGAGGACGACGTATTTACGGGGGCCAGTTGAAAAAAGCCGAGACTGCCTCACCAATGATCTTGAATCGTGCTATGCAGTATATACTTCTATTCCGACAACTAACACATTCACGCCAATGAGCTCCCATACTCTCTCTCCTCTCTCTCTCTACTCTCTCTCTCCTCTCGCTCTCTCCTCCTCTCCTCTCTCTTTGCGTCGGATTATTTATCTTACACCTTCGATTGACTGTGATGAGTATTCTGGTAGTTAGTTTATGCATTGAACAAATGAGCTGCCTTCCTGATTGAACTGTGTAGCAGGGTTCACTTTTTACGACCGATAACATTACCTCATAAGCTCCCCTTACTCTCTCTTCTCATCTCTCTCTGCTCTCTTCTCTCTCTCTCTCTCTACTCTCTCCTCTCTCTCTGCAGCTGCGAGTTATTTTCTTACTTCGTATTGACTCGTGATATCTATGTCTGAAGTATACCATGTACAAATTTTTGTTTTGCTGCCGAATCCGGGACAAATCAAAAAACAGAAAAAAATTTGAAGACTTGACACATCAATGATTTGAACTCGTGTAGCAGAGTTTCAAATTTTTATGACGATAAGCATTACAGTCATAAGCTCCCTTGCTCTCTCTCCTCCTCTCTCTCTCATCCTCTCTTCACTCCTACCTATACACTCTGAACTTGTGTTGGTTGTGATGTTTCGAGGGATCTATCTATCTCAACGTTCTGCTATTGCCGTGATATTATCCTTTATGTGGATAGCTGCGAATTGGCACTAGCAGGGCCTTGATATCCAATTACGTCACGATGCACCGAGATACAAACAATGACGGTAATGGATCTATGTGTGTTTTTGTTTTAATCCCAACCCTGTCTCCATGGGACCGATTGTCACAGCTCCCTTTGATCTCGACCGACTTTTCATGACAAATCCTGTTTGCTCTCTTATATCTAAGCACATAGACCCTGGAGGTATACAGTCCGGATCAACTCCTAAAACCCCTCTCCATCGTCGAACATCCCGTTTGCAGAGACTCAGGTCCCATCGTTAATCTTTGCAAGTTCTTCTTTCATGGTATCAGCTCACGTGAAATGATAACTTCCTATCTGGCCTCACCTGCAACTCTCAATCTGGAACAGCTATTCCAGCCTCGTCATTCCCGGACTAAAATCACCAACATGATCGAAATGAACGATCGGTTTGGTTTGTGTGCTTTTGGGTTTGTTTACGGATATCAAACTTTAGTGGATCATTTTAAACCACATTAATAACTCATTCTTAAATTGAGCCCAATACTGAATTCTCTCTTATATATCGGTGAACACACCTTTCTATTTAAACCACAGATCGGACCTAAAGCGTTACTACGTTCTGAACATAAATTCATGGCTTTATGGATACACAATTATTATATACAATAACATTTTTCTATAACCTAATATAGATGCTACCCTAATACAGTACTACCTCTCCGGGTATATAGACCAGTCCGTAGCAATGACCAGTAGATGAGACGCTCCCCATTCCTTCGCCGACCTCTCAAACTGAACCTCACCATCAATAAAGAGTTTAACTATTCATTCCAGGACATTCGAGATCTCTCCGTCACCGCCATCAGGCGTCTACACATCATACCTTAACTAAAAGTTTGAGCGCGTCTTTCCATCCATCACAGACGCACAGAGGTATAATTGGGACAATCACAAACACTGAGGTTGCTATGCCTTGGACACTGACCCTCTTTTTTGTCCCGATGTTGATCGGGGGCTCTCCGACACCTCACGTCTTCCTAAGTAGAGAGTGGTTGTCCATGTCATGGACTGATTCAGTCCACCTCCCGTTCCTATGTCCTTGACTCAGTGCATCATGAAGTCGCCACCGACGACCAACCAGGTGGCCCATTGGCAGGAGTGTTACCCCTCTGCAGAGGTGCAGTCACGGATACTATTCAAATAACTCTCCCAGATTCACAGTAGTGTTCGGCAACCAAGATGATCATACACATGTCGGACAATAGATTCTCACATAGAATACATCCCACTGCTTTACTCATTATCTACGAGTTAAAAGAATAGGACAAAAGCCCTTCGTGATATATCCCTTTAGCTCTTATAACTGCTTCTCATCTTGACGAACGAGCACCTAGCGATCAGTAAATCACATCCACACCTAGCTCCTTCCCTACCACATCCGCTTCCCTCATCGCTCCCCTTCGCTACTACCCCACACCTCTCTCATAGTATACGACATTGAATGGATCGCCCTCCGAAACTATCGCGTCTCGCGTCCCGTGACCTCTGTGCTCATAACACTAGTAATAATCCCATATACTACATTCATAACGCACGAACACTCCGCAGCTTATCTTCTATCCCTGGTTTACCACGAGCCTTGTCCTTACTTTTAGCATCTCCATAGTTCATGACAGCATCACCAGCCTCGCAGCTACAAGCTCTCTGCTGCCGACGTCAGAATTCTCTGCTCGTGATGCCTAACTCATCAGCGACCTAGATTCCGCGCTTGTCAGGTACTCGGTATACTTGAACCAACACCCGCCAGTGCGTTCCTAAGCATGAGGCCTCTAACGAACTGAGCTAAACTCGGTCCATTCAATTCCTCGCTTTTGATACCACTACTCGGAAAAGTAGTTCCACAATCTGTAGTATGTTGGATCTGTATGCTTCCGGTCCTAATCGCTGCGCATATATATATTTCTGGAACTAACTTGGGAGGATGAGGATCCACATTCAAGAATATAAACGAATGACCGAGTCCCATGACTGCTAAGCCGTAGCCCGATAGAAGAATGTCGTGATATTAGATTCACTAATGGCACCCGACCTATGATAGAGTCAAACAACCAACCTAGGACGAAATTATAACCAGAGAAGTTATTACCTTCTTAATCATCTATCTCTGTTCGATTACTTTTTTAGAAACTGTAGTTCGAATTACAGGACTAGTTCAGATACGACACAAAGCCATATTGGCTCGGGTACCCCAGTGCACAAATATATCGCAACCTACTCTCTTTACACAGTAGATCGTTAATCTAGTTGTCTGTATTTAATACTAAGCCGTGCTGCAAATCCACACTTAAATCTATAGACTAACAGGTCACGTGTTTAAACCTCAGCTGAACAACAGCGCCGATATACTGTGGCGTTGGCGTCAAGTATTTATCGTATATTGGCAGACGTTCCATTTGCATCATTGCGCACGAGATTACGACCTGCAACGACTGAGGCACTAGCACCAGGAAGACACAATGATGAATTTTTACTAAGAACTAAAGCTCTGGCTTAACACAAAGGATCTCCACCTGGGATATTGCGAAAAAATACCTAACAGTCTGTCTCTCTCCCCCATCTCTCACACACTACCACACACACACACCACACACACTCTCTCTCTCTCTCTCTCTCTCTCTCTCCTCTCCTATATATTTTATATATATATATATTTTTATCATATACCAACCTCCGCGACACAGCAGGATGCACGAAGATTTATATTTCTAGCAGCACTTAACAGGTTTGAAATTCAGAGTTTCCTTCTCCTAGACCTGGTTATCTCCATAGATTAACAAAGCCTAGTGTAACCCTGCTTTATCCTAAGCTGAGGGAAAAAGTGGATCATCCTATTTTACCCATAACGGCTTCGTCAATGGAATGGAACTCGAGTCGACGAAGTCTATTTCCTTCGACTGAACACATTACACCACGCACTCCATCTCTGATTCCAATATACCTTTATTGTTATTAATCGTAGTGGTAGGGATAATTATCTGACACACTGTGTAGATAAATGAAAATTAAGACGTGGGACCTTTGACCCAGGCGGGAAAAATCGGCGAATCACGTTGAGCTACTTAGTCTCATTACGAGATTCTTTAGCAAGTCTTGTTTAGTTGATCACCGTGCAGTTGCGTGTTTAGTAAGTAAGATATAAACTTATTAAGAATAAAAGTTTTAAAAAAGAAACATGCGTTTGTTGAGTTGATGCATGTGCGAAGAAGACAGACCAAGAAAAGAAAATGAATTGAAAGAACCAACAAGATAATGTCAACATTAAATGACATGTTGATTTGTTTTGAAAAATTTCCGACTTTAATCAAATTCACTTCATATTTCGTTGATTGTCTTATTTATTTGATACCTAAAAACTTAATAGAATTTGGAATTTTATCAATCAGATTTCAAAAGCGACTGTTTTTCTGCAAGGTTTCAGCGTTCATTACGATATTTATAAATTCACCGACATCTCATTATCTGTCACGACAATTTAGCACGATCGTATTACTATCTATATCTGTTGCGTTTCATTCATTGTCCCAGGGTCCTCTGCGCAGCATCCAGATCCTCGCACAGTTGTTCATGGTAGCCCTTGCTGGGCGGCACATTAACATGTCATGCTGTTGGTCACAGGAGAACTTATCATGAGTTTCTTGCTCCTCATGCGTGTCCCGCATCGTCTTGTCCTGTCGTCATTCGGATGGTTTTTTTTGCATAGGGCAGGTGGGCTACCAGCTTTTATGTTTTCACATCACGGATATAGTATATATATATATATATATATATATATAATAATATTCTTGTTCCTTAATGTACATATATTCCTCAAGTACATTAAACCTTAACAACAAAACTATAAAAATATACATGCAATGTAATAATTGAAAAAATGCAATATCATTTTTTAATTAATGTATGCATGAGAGAAGAAAGAGAATAGATAGATAATAGATAGATAAGACAGACAGACAGACAAGACAGAGGAGAAGAGAGAGAAAGGGAGAGAGGAAGACAGCAGGCAGACAGCGACAGAAGCAAGGGAATAGTAATTGGTGTGTGTTGAGAGAAAACAGACGACAGACAAGGACAGACGACAGGATTAGACAGACAGACAGACACAATGAGAGAAGGTGATGTAACAATATGTGAAGTAATAAATATGCAGTGTTGTAATTATTGTAAGAATTACTGAATTGAATAAAAGTTTAATACCGTTTCTAATGAAACGAATGAAATGAATCAAAAATGCAATTACTATACAAAATGAATAAAAAATCTGGACGAATATTAAAACTACACAGAACCCCATCACCTTCTCATGAAAACTTGCATTTCGGATTATTAATGAAATAATTAACTCTCATATACATTTTTATAAGTATATTATAAACAAATCGAGATATGTCTGATAAGCTGATCGTAAATATATTCATTTGATTTAATAGTGAAATATCTGCTTGCAGCAGGATGGTAATTTGTCTTCTATAGCGCTTTTATGGTGAGTGATAATTTTTATAAAACTCCTTATTCTTAATTTTGAAGATATTCTTTTTGGGCATCTCACGTGTTATGTTAGCAAGCTTAACAGTATATGTGGCTTGTGATGACTTTGGAATCTCATGTGGGGCCGCCGCCCCTCCCCCATATTTCGTTCATCTAAGTCTTAGAGATTAATTATAATATTTTACTCTTGGAAAAATAACATTGCGAACTCTATGCGCGAGTGTATTATCATTTTTTATGTGCTGTCAAGTTTTTATCGCCAAGTGGTCTGCAAGGACATGATCTAGCGATGTTTTGCCATTGCCCTGCACCCGGAAAAATTTGCTCCCCGGGTCTCAGGGTCGAAAGTATCGCCCTCGTTGGCGGTCAGGCTCTCGACAGAGGCTCTTCAATGTCATCAGAAGTCTCTTCGCTCTATCTATCTCATCTAGCTATCTTTCAGCTCAAAAAACCACCTGATTCGTATAGTTCATCACCGGCCCTCGCCAACCAGCTTATGATTAGCTACAGGAAGTCAGGTGCGGTTATAATTAAATGGAAATGTTAGATCGTGGCCGCTCGCACTTTCACATACCGAAAACAATTCTTGTCTAGATGCTATTTGTGTATGTTATACCGTACTGTTAGGTCGCCCGAGACTCTTACCTTTACTACATAAGTGTAATTATTATTCAAAATTGATTCACATCCTCTCTCTTCTTTATCTCCTTCGTCTCTGTTTTATCTATTCCAATTCTTCCTACGTATATCATATCCTATCTATTTAGCCTATCCTTCTAGCTATATTTCTATTCCATTCATTCTGCCATTAATTCTCCCTCTCCGCCTCCTTCCTTTCCTCTCTTCACTATTTCTCATAATCGATCTATTCTAATCTATGCATTTAATTTCTTAATTATTCACAATCTATCTCTCCTCTATCCTACTCCTATCTTTATCCATTTCTTATTCATTCATTCTCGTAACTATTCCACATCGCGCTGTACGCTCCTGTTCTGTCCGGAGTCTCTCCTTGTTGTCTCTCTCTATTCCTCTTTCTCTCTTCTACGCTCGTTCTATTTGTCTCTCCGCTACGCTATCAATCTACCTTTTTATCTTATCCTATACTCTTTAACTATCTAATTTAATATTCATTCATTCTTCGCGATTTTCATCTCTCTCCCTCTCTCTCTCTCTCCTCTCTCTCTATTATTCCCCTTCTCTATCTATCATCCTATCTCTCTATCTATCTCAATATCATATCCCTCAGTTTTCTCATCATTCATTCTACTATTCACATCACTTGTTCTGTATCTGTCTGTATGCTCTTCTCTCTCTCTCTCTCTCATTGCTCCCCTCTTTCTCTCTGTCTCCTGCTTTATTTCTCTACCGGCTACGATTCAATCATCACCACCTTATAATCCTATAGTCATTCTTGCTCTTCATCCTCTAGTATATATCTATTATTCCTCATCCCGAAGATGTCATCTTCTCTCTTCTACTCCTAATCTCATCTCTCATCTTGCTCTCTAACCTCTATCATATCTATCTTATTTCCCACAATCTTGTCCTCACTATCTCTCACTCATCTTTCTCCCCCAGCTTCTGTCTGTCCATCTCGTTTCCAGTCTATCTATCAATCTATCTTATATCTCTTCTTTTTTGTCATGCGTTTTATCGATTATCAGATTTTTTTGTACATTTCTCTGACAATGCCAAGCATCCGAGCAGCGCGAACGCTATGATAAATTCGAGCTCGTTGCCAATACCTACCAAGGACTAATGGCAGAAATCAATAGCCATGTGCTTTCACTATACCCATCCATGATCGAGAATGGAACAATCATAACAGGTGGATCTCTCCTTATTATGGCATCTCTGGTGTTCTCATGCACTATCTATTAGAAAGGTTATATATATATATATATTTTACATCATTCATTACAAGGCCATAGTCAGAAGACCACTTATCCGTTCAGCCGTCTCGTGGGTACATAGCGAACATATCCTAACTATGACGTGACAATTATCTTCGTCACATATGACTACACGGCCTCTAACCCATAGTATTTTGTGGACGTTTATTGTACGTAGTAAACAAACGCCGGCGTAAAGTCTCTTCCGGTCGAAGGTGAATAGATTTTTTTTCTTATATACTATACTATGTATATATTATATACTCTCTATATATATAAGAGCAGTTCATAAATTGCTGTTAAATTGTGGTATTGTATTGTTAGGTATTGACTTTAGAAGCTTTGACATGCAGTTTCGGAAATAAATAATTTTTTACGGTAATCAATGTGTTGTGATGTCTGACTGTATCTATTTTTTAATTATTTCATTGAATATTTCGAGTAATACCTCTTTATCAAAGAATTGAACTGAGTAGCAGTACGCTATGGCATCTTCTGCCTGAGAATTAATATTTTTTTGAATAATGAACGTATTTTTGAAATAACTGATTCCGATGCTGAGCCGTGAATGTTTTACTTTATTTATTTTTTTGTAACGTGTGCATTGTACATGGGTTCTGACATTGAACAATGCTGTTGTTGTGACGTTAAGCCGCTATTCCTTAGCGCGGGATTTGTACGTGAGGTATGTGCGAATGAAAAAGTGTATTTGTTTTTGGACGTTTCCTGTTGGGATTTACATCAATTAATAATTTATATAATATTATATTATTACTTATTATTATCATATTTAATTGTTATTTACTTATTATATCTAATTCAATTTATCTTTTATATTTATAAATATATATATATATTATAATGATATATATAATATTATATAGTATAGATATTTAATTTATTTATTTAATAAGACAAATAGTATAAATTATAAAAATGTTCATCAATGCGTAAAAA
Source organism: Doryteuthis pealeii (assembly GCA_023376005.1). Taxonomy (NCBI): domain Eukaryota; kingdom Metazoa; phylum Mollusca; class Cephalopoda; order Myopsida; family Loliginidae; genus Doryteuthis; species Doryteuthis pealeii. Next base: position 16,731,221 of record CM042156.1, read on the forward strand.
TAAGACAAAAATTTATATTGTCTAATCGAGGTCAAAGCAAAGCTGTTGAGGTTCATCTATATGATTTTCTGAAAAACTCTCGACTGATAAGCTTTGCTTTGAATCGATTTAGACATATAAAAACATCTTTTTGTCTTTATTTTTTTACCCGCATTGTATGCCTACCGAATTTTATTATTCTTTACATACTAACATATTGCTTCAGCAAATTTCCAATTACTATTTAATATATATATATATTATATATAATATATATATATTCATATATAATATATTTTGCATTTGAGGCAATATATAATGCATGTATCGCATAGAATTCGATAATTATAGAAAAATCGTGATTGTAATCCCGGCAAAGGATGGCTCGCTACGCAAAACACCGTACAGACTGTTTCGACTTCATTAACTATCACACTGTATACTAAACGACTCCCCTCCGACAGGAAATCTTCTTCAGACAAGCAATAGTCAACTCCATATCCGATCAAGCCTCCGGGTACTGTGAGTGTGCAGTACCAAATCCGTCGGCGATACTCTTGTATATCACTTACTACCCTCCTAACTTGTAAGGACTCTTTTATTGCAGAGTAGTTAAAACAAACCGGCCGTAACCTTCTGAATTATTTATATATTGTTAAATAAAGTATTATTTATATTTGACTTGAATGCATTATAATGCGCATCCTGTATCGCATAAAATTAATAATTATACGAAAATATCTGAAAGTGAATCCCGCAAAGGATGGCTACTATGCGAACACCGTACAGACATGATTATTCGACTTCATTAATCTCATCAGCGTGCATATTAACTAAACGACTCCCCTCGACTGGAGAATTTGCTTCAGGTTTGTCATGTAACAAAACGACGCACTGATTATATCACACTACCTAAAGTCATAACGTAGATAAATAATCAAAATCTTGTTGTATTGCTCCCTGCCCCGAAATATAGCAGTACTAATATACTATTTATATAGCGTAGAGCGTCGGCTAGAAAACCACAAGGCTCCTATTCGACCCGCTCCAACTCGAAGCCAGTATGAGGACCAGGCCTTGACGGTTAAGTGTAGGAGCTGATGTGGTGGCGCTCCACTCAGACGCTAAAATAATCTCTGCGTCGTACGCTGTGAGAGGATAGACTCCCTCGCTTGATGCTAATACGACATTAAGCCGCCCGACGTCTATTATGTACTTTACTTTACTATATATAAATACCAAACTTATTCTATAATCTGCAGCCTCTGTGCACCGACTTTCTTTAAACATAAATTTATTCTGAACGAAGGTCGATATTTTTGTATACTTAACATTTCGTTTCTTTTTTTATGTTATTTTATTTTATTATTGTATTGAATAATGTAGAAGAATACTATATACATAGATAAGCTGCGAACACGGTCAGTTAAATTAATAAAATGAACTATTTTCCATTCAACGTTTTCTTTCCTTTATTTATTCACACATTATTCCTATACCTTTCAAGTCATCAACACACACACACACACACCACCAACCACACACTACACACCACTATCACACACATATATACTATATTATATATATATATCATATAATATTATGTTGATATATGTATATAGAAGGCACGAGTGAAAACTTGTTTGTTTTTCCTAATTACTTGATTTAAATACAATATTTGTTTCTCATATGCCAACACATGTCTTATTTTGCATGCTGAAAGCTCTATTGATTAAGAGAGAACATTATTCAGTAACGATAATTACCTTTGAATAATAGCTAAATATATCTAAAAATAAATTCCTTGTTCTATACAGAGAAGGTCAGCCCTTATCATAGTTAAAGCCCACTATATATACTAGCCGTATACCAGCTTCCGTTGATATCATTCCTTTCAAACAATTCGTCGCTCTCAACTTGAATTTCCTGCATACAATAATGCACCAATATATATTATTTCAGAAACTGTTCTATTATTAATTATAATAATTAATAATATAATAATATATAATACATAATAATAATATATTATTATTATTATTATTATATATATTATTATGAAAATGGTATATTACAACAAAATGCTATATGACATAACCAGCAATCTGTTCTTGAAAACGACGCAGTAGTTACAGTGGGTTGTGTGTGTGTTGTGTGTGATGTCTTTGTGCGTTCGTATCATAAAAAGGATCACCTTATCCCACGCAGAAACCAGACCTAGTGTTGATTGATCCAATAAGAGAAAGAACTTTCACTGAGTATATTGCCACCATTCCAAGTCTACAACCACAGTAAAGCTAAAGCGAAAATGAAAAAAATGAGCAAATACCTGGTCTTGCCACGAGAAACCTGAAAAAGTATGACTGGCAGAAATATGAAAGTCAATTTGATACCAATTGTAATTGTGTGTGGGTGTTTTTGTGCTCTTCATAAGGTGTGTTGGTGTGTATGATCGGCGCCGACGTTTGGAACTCCAAAGATTGGAAAAGGTCTGGACAGTTGAAAATCAAGAAGGTCAAGATGATACCATCTCAGAACAAGTCACTGTTGCAACTTTGCCAAGAATATCTTCAGAAGAGTCCTGAACTGAGGAGACTAAATAGACATCCACGACTCCAGTGAAAGACCATCAGCTAACGCTTGTGGAAACTCAAACGCAGGTAAATAACAATAATAATAATAATATAATGAGACTCTTATAATGCACCAACGTAAGAACAAATTATGTAAAACGAACATTAAATAGACACAACAGAATAGCAAGTCGTTAAGAAATGCCGTGAAGAAAATACTAAACGAAAGGAAAACTAGAATCGCTTATCTATAATTAAAAAAAAAAGCAGCAAACAAGACAGGTAGTACAAACACTAGACACGACTGGATGATGCACTGGGAATTGTGCAAAAATCTACATTTTACCTATCTGTAACTAAATATGATATGCACAACCGAATCCTGTCTGTAGAATGACACGCCTCAGAATCTCTGGGACTTTAGGCTTTGAGATAGCAGATGGATCATCTCACTCCGATTAGGAGACCAAGATCTAGTGTTAAATCAACAACATGAAGAAAGTTTGCCATATCGTGTATTTTGACTGAGTGAAGGTAAAAGAAAACGAAAAGATAGACAAATACTTGGACCTTGCCAGAGAACTGAAAAACAAACTGTGAAACATGAAGGTAAAGTATTTCTCTCTGATGTTTGAGATGAGGTTTGATTATTAGTATTATCTGTGTTATTCGGACTATTGTCCCATCTTCATTGTTATTTTGTACAACGTTCGGACCGATATACCCTCCGGCCTTCTCAGGTATTTCTTGTCGGACTCGGGAACCTTCTCGGATCCGGGAACCTTCTTTTCGAACTCGGAACTTTGTTGTCGTAATCGGGAGCCATTACGGAACTTTGAACCTAACCCTAATTTCGCAATGCTACTAAATGATATAGGCACAAACCAAAATCGTTCCTAGAGAAGGAGACCCAAAAAATGTCTTGCACTTTGAGATACAGACGGATCACCTAATCCTGGCTAAGAAACCAGACCTAGTGTTAATTAACAAGATGAAGACACCTTGTCATCATGTAGATTTTGACGTCCTGGCGAATGAAAGAAAACGAATACATAGATTGATACTTGGCTGGCCAGAGATTTGATAAAACTGCGGAACATGAAAGTGAAATTCATACCAATTTTAATTGGCACCTTTGGAACAGTCCTCATGGGTTTGTGAAAGATTTTAGGTGAATTGGAAATCAGAGGAAGAATCGAGACCATCCAAACAACAACACTGTTGAGATCGGCTAGAATACTCAGTAATGTACTGGACACACGATGAGACTTGCCGTCATTGAAACATCAATGAACCATACGCAATTGTGCGTGTGAAAAACTCTCATGGAGTGAAATTCCCATACTCCAGTGAAAGATCATCAGCTTACGCTGGTGTGAAGAACTCACAGGGTGTGAAATTGAAGATGAAAGAAAAAGAAAAGATAGATAAATACCTTGACCTCACTAGAGAATTGAAAAGCTGTGAAATATGAGGGTAAAAGTGATACCAATAGTAGTTGGTGCACTTGGAGTGGTCCACAAAAGTTCAGAAAACAGACGAAAAGAACTGGAAATCAGAGACCATCCAGACTGTGGCATTGTTAAGATCGGCTAGAAGACTTAGAAGACTTTTGGAGACTAGAGAAGACTTGTTGAAACTTAGACTCCAGTGAATGACCATCAGTTAACGCTGGTGTGAAAAACTCACAAGGAAATGAAATAATAAGGACCATATGACCTTAAGGGCACCCCTTTTTAATCTCGATTAAAGAAAGGACATGTTTTCATTTTGCACCGTCAATATCCAGTTGTTTTAACAGATGATTTTTAGATTTAAAAAAAAATATAAAACTACCCTAACCCTAACCCTACACCTAACACTAACCCTAACACTAACGCCTAACAAACAACCGGATATTGATGGTGTAAATAAAAAACATGTCCTTTCTTAATCGAGATCAAAAGGGTGCCTTAAGGTCATATGGTCCAATAATAATGAAAACTGACATATTAAACTACCACCGTGACAGTGATAGTGGAAGCACTGGTTATGAAACAGAAAGAAACAGATAAATATATTAACAAGATATCTATCAATCCCAGTCTATAAAATAAAAATACAAATGCACTTAACGGAACTGCTCATCTCCTTATGTAAAGATTTTATTTTAACGAATTTTTTAAAGTGAGATATAAGAGTTAATTGTCAATTTTACAACACTGGTGTATCTTTAATAATATATTTGTTTCCTAGACATATCATACATAATGTTATATCTGATCTATAATTTTCGGTTTATTTCTGTTTTTCTTAAGAGAAGATAAAATGCCATGTTAGTATTTTTAAATAGATCTTTAATATTATTTACGTTGAAAACCGTTTTCTGATAAGAACGGGCGTTCCACATTCTACGAGAAGTTTTTAACTGTGCCGGGTGTTTGATATGTTACACACGATGGTAGGTCCTCTTTGTTTGCATATAAAGAGTGCATACTTCTTATGTCTTCAATGTGCAACCGGGCCAGTAATTGATTTTCCTTTGAGAATATTATATCCCGATTTGCATTCTGTATCGGAAATTGAACTTGCAACCTCCTGAGTGTGAGTCGTACCACGAAGTCAGACTACTCATGGTCGTTGGCGCGTATACAAATTTCTACATTGCGATTGGCCTGGATGTGAGATCCTGATCAGGGCAGTTAATCATTATTTAAGACCTGCCTTCCCACACCGAGGGGAGTTGTGTTTGACCTTGCTAGCGAGAACACAGACGTGTGTCGAGCAAGAAACGAGTAAACAATGGCGGATTGATTGAAGACTGCTGTAATATTGTTGCAGACGGAAAGCTTTTGTCAGTGGAATTTTGCAGTCGGGAAAGGGATTACCGTGGTTGATTTCAAATAATCCCCAACAAAAGGATTTTTCACATTCTTCTAGAGTTAGCTAAAATGATAATAATAATTTGTTTGATGAACTACTATTCTAAAATTGTTGCCATCTTTGCTTGATAAATATTTTTATTATTTTCTTTAGGTTTGATCGAGTCAATTTCGTCATTCATGGCATATTTTACAGGCTGAATCGACTTTGCCATTTCCTTTTATTCAAATATGACTTGGACCCGACACATCACAACTTATTAACTCAGATATTGAGTTACTCTCCATAGTAGCCTGACTATGAACGGGTTGTCAAGAATTTTTGTTTTTTAGTCTAACTGGCAATATCCTTAAGACTAGATGAATAAATGATCCGTTGTTTCTTTTCTCTGCATTTACTTTTAATGCATTTCCTATCTTAGGCATCTTATGATATATATATATATATATATATATATATATATATATATATATATAATATGTGTGTGTGAGAGAGAGAGAGAGAGAGAGAGAGAGAGAGAGAGAGAGAGAGAGAGAGAGAGAGAGAGATTTATCATTTTATTCACAACTATTTTGATATATCATGATATATTCCACCTATCCTTTGATTTCATACCACTCTGGAAATGTTCTATACAACAAGATATGATAAATAAACAAAATGTATTTTCATTTCCATTCATTATTATCATGAGTTAAATGATAAAACGTATTTCCATAAGGGCAAAATGGAAAAGCCTCCAAGCAATGTTGACTTATTGATCACACATGTTTGTGTTGTATTGCAATATCAAACACCTGTCATGCAGGTGTTTAATGATACAGCGTAAATCAAAAATAAGTGACAGATAAGACAAGAAACGATAAAGATACTATTCACTAATTCATCATAAGTTTCGTCAGATTTATCTATATTTTATTTATTTATTTTTTTAGAAGATTAATTCAAGATGACAACAAGGTTTTGTTGCACATTGGTAGAAATAAAAGATAAAAACAAACATATTTAGTCAGGTAATGAAAAGTTAATAAGACTATAGTTCTTCAGCCATGCCCTCATTAATGACAATGTAAATCTCCATTTGTAATTCACGCTTAATCCTAACTAAGGCACTGCCTGAAAGGACGGCCCCGTTAATCGGCGTGATTTAATTATAATACCAGAGGTTAAGAAGATGAAGCCCCCTGGACGCCAGAATTAACGAATATTTTCTCTCTTTGTTTTTTTTTTTTTTTTTTTTTTTTTTTTGTTCATACATCGTCGTAAGAAAATGTAGTCGACGAACCGAGTTACAATATTGTAAATGACTGTTTCTGAAAAGGTGTTATCATTAAATGCTAACTCAAACAGTATCGTTCAATATTGAAACTCGGTGCGTCGACTATATATTCTTACGACGACGTATACTGAAACAAGAAAAATAAACAAAAACACCCTCAAAAAACAAAGAAAACATAGACACACATTATCACATCTGCCAGTCGTAACTAACCATAATACAATGTATATAAAGAGTATATTTCTTAAAGATAGATAGATAGATAAGAGGAGTGGAGGATTGAATAAATCCGAACCATGTGGTTGATAATAGAGAAAAAGTGGATATAACACACAAGCAACTAGATGCAATTGATACTTCACCTCATTGTTTTTGAAGGTTTTTTAAAAAATAAAATAAAGCTTCAGCCAACAATGAGGCGAAATATCAATTGAATTTAGTTGTTGTGTTGTCATATTCACTTTTTCCCTCAATTCTCAACCACATAGATAAATATATAAATCCGTTTTGAACAGTCTGTGGCACCCCATCCCTGCAATGCATGTGTACGAACAGCCAGTTCATTTGGGTGAGCTGATAACATATAAAGGGCTCACGAAGCTGTTGACATTTCACATGGCGCTAATACCCTTAGGAAAGGTATGAATCCGATTCTCCCTCCAGCTATGGGTAAATAGCAGGGCAGACTGGACTATTTAACCATGACTAGGTAACCAGTCTAGGAGAATGAAACACTCTGAGTTCAAACCTGTTAAACCTCGCTTAAGAATTGACATTGTGTCACATCCTGCTCGTGCGGAGGGTTGGTAATATATATAAAGGGTTCACGAATGTGCTACGGAATTTTCAGAACAACACTCCAGGTTTTCAAATTCGGGTTTATTCCTTCTTCTATATAGGTTGTTAAGAAATCTCAAGAGCCCGATCCGTCATATTACTTGTCCAGAGCTGGGAGAAAAAGATAAACTTTTCCCACAGAGATTATCGCAATGTCAAACGCGACCAGAATCGTTGAGGATTTGAACTCGGATCTTCATATCCATTTTCTTATGACAATAAACCGTTACGATACATATAATCCATATCTACTTTCATATCATCACATCTGCCAGTTTTAATAACCATAATTCAAGCTGCCATGGCATATAGATAGTACATTTCTTTATATAGATAGATAGATTGATAGATAGATTGATAGATATCACCGGTTCACGTAGCTAGTTACCTTCATATGTTTTGAAATACTTATATAATTACAGAGAGATAAAAAAATATATACATATATTTTTTTAGCTTATGCAAACATATAGAAAATAGATAAGTGATATGAACAGGTTGAGATAGACAGATAGATATTAACAGATAAACAAATATAAATAGATATATATTTATTAACAGACAAACATAGATAATAAATTATAGATCTGAATATAATTATGATAGATAGATCCGTTTTCGAGCAGTCTACGGTTGTTCACCCATGACATCATCAAACGCAAGCAGACTCATTGAGGATTTGAACACGGATATCCATGTCCATTTTCTTACGAATAACCGTAACAATCTTCTTCTTATAATGGAGATTATGTGTGTTTTTTCTGTCTGTAACCGAACTATATTCCTACTCAAGTTACAATTCTCTTAGTTATTGACATCACATTCTCCATGATTTTATTTTTATCTTAACCTCAATTAATAAAATTGTCTTACATTATTAATACTGTTAACTATGTCTACATACTGGCAACATGCAATTATATTTATATATACAAACAAAATAGCAGTTTACAGTGTGAACGGGAAGGCTAATTTTGCATATTAATATTAAAAATCGAATTTAATAAATATGCGCTTAGTGTTATTGATTCTAACTGTTTGGTTTATTTTAATGAATATAAGCAAAAAATCTCTTCAATGAATCTTAAATGAAATCCATTAACAAGATAAAATAACTGTCATTTTATTCTTTATTCCTCTTTTAACTAAATACTTAAATTAGAAAAAATAACAATGAAAGACGAGAGTGATGGAAGAGTAAGTTTCAGTTGTTCCATTCTTTATTATACTCCATCTGTTTCAAATCTTTTATTATACTCCCTCTGTTTCAAATCTTTTTATCTGTATTCTTATTTAGTTTCATTAGCCTTTCTAATTTAATACAATATTTTATTACATTAAAACTTAAATACTTGCACCCGGAGGGTACATATATTTGCTAGTACATATAATCCATGTCTAGTTTCATGTCTCACATCGCCAGTCGTACTAACCATAGTCAGACTGAAACACTTGGTCATTTGGGAGAGTAAAAGTGTCGGACTTAACTGTGCCCCCCAGAGACATTTTTAGAGGAACCTACAAATTAGGATTAATCAACTGGATTCTGTGAACACAAAAAAACTGAACCTTACAATCGCAACAAGGATTTTAACAACTACCATCTTTCCCTAATAATAATGAAATTTATTGTGTAAGCAGTGCTCAGGTGCACCACAACTCATCCAGTCGCATGTCTAGTACACAGAATAATGTATTAGTGTCGAGGAACTGAAAGTTTACAGTAGTAATAAATGCATGTATGTGTGCGCGTGTGTGCATATGTATGTGGAGAGTGGTATCAGGTATAGTGTCGGCGGACTACAGAAGCATGGAGGCTTTGAAAGACAAACAGACAAGTAGATAGATTCTATAAATATACATGTATATTTATAATATTTATTATTTTATATCTTTCTATCTATCTACGTTTAAACATCAATTTAAACAAATACATTTGGGATAGACCTAGTCTATGATAGATAGATAGATAGATAGATAGAATAGATAGATATTGGGAGAAACAATGGGTTTGTGGTTAACATGAGTTTGAATAGTAACACTAATTTAGATAGATAGATAGATAGATAAATAGATCCGTTTTGAGCTGAGTACGGTTGTTCACCCCCATGTCATCATCAAAGACATGTTATCTCTGTCGTTAATCACGCTTTATCTTAACTTTAATTATAATCCCCTCTGACTCTAAAAGTTTTGCCATACTTATATGTCTTACGTCGATAATTGAGAAGAATTACGAGCGATTAACGTGATCTTATCGTAAGCCACTTTGATGGTTTGTCAGGCCTGAGATTCAGGCATGGTTTGGTGTAGTTGTCGGTTCCAAATCGATTCGCTGCCGTTGATGGGATTTAATGGCATTAATAGAGTTATTACTTTCGGATAAAAGAACCTTTCCCGTTTCTTGGAGTCTTTGTTTAATGTGAAGGTTGGCTTAGCTTGCTAGACCGAAACTTAAGACCCTTTATTTTTCATGAAGACATGGAATGGAGTTATAAAATTAGAACTTTGGGGGTTCGGCAATGTATACTTCTGCTCACGATTTCTTACCTTTATGCATTTTTATAGCTGTAAAGACTTAGATCACACACACACACACAACACACACACCACACACACATATATATATAATATATATATATATATATATATATATATATATGTGTGTGTGTGTGTGGTATTTATCTAGATAAAGGGTGGTTACGGTGAATATGGGGACGATCGTTGGGGCTGCGCAGAATCCAGGGGTTAAGTCCCGATAAAACGAATATAAAGTGCTCAATAACAAAGTAGAGGCAAATTTATTAAGAAAGGATACAATAGAAACCTTCTCGAGTTTCACCGTTAGGATCACAGGGTTAAATCCATTGAATTAATCGAGTTACCGATATAATTGCAGCGACTACAGCGTGTGTTCATTTAATAAGCATGTTACGGTTCTATGTATCCATTTCTTTTATATATATATATATATATATTATATATATATATATATATATATAGTATAGGCATTCCAGATTCGGAAGATTATAATATGTTTTGTGGCCGCTGAAGTTACAGCGCCTCCTGTGACTGAAGTCCAATGTTTTAAAAAAACATTCTCGACCACAGATGTCGCATTTGAGGCTGTCCTGAAGATGTTGATGTGCCGGTGCTTTGTTGTCGATTGTCTTTCTTCTGGACCTCATATCTTCATGGTGTTGAGTCAGGGTGACTTTAGACATGAACAGTCCTCTACGGAAGTCTCGCTACGAGAGGCGTCCTGAGCCAATTGTTCCAGCTTGGAAGGGCAATGCCAAAGCACTCAGATCATTCTCGAGACCATCCTTGAAACTCAGCTGGGGGCAACCAATCTTTCTCTTACCAAGACGAAGGCTCTGCTAGAGGATGTCCTTCGTGGCATTCGTCACATTCATCCATCCTGGCGGACATGAACCCAGCGCCCCCCCCCAACAAAACACAATACACACACACACACATCGCATATATAATATATATCCAATTCATGTCACGCTGTTAGCAGGATATCCATGAAATCCCTCCCCATCTGTCCCCTATCCCTCATATTCTCGCAGTCCTCTCATGCAAGATCTTGATATCCGACGAGCTGGTCAGTTACCTTTTGTTGGTCGGCCACACTTGGCGTGCCCATGTGCTGGCTTTCCGCAGAGTATGTCACTTATGAGTTCGTCTTAGCTTCTCCAGCAAGTGTCCTGGCGTGACTTGGTCGCGTCTTACCGAATGGTTTGGGTGATAGTGGCAGGTGCCGCACAGCTGTTTTCCTCGTGGGGTGTGTTTCCACGTCTTGTTCAGATCACACGGAGCATTGTGGCAGCTCCCATCTAGTTATTCTCTAGTCGCTTTGTTAGGGTCCAGGAAATATAAATATAATAAATATAATAATAATAATATATATATTATATATATATATATATATATATATATTAATATATAATATAATTATATATATATATGGGCCTTGTATTTGTAAAGAAAAATATAATGCCCAATTACAGTGTAAGACTTATTCTATTACTTATGGGCTGTACAATCAATTTAAATGCCTTTGTTACCACCATTGGTTTTAAAGCAGAGTATTAGCCGCTTTCCTGCTAGACAAAAATAATCCTGGAAAACCTTCGTGTTTTTTTTCCAGGTGGCTTAGATGAAAACTATCATTTTCATAAACGCGGGGCGGAGTTCTAAAATTAGAGTTTGGAGGGGGCTCCGGATGTTTGATCCTGTAGTCTTAAGAAAATAAGATTCATCACACACACACAATACCTACACAACACTCGTATATTATATAATGGGTATTTTGTATCTGGAAAATAAGTCCAATTAAGGCGGTAAGATAGATATTTATTAATTATGCTGTAGGCTATACAATTAAAAGGCATTTGTTGCATTGGTTTCAAGCA
>CM042156.1:16745671-16773427 GCA_023376005.1 Doryteuthis pealeii
AGTAATTAACTCTATTAATCCATTAAATCCCATCAACGGCAGCGAATCGATTTGGAACCGACAACTACGACCAAAACCATGCCTGAATCTCAGGCCTGACAAACCATCAAAGTGGCTTACGATAAGATCACGTTAATCGCTCGTAATTCTTCTCAAATTATCGACGTAAGACATATAAGTATGGCAAAACTTTTAGAGTCAGAGGGGATTATAATTAAAGTTAAGATAAAGCGTGGATTAACGACAGAGATAAACATGTCTTTGATGATGACATGGGTGAACAACCGTACTCAGCTCAAAACGGATCTATTTATCTATCTATCTATCTATCTAAATTAGTGTACTATTCAAACTCATGTTAACCACAACACCATTGGGTTTCTCCAATATCTATCTATCTATCTATCTATCTATCTATCTATCATAGACTAGGTCTATCCCAAATGTATTTGTTTAAATTGATGTTTAAACGTAGATAGATAGAAAGATATAAAATAGATAAATATTATAAATATACATTGTATATTTATAGAATCTATCTACTTGTCTGTTTGTCTTTCAAAGCCTCCATGCTTCCTGTAGTCCGCCGACACTATACCTGATACCACTCTCCACATACATATGCACACACGCGCACACATACATGCATATTACTACTGTAAACTTTTCATGTTCCTGACACTAATACATTATTCTGTGTACTAGACATGCGACTTGGATGAGTTGTGTGCACCTGAGCACTGTACACAATAAATTTCATTATTATTAGGGAAAGATGGTAGTTGTTAAAATCCTTGTTGCGATTGTAAGGGTTCAGTTTTTTTGTTGTTCACAGAATCCAGTTGATTAATCCTAATTTGTAGGTTCCTCTAAAAATGTTCTCTGGGGGGCACAGTTAAGTCCGACACTTTTACTCTCCCAAATGACCAAGTGTTCAGTCTGACTATGGTTAGTACGACTGGCAGATGTGAGGACATGAAACTAGACATGGATTATATGTACTAGCAAATATATGTACCCTCCGGGTGCAAGTATTTAAGTTTTAATGTAATAAAATATTGTATTAAATTAGAAAGGCTAATGAAACTAAATAAGAATACAGATAAAAAGATTTGAAACAGAGGGAGTATAATAAAAGATTTGAAACAGATGGAGTATAATAAAGAATGGAACAACTGAAACTTACTCTTCCATCACTCTCGTCTTTCATTGTTATTTTTTCTAATTTAAGTATTTAGTTAAAAGAGGAAGTAAAGAATAAAATGACAGTTATTTTATCTTGTTAATGGATTTCATTTAAGATTCATTGAAGAGATTTTTGCTTATATTCATTAAAATAAAACCAAACAGTTAGAAATCAATAACACTAAGCGCATATTTATTAAATTCGATTTTTTAATATTAATATGCAAATTAGCCTTCCCGTTCACACTGTAAACTGCTATTTTGTTGTATATATAAATATAATTGCATGTTGCCAGTATGTAGACATAGTTAACAGTATTAATAATGTAAGACAATTTTATTAATAATTGAGGTTAAGATAAAAATAAAATCATGGAGAATGTGATGTCAATAACTAAGAGAATTGTAACTTGAGTAGGAATATAGTTTCGGTTACAGACAGAAAAACACACATAATCTCCATTATAAGAAGAAGATTGTTACGGTTATTTTCGTAAGAAAATGGACATGGATATCCGTGTTCAAATCCTCAATGAGTCTGCTTGCGTTTGATGATGTCATAGGTGAACAACCGTAGACTGCTCGAAACGGATCTATCTATCTATCTATCTATCTATGTTTGTCTATTCAGATCTATCAATTTATTTATCTATCTATGTTTGTCTGTTAATAAATATATATCTATTTATATTTGTTTATCTGTTAATATCTATCTGTCTATCTCAACCTGTTCATATCAACTTATCTATTTTCTATATGTTTGCATAAGCTAAAAAATATATGTATATATTTTTTTATCTCTCTGTAATTATATAAGTATTTCAAAACATATGAAGGTAACTAGCTACGTGAACCGGTTGATATCTATCAATCTATCTATCAATCTATCTATCTATATAAAGAAATGTACTATCTATATGCATGGCAGCTTGAATTATGGTTATTAAAACTGGCAGATGTGATGATATGAAAGTAGATATGGATTATATGTATCGTAACGGTTATTGTCATAAGAAAATGGATATGAAGATCCGAGTTCAAATCCTCAACGATTCTGGTCGCGTTTGACATTGCGATAATCTCTGTGGGAAAAGTTTATCTTTTTCTCCCAGCTCTGGACAAGTAATATGACGGATCGGGCTCTTGAGATTTCTTAAGACAACCTATATAGAAGAAGGAATAAACCCGAATTGAAAACCTGGAGTGTTGTTCTGAAAATTCCGTAGCACATTCGTGAGCCCTTTATATATATTTACCAACCCCTCCGCACGAGCAGGATGTGACACAATGTCAATTTCTTAAGCGGAGTTTAACAGGTTTGAACTCAGAGTGTTTCATTCTCCTAGACTGGTTACCTAGTCATGGTTAAATAGTCCAGTCTGCCCTGCTATTTACCCATAGCTGGAGGGAGAATCGGATTCATACCTTTCCTAAGGGTATTAGCGCCATGTGAAATGTCAACAGCTTCGTGAGTCCTTTATATGTTATCAGCTCACCCAAATGAACTGGTTGTTCGTACACATGCATTGCAGGGATGGGGTGCCACAGACGGTTCAAAACGGATTTATATATTTATCTATGTGGTTGAGAATTGAGGGAAAAGTGAATATGACAACACAACAACTAAATTCAATTGATATTTCGCCTCATTGTTGGCTGAAGCTTTATTTTTATTTTTAAAAACCTTCAGAAAACAATGAGGTGAAGTATCAATTGCATCTAGTTGCTGTGTTGTTATATCCACTTTTTTCTCTATTATCAACCACATGTTGTCGGATTTATTCAATCCTCCACTCCTCTTATCTATCTATCTATCTTTAAGAAATATACTCTTTATATACATTGTATTATGGTTAGTACGACTGGCAGATGTGATGGAATGTGTGTCTATGTTTTCTTTGTTTTTTGAGGGTGTTTTTGTTTATTTTTCTTGTTTCAGTATACGTCGTCGTAAGAATATATAGTCGACGCACCGAGTTTCAATATTGAACGATACTGTTTGGGTTATATTTAATGATAACACCTTTTCAGAAACAGTCATTTACAATATTGTAACTCGGTTCGTCGACTACATTTTCTTACGACGATGTATGACAAAAAAAAAAAAAAAAAAAAAAAAAAGAGAGAAAATATTCGTATATTCTGGCGTCCAGGGGCTTCATCTTCTTAACCTCTGGTATATAAATTAAATCACGCGATTAACGGGGGCCGTCCTTTCAGGCAGTGCCTTAGTTAGGATTAAGCGTGAATTACAAATGGAGATTTACATTGTCATTAATGAGGGCATGGCTGAAGAACTATAGTCTTATTAACTTTTCATTACCTGACTAAATATGTTTGTTTTTATCTTTTATTTCTACCAATGTGCAACAAAACCTTGTTGTCATCTTGAATAATCTTCTAAAAAAATAAATAAATAAAATATAGATAAATCTGACGAACTTATGATGAATTAGTGAATAGTATCTTTATCGTTTCTTGTCTTATCTGTCACTTATTTTTGATTTACGCTGTACATTAAACACCTGCATGACAGGTGTTTGATATTGCAATACAACACAAACATGTGTGATCAATAAGTCAACATTGCTTGGAGGCTTTTCATTTTGCCCTTATGGAAATACGTTTCTCATTTAACTCATGATAATAATGATGGAAATGAAAATACATTTTGTTTATTTATCATATCTTGTTGTATAGAACATTTCCAGAGTGTATTGAAATCAAAGGATAGTGTGAATATATCAATGATATATCAAAATAGTTGTGAATAAAATGATAAATCTCTCTCTCTCTCTCTCTCTCTCTCTCTCTCTCTCTCTCTCTCTCTCTCTCTCTCACACACACACTATATATATATATATATATATATATATATATATATATATATATATATATCATAAGATGCCTAAGATAGGAAATGCATTAAAAGTAAATGCAGAGAAAAGAAACAACGGATCAATTTATTCATCTAGTCTTAAGGATATTGCCAGTTAGACTAAAAAACAAAAATCTTGACAACCCGTTCATAGTCAGGCTACTATGGAGAGTAAACTCAATATCTGAGTTAATAAGTTGTGATGTGTCGGGTCCCAAGTCATATTTGAATAAAAGGAAATGGCAAAGTCGATTCAGCTGTAAAATATGCCATGAATGACGAAATTGACTCGATCAAACCTAAAGAAAATAATAAAAATATTTATCAAGCAAAGATGGCAACAATTTTAGAATAGTAGTTCATCAAACAAATTATTATTATCATTTTAGCTAACTCTAGAAGAATGTGAAAAATCCTTTTGTTGGGGATTATTTGAAATCAACCACGGTAATCCCTTTCCCGACTGCAAAATTCCACTGACAAAAGCTTTCCGTCTGCAACAATATTACAGCAGTCTTCAATCAATCCGCCATTGTTTACTCGTTTCTTGCTCGACACACGTCTGTGTTCTCGCTAGCAAGGTCAAACACAACTCCCCTCGGTGTGGGAAGGCAGGTCTTAAATAATGATTAACTGCCCTGATCAGGATCTCACATCCAGGCCAATCGCAATGTAGAAATTTGTATACGCGCCAACGACCATGAGTAGTCTGACTTCGTGGTACGACTCACACTCAGGAGGTTGCAAGTTCAATTTCCGATACAGAATGGAAATCGGGATATAATATTCTCAAAAGGAAAATCAATTCTGGCCCGGTTGCACATTGAAGACATAAGAAGTATGCACTTCTTTATATGCAAACAAGAGGACCTACCATCGTGTGTAACATGCCAAACACCCGGCACAGTTAAACACTTCCTCGTAGAATGTGGAACGCCCGTTCTTATCAGAAAACGGTTTTCAACGTAAATAATATTAAAGATCTATTTAAAAATACTAACATGGCATTTTATCTTTCTTAAGAAAAACAGAAATAAACCGAAAATTATAGATCAGATATAACATATGTATGATATGTCTAGGAAACAAATATATTATTAAAGATACACCAGTGTTGTAAAATTGACAATTAACTCTTATATCTCACTTTAAAAATTCGTTTAAAATAAAATCTTTACATAAGGAGATGAGCAGTTCCGTTAAGTGCATTTTTGTATTTTTATATAGACTGGGATTGATAGATATCTTGTTAATATATTTATCTGTTTCTTTCTGTTTCATAACCAGTGCTTCCACTATCACTGGCACGGTGGTAGTTTTAATATGTCAGTTTATCATTATTGGACCATATGACCTTAAGGCACCCTTTTTGATCTCGATTAAAAAAGGACATGTTTTTCATTTACACCGTCAATATCCGGTTGTTTGTTAGGCGTTAGTGTTAGGGGTTAGTGTTAGGAGTTAGGGTTAGGGTTAGGGGTTAGTTTTATAATTTTTTAAAAATCTAAAAATCATCTGTTAAAACAACTGGATATTGACGGTGCAAATCATAAACATGCCCTTTCTTAATCGAGATTAAAAAGGGGTGCCTTAAGGTCATATGGTCCTTATTATTTCATTCCTTGTGAGTTTTTCACACCAGCGTTAACTGATGGTCATTCACTGGAGTCTTAGTGACAACAAGTCTTCTCTAGTCTCCAAAAGTCTTCTGAGTCTTCTAGCCGATCTTAACAATGCCACAGTCAGGATGGTCTCTGATTTCCAGTTCTTTTCGTCTGTTTTCTGAACTTTTGTGGACCACTCCAAGTGCACCAACTACTATTGGTATCACCTTTACCCTCATATTTCACAGCTTTTAAATTCTCTAGTGAGGTCAAGGTATTTGTCTATCTTTTCTTTTTCTTTCATCTTCAATTTCACACCCTGTGAGTTCTTCACACCAGCGTAAACTGATGATCTTTCACTGGAGTATGGGAATTTCACTCCATGAGAGTTTTTCACACGCACCATTGTGTATGGTTCATTGATGTTTCAGTGACGGCAAGTCTCATCATGTGTCCAGTACATTACTGAGTATTCTAGCCGATCTCAACAGTGTTGTTGTTTGGATGGTCTCGATTCTTCCTCTGATTTCCAATTCACCCAAAATCTTTCACAAAGCCATGAGGACTGTTCCAAGGGTGCCAATTAAAATTGGTATGAATTTCACTTTCATGTTCCGCAGTTTTATCAAATCTCTGGCCAGCCAAGTATCAATCTATTTATTCGTTTTCTTTCATTTTCAGTCTGTCATTCGCCAGGACGTCAAAATCTACATGATGACAAGGTTTCTTCATCTTGTTAATTAACACTAGGTCTGGTTTCTTAGCCAGGATTAGGTGATCCGTCTGTATCTCAAAGTGCAAGACATTTTTTGGGTCTCCTTCTCTAGGAACGATTTTGGTTTGTGCCTATATCATTTAGTAGCATTGCGAAATTAGGGTTAGGTTCAAAGTTCCGTAATGGCTCCCGATTACGACAACAAAGTTCCCAAGTTCGAAAAGAAGGTTCCCGGATCCTAGAAGGTTCCCGAGTCCGACAAGAAATACCTGAAGAAGGCCGGAGGGTATATCGGTCGAAACGTTGTACAAATAACAATGAAGATGGGGACAATAGTCCGAATAACACAGATAATACTAATAATCAAGCCTCATCTCAAACATTCAGAGAAATACTTTACCTTCATGTTTAGTTTGTTTTTTAGTTCTCTGGCAAGGTCCAAGTATTTGTCAATCTTTTCGTTTTCTTTTACTTTCACTCAGTCAAAATACACGATATGGCAAACTTTCTTCATGTTGTTGATTAACACTAGATCTGGTCTCCTAATCGGAGTGAGATGATCCATCTGTATCTCAAAGTCCCAGAGAATCTGATGCGTGTCATTCTACAGGACAGATTCAGGTTTGTGCATATATCATTTAGTTACATGGTAAAAATGTAATTTCTTGCACAATTCCCAGTGCATCACCCAGTCGTGTCTAGTTTTGTACTACCCCTGTGCTTGTTTGCTGCCTTTTTTTTTCATTATATGATTAATCGTTTAGTTTTCTTTCGTTTAGTTTTTCTTTCCACGCATTCTACACTTGCTATTCTGTTGTGTCTTATCTATTTTTGCTTTTACATAATTTGTTCTTACTTGTGCTGCGATTATAAGAGCTTCATTATTATTACTATTATTGTTATTTACTCGTTTTGAGTTTTCACATCAGCGTTAGCTGATGGTCTTTCACTGGAGTCTGGGTGACAGCAAGTCTCCTCAGGTCTCCAGGACTCTTCTGAGTATTCTGGCAGATTGCAACAGTGCAGTGTTCTGAATGGTATCAATCCTTCCTCTGATTTCCAGACTGTCCAGACCCTTTTCCAATCCTTTTGGGACCGTTCCAAGTGCACCAATTACAATTGGTATCACTTTGACTTTCATATTCCACAACTTTTTCAGTTCTCTGGCAAGATCCAGGTATTTGTCCATTTTTTTCATTTTCCTTTAGCTTCACACTGTGATTTGCTGGAACTGCATAATCCATCAGTTGACAAGTTCTTTCTCTTTTGTCAATCAACACTAGGTCTGGTCTTCTTGCTGGGATAAGGTGATCCGTTTTTATTTCAAAGTACCCAAAGAATGTTATGCGTTTCGTTTTCAAGAACAGATTCTGGTTTATTCATATAGCATTTTGTTGTATATACCATTTTCCATATAATAATAATAATAATAATAATAATAATTATTATTATTATTATTATTATTATTATTATTATTATTATTATTATTAAATAAGAACAGTTTCTTGAAATAATATATCTGTGTGCAATTATTTGTATTCAGAAGATTCAATTGAAGCGACAATTGTTTGAAAAGAAATATAGCAACGAAGCCTGGGTACTACGGCTAGTATATATAGTGGGCTTTTATTATTGATAAGGGCTGACCTTCCCTTGTATGTAAACAAGGAAATTTATTTTTTAGATATTATTTAGCTATTAATCAAAGGGTAATTATCTTTACTGAAAACTGTTTTCTCTTAATCAATATTGGCTTTTCATGCAGCAAATAAGACATTTGCATATCAGCAAACAATATTGTTTTTAATCAAGTAATTATGGAAAACAAACACGTTTTCACGCCCTTTATATATACATATATATACATACATATATATAATATATATATATATATATATATATATATATATATATATATATATATCTGTGTGTGTGTGTGTGTGTGTGAAAATGGAAGCGAATCCAACGGTATGTTGAAATGAAAAATAAAGGAAAGTAAACGTTGAATGGATAAAATAGGATTCATTTTATTTAATTTTACTGACACGTGTTTCGGCCAGCAGTTTATCTATGTATATATGTATTCTATCTATTATTATTTTCAATACAAAATAAAATAACAATAACAATAATAAAAAACTACAGAAATGTATAGTATACAAAAAATATCGGCCTTCGTCAGAGTAAATCCTTATTGTTTTAAATGAAATCGGTTGAAATACGGAGAATTTCTGAGATGTTCGAAAAAATAACTTTTTTTTAAATCACTTGGAGAAAGTGTTCTAACGCGATGGAGAAAACAGTTATGATGACGTGATCGTCGCATACGATGGATTTTGAAAAAATAATTTTTGAGAGAAGATGGCTGCAGAATATAAAGAATAAAGTTAGGTAGTATATATATAAAAAGTAAAGTAAGTAAAGACGTCGGGGCGGCTTAATGTCGGTATTAGCCATGCAGCGAGGGAGTCTATCCCCTTTTCACCAGCGCTAGACCAAGGAGATTATTTTAGCGTCTGAGGTGGAGCGTCACACCTACCATCAGCTCCTCACTTTACCGCACAGGTCCCTGTGCTACTCATACGCTGAGTTGGCGA
Source organism: Doryteuthis pealeii (assembly GCA_023376005.1). NCBI lineage: Eukaryota > Metazoa > Mollusca > Cephalopoda > Myopsida > Loliginidae > Doryteuthis > Doryteuthis pealeii. The sequence continues at coordinate 16,754,651 of CM042156.1, forward strand.
AGGCGGGTATCGAACTAGGAGCCTTGTGGTTTCTAGCCGAACGCTCTACCGACTATATATATATATATATATATACATATATTTTCCGGGCGAGGACAATACAACAAAATTTTGAATGTATTTATTCTACGTTATGACGTTTTAGGTAGTGTGATATAATCAGTGACGTCGTTTTTGTTACAGACAAAAACCTGAAGCAAATCTCCATGTCGGAGGGGAGTCGTTAGTATACATCGCTGATGAGACTTAATGAAGTCGAAACAGTCTGTACGGTGTTCTGCATAGCGAGCCATCCTTTGCCGGGATTCACTTGTCAAGATTATTTTCTATAATCATCGAATTTTATGCGATACATGCATTATAATTGCCTTCAAGCAAAATATAAATAATAATAATAATAATAATAATAATAATATATATATATATATATATATATATTTATTTATTAAATAAATAAATTAAATATATATATATATACATATATATATATATATATATATATATATATTTAAAATATTATAAAATATAAAAAGATAAATTGAATTAGATATGAATAAGTAAATAAACAAATAAATATGATAATATTATTAATAATAATAATAATATTAATAATATTAAATGATTAAATTGATGTAAAATCCAACAGGAAACGTCACAAAACACAAATACACTTTTTCATTCGCACATACCCACGTACAAAATCCCGCGCTAGGATACAGTCTTAACGTCACAACCAACACGCATTTTCAATATCACGCGCATTACAACATACGCACACGTACAAAATAAAAATAAAATAAACGCATTCACGCTCACACGGGAATACAGTTATTTAAAAAATAACGTCATTTTCAAAAAAAAAAAAATTCATTTAGGAAGAAATGCCATAGCTGTACTGCTTCAGTTCAATTATTTGATAAAGAGGTATTACCTCGAAAATTCAAGAAATAATAAAAAATACAGGTCAACACACAACACCATTGTTACCGTATTATTATTTTTTATTTATTCCAAACTGCATTGTGATAGCCTCTAAATCAACCTCCTATATATATTATATATATATATATATATATATATATATATATATATATATATATATAAATAATAAAATTCGAAGGCAATACAATGCGTAAAAAAATAAAGACAAAAAGATGTTATATGTCTAATCGATTTCAAAGCGAAGCTTTATCATCAGAGATTTATTTCAGAAATGACGTGCTTATGTTTTTTTTTTATTTGTGTGGTTATAATTTCTCTTCTTATTTCCTTTTCCTCTCCTTTTTTTCTCTCTTCATCTTCTCCTCCTTTATGAATGGCGAATAACTGTAATTTCTTATTTCTCTCTTTCTTTTTTTTCTTTCTTAAAAGTTTGTTGAGAACAAGGCTGACATCCATAAGATGTTGCAATGTGTTGCAATGTGTTGCAACCGTGTGAGCATGTCATAATTTCAAAAACAAAAATGAACAAATGAATAAAAACCGTTAATAGAAAATTTTTTTTACATACTTTGCTTTTGTTTCGCTTTCACCTTTCATTTCTTATTCTTTCTCCCTCTCTTTCTTTTTTTTGTGTTATTTCTCTTCTTTTTCTTTTTTCCCCCTTTATCCCCTTTGTTCTCTAATTTAAATCATTTTTTTATAGTAAATAAGTAAATAAAAGATTATCTTAAATTATGTATTAGTATTGATAGAAAAAATAAATAAATGAATCATTTATTTTTTCTATCAATACTAATACATAATTTAAGATAATCTTTTATTTACTTATTTACTATAAAAAAATAATTTAAATTAGAGAACAAAGGGGATAAAGGGGGGAAAAAAAGAAAAAGAAGAGAAATAACACAAAAAAAAGAAAGAGAGGGAGAAAGAATAAGAAATGAAAGGTGAAAGCGAAACAAAAGCTAAGTATGTAAAAAAAATTTTCTATTAACGGTTTTTATTCATTTGTTCACTTTTGTTTTTGAAATTATGACATGCTCACACGGTTGCAACACATTGCAACACATTGCAACATCTTATGGATGTCAGCCTTGTTCTCAACAAACTTTTAAGAAAGAAAAAAAAGAAAGAGAGAAATAAGAAATTACAGTTATTCGCCCATTCATAAAGGAGGAGAAGAAGAAAGAGAGGAAAAAAGGAGAGGAAAAGGAAATAAGAAGAGAAATTATAACCACACAAATAAAAAAAAAACATAAGCACGTCATTTCTGAAATAAGTCTCTGACGATAAAGCTTCGCTTTGAAATCGATTAGACATATAAACATCTTTTTGTCTTATTTTTTACGCATTGTATTGCCTTCGAATTTTATTATTTTATATATATATATATATATATATATATATAATATATATTATATATATATGCTGAAGACCACAGAGATGGCCAGAAATAAGGGAGATCCCACCTTATGATGTTTTCCCATTGATCAATGGTGGGTAGAAGCATTTGGCTATTGACTTTCTGCCTCGTTTAGTCCTTGGTGTATTGCCATCGATTTATCATGGTCCTCTGCTGATCTGTGCATTGATCAGTGAAATTCTCCGCCGCTCAGACATCTGATAATCGAAAAAGCATGACCAACATAAAAAGAGAGATAAATAATTAAATAGATTGATAGAAAGATGGAAAGAGACAGACAGTCAGACAGAGAGCATGGGGGACATAGAGGGCAAGAGAGAGAGAGAGAGAGAGAGAGAGAGAGAGAGAGAGAGAGAGAGGAGAGACGAATAGTTAGGAATGAAATGAATAGAAATGGATAGATAGATAGAGATATAGATAGATAGATAGATAGATAGAGAGAGAGAGATACGAATAGTTAGGAATGAATGAATAGAAATGGATAGATAGATAGAGATATAGATAGATAGATAGATAGATAGAGAGAGAGAGATACGAATAGTTAGGAATGAATGAATAGAAATGGATAGATAGATAGAGATATAGATAGATAGATAGATAGATAGATAGATAGAGAAGAGAGAGAGAGAGAGAGAGAGAGAGAGAGAGAGAGAGATGAATATTCCGAATAGAATGAATATAAATAGATATATATAGAGAGAGCAAGAGATAGATAGATAAAAAGGTAGATTGATAGCTAGCCGGAGAGAAAAAAAGACAGAGAGAAAGAGGGAGCAAGAGAGAGAGAGACAGACATACAGACAGATACAGAGACAGAGTGATGTGAATAGTTAGGAATGAATGAATAGAAATGGATAGATAGATAGAGATATAGATAGATAGATAGATAGATAGATAGAGAGAGAGAGAGAGAGAGAGAGATAGAGAGAGAGAGATGAATATCTCGAATAGAATGAATATAAATAGATAGTTAGAGAGATAGATAAAAAGGTAGATTGATAGCTAGCCGGAGAGACAAAAAGACAGAGAGAAAGAGAGAAAGAGGGAGCAAGAGAGAGAGACAGACAGACAGACAGACAGACAGAGCGATGTGAATAGTTAGGAATGAATGAATAGAAATGGATAGATAGATAGAGATAGAGATAGATAGATAGATAGATAGAGAGAGAGAGAGAGAGAGAGAGAGAGAGAGAGAGATGAATATTCCGAATAGAATGAATATAAATAGATAGATAAAGAGAAAGAAGATAGATAGATAAAAGGTAGATTGATAGCTAGCCGGAGAGACAAATAGACAGAGAGAAAGAGAGAAAAAGGGAAACAGAGAGAGAGACAGACAGACAGACAGACAGAGCGATGTGAATAGTTAGGAATGAATGAATATAAATGGATAGATAGATAGATAGATAGATAGATAGAGAGAGAGAGAGAGAGAGAGAGAGAGAGAGATAGAGAGAGAGAGATGAATATCTCGAATAGAATGAATATAAATAGATAGTTAGAGAGATAGATAGATAAAAAGGTAGATTGATAGCTAGCCGGAGAGACAAATAGACAGAGAGAAAGAGAGAAAGAGGGAGCAAGAGAGAGAGACAGACAGACATACAGACAGATACAGAGACAGAGTGATGTGAATAGTTAGGAATGAATGAATAGAAATGGATAGATAGATAGATAGATAGATAGATAGAGAGAGAGAGAGAGAGAGAGAGAGATGAATATCTCGAATAGAATGAATATAAATAGATAGTTAGAGAGATAGATAGATAAAAAGGTAGATTGATAGCTAGCCGGAGAGACAAATAGACAGAGAGAAAGAGAGACAGAGAGATGTGAATAGTTAAGAATGAATGAATAGAAATAGATAGATAGAGATAGATAATTAGAGAGAGAGAGAGAGAGAGAGAGAGAGAGAGAGAGAGAGAGAGAGAGAGAGAGAGAGAGAGAGAGAGATAGATTGTGAATAGAAATAGATAGATAGAGATAGATAATTAGAGATAGAGAGAGAAATAGTGAGAGAGAGAGAGAGAGAGAGAGAGAGAGAGGGAGAATGTGAATGGCTAGAAATGAATGAATAGAAATATATACAGAGATAGATAGATAAATAGATAGATAGATATATAGGAACAGAATGAGATAGATAAAACAAGAGAGAAGGAGATAAAAAGAGAGAGATGTGAATAGTTTGAAATGAATGAATAGAAATGTACATATATATATATATATATATTATATATATATATAAAGTAAAGTCGTCGGGGCGACCTAAAGTCGGTATCAGCCAATCAGCGTGGGAGTATATCCCCGTTTCAATAGCACTAGACCAAGGAGATTGTTTTTGGTATCTGAAGTGGAGCGCCACACCTACCATCAGCTCCTTACTTTACCGCACAGACCCCTGTGCTACTCATACGCTGAGTTGGCGAGGGCCGGTATCGAACTAAGAACATTGTGTTTTTAGCCGAAAGATAGATAGATAGATAGATAGATAGAGAAGGAGAGACTTATGACATGAACAGCCCTCTTCGGAGAGCCTGCCGCCACCGAGGGCGATACTGAGCCAAATTTTCCCGGCTGGAAGGGTCAATGAACACCTGAGATCATTCTTGCAGACTCTTGGCATAAAATAATCCCAGACCGGTTGACGCACCATAAAAATGAATCAATCCAGCATGAGAAGGTTCGCAATGTTTATTTTCAAAAGAGTAAGAATATTATATTTAATCTCTAAGCTTAGCTTAGATGTGGCACAAGACCAGAAGTAGGGGGCGCCCACTGAGATTCAAACTCACTAACAAGGGTCTCCGTGTTAAGCTTGCTAACCATTACACCACGTGAGATGCCCAAGAAAGAATATATTCAAAATTAAGAATATCTTTATTAAAAATATATTTATTTACTAGTTGAAAAGCCGCCCTATAGAAAGACAACCAATCTACCTCCTGCTAGTGGATATTTCTTATTAAATGTTTAAATGAATATATTTAAACAGGATAGCTTATAGAATGATTTGATTTAGTTTATAATATCGTAATAAAATGTATATGAGAGTTTAATTCATTTAGTAATAACGTAAAAAAATGACAAGTTTTCATGAGAGGTTGATGGGGGTTCTTGTGTAGTTTCTAATATTCGTAGATTTTTTTTTATTCATTTATGTATAGAATTGCATTTTATTCATTTTCATTCGTTTCATTAGAAACGGTATTAAACATTATTAATTCAATTTATGATATCTTACTATATAATTACACACTGCATATTTATTACTTCACATATTGTACATCACCTTCCTCTCATTGTGTCTGCCAGTCTGTCTGTCTGTCTGTCTGTCTCTGCCTGTCTGTCTGTCTGTCTGTCTCTCTCTCTCTCTCTCTCTTCTCTCTCACACACACACACACACACAGACATTCTATCTCCCCTTGTTCTGTCTGTCTGTCTGCCTGCCTGTCTTTCTCTCTCTCCCTTTCCCTCTGTCTCTCTGTCTCTCTGTCTCTGTCTGTCTGTCTCTCTCTCTCTCTCTCTCTCTCTCTCTCTCTCTCTCTCTCTCTTTCTTCTTTCTCTCTGTATACATTAATTAAAATGATATTGAATTTTTCAAATTTATTACATCTGCATGTATTATTTTAGTTTTGTGTGTTAAGGTTTAATGTATTGAGGGAATAGGGACTTTCAGTAATGATAACGGTTGTACAATTAAGGAACACGAATATATATATATATATATATATATATATATCGGACGTGGAAACAGCACTCCACAAGGAAGCAGCTGTACGACCACCTGCCCCCTATCTCACAAACCATCCGAATGAGACGGACAAGACATGCTGGAGGAGCAAGGATGAACTCATAAGTAACGTTCTCCTGTGGAAGCCAACACATGGACATGCTAATGTGGGCCGCCCAGCAAGGGCCTACATTGACCAACTGTGCGAGGATACTGGATGCTGCGCAGAGGACCTCACTGGGACAATGAATGAAATAGAAGGTTGGCGAGAGATTGTCATGGATATCCGTGCTAATTGCGTGACATGATAATGAAGATGATCGGTGAATTTATAAATATCGTAATGAACAGTCGGCTTTGAAAATCTGATTGATAAAATCCAATTCTATTAATCTCTTTTAGGTATTAAAATGATAAGACACATCCCAACGAAATATGAAGTAAATTTGATTAAAGTCGGAAATTTTCAAAACTGATAACAGAAGAATATGTTGTATAACGAATCAACTTTTATTTTAATGTTGACATCTATCTTGTTGGTTCTTCATTTCTTGATTCATTTTCTTTCTTGGTCAGTGTTTCTTCAAAAATGCATCAACCAACAACGCCATGTTTCTTTTTTAAAACTTTTATTTTAATGTTGACATCTATCTTGCTGGTTCTTCATTTCTTGATTCATTTCTTTCTTGTCAGTGTTCTTGCTAAAACATGCATCAAACCAACAACGCCATGTTTCTTTTTAAAACTTTTTTTTTTTGTTGACATCTATCTTGCTGGTTCTTCATTTCTTGATTCATTTTCTTTCTTGGTCAGTGTTCTTGCTAAAACATGCATCAACCAACAACGCCATGTTTCTTTTTAAAACTTTTTTAATGTTGACATCTATCTTGCTGGTTCTTCATTTCTTGATTCATTTTTCTTGGTCAGTGTTCTTGCTAAAACATGCATCAACCAACAACGCCATGTTTCTTTTTTAAAACTTTATTTAATGTTGACATCTATCTTGCTGGTTCTTCATTTCTTGATTCATTTTCTTCTTGGTCAGTGTTCTTGCTAAAACATGCATCAACCAACAACGCCATGTTTCTTTTTAAAACTTTATTTTAATGTTGACATCTATCTTGTGGTTCTTCATTTCTTGATTCATTTTCTTTCTTGGTCAGTGTTCTTGCTAAAACATGCATCAACCAACAACGCCATGTTCTTTTTAAAACTTTTATTTTAATGTTGACATCTATCTTGTTGGTTCTTCATTTTGATTCATTTTCTTTCTTGGTCAGTGTCTTGCTAAAACATGCATCAACCAACAACGCCATGTTTCTTTTTAAAACTTTTATTTTAATGTTGAATCTATCTTGCTGGTTCTTCATTTCTTGATTCATTTTCTTTCTTGGTCAGTGTTCTTGCTAAAACATGCATCAACCAACAACGCCATGTTTCTTTTTAAAACTTTTATTCTTAACTGTTTATTTTCTTACTTACTAAAACACAGCACACGTGCAGGTGAGTCCAACTAAACAAGAAACGTCATTCTTGCTTAAGATCCTCGTTAGATGAGCTAATTAGCTCATACGTGATTCGCGGATTTTCCGCTTCTGGGGTCAAAGGTCCCCAACCGTCTGTAAATTTCCATCTACGCTACACAGTGTTGTCAATAATCTATGCTACCATAGATTATGCCCTCTAAGATTATCAGGTATATAATAGAGATGGAGGTGCGTGGTGTAATGGTTAGAGTCTCAGGAAATAGACTCGTCGACTCGAGTTCAATTCCTTGACGAAGCCTTTGGAAAAGTATGAATCCAATTTTTCCTCCAGCTATGGATAAATAGCAGGGTAGACTAGGCTCGTTAATCATGGCAACATAACCAGTCTAGGAGAAGGAAAACTCTGAATTCAAACCTGTTAAACTCCGCTTAAGAAATTAACCTTCTGTCGCATCCTGCTCGTGTCGAGGGTTGGTATATATATATATATATATATATATATATATATATAGAGAGAGAGAGAGAGAGAGAGAGAGAGAGAGAGAGAGAGTGTGTGTGTGTGTGTGTGTGAGAGAGAGAGATGGGGGAGAGAGACAGACTGTTAGGATTTTTGTCGCCATCCTTAGGCTTGAAGCAAGAGCACTGTCCAGTGGAGATCCTTTGTGTTAAGCAGAGCTTAGTTCTTAGTGAATCATCATTTGGTTCTTCCTTGGTGCTCCTCAGTCTTGCAGGTCGTTCGTCAATGAGTGCAAATGAACGTCTGCCAATATCAGCGATTAAATACTTAACCAACCACGTATTCGGGCTGTTGGTCGGCTGAGGTTTAAACCACGTGACCTCGCTTAGTCTATAGATTTAAGTGGTGGATTGCAGCACGGCTTATATTCCAAAAATATGTGGTGTAATAGTTAGCAAACTAGATTAGCAGACTATTGTTAGTGAGTTCGATTCTCACTGGGTACCCCACACATCTGGCCTTGTGTCGTATCTGAACTACCCTTAGTAAACAACTACATTCTAAAAAATAATCCAACAGAGATAGATTGATTAGAGAAGGTAGTAACTTCTCTGGTTATAATTCGTCTAGGTTGGTTGTTGACTCTATCTAGTCGGGCCATTTTCTCTGCGCTGTCTTCTATCTGCTGTTAAAGGGTTTCTTCTTCTATGGGCTAGGCTTAGCATTGTCTGGGATCGGATCAATTGTTTTAATTTTGAATTGATCCTCCATCATCCCAAGTTAGTTCCAGACTCAAAACATTAAATACTGCCAGCTAACCGAACATCAGATCCAACAGACAGATTCGAACTTTTCCGAGTAGAACAAAACTAGATATAGGACCGATTTAGCTCAGTCAGTAGAGCCTCTGCTTAGGGAACCACGCGGTTGTTGGTTCGTTACCGGTCCTCGCCAACTCAGCGTATGAGTAGCACAGCGATTTGTACGGTAAAGGAAGGAGCTGATGGTAGGTGTAGTGTGCCACCTGAGATGCTAAAAAGCAATCTCTTGGGAAAAGGGGATAGAATACCTGCTTTCTGGCTGATATCAAATTTATTCTAACCCGAAGACACACACACACACACACATATATATATATACATTTGTTATAGGGTACAACTCTTACACATACAACGATTATTCTTATAACCACGTCATCACTCCATTTCAAATGAGAGCCGCTACGCAACAAGATAATCCAAAGGGCTTATTCCATAATTCTTTTACCTAGGATAGGATAAAAGGTTTTTAACTTTGAATTATTCCACAGTTCATTTGGCCGCCCTGTCGACTGGGTATTTGAATATATCCGACTGCACCTCTGCAGAGGGGTAACACTCCTCCAATGGGGCCACCTGTTGGTCGTGGATGGCGACTCATGATGCTTAAGGATGGAACTGAGGTGGCTGAACAGTCCATGACATGCAACACTCTACTTAGGCTCTTACTTAGTCTAGACGGGAGGTCGGAGAGGCCCCTCCGATCAATCGGAAAAAAAAGGTCATGTCAAGCCATAGCACCTCTATGATTGTCCCAATCCTATTGCCCTTATGGCAAGCCTCAAACCTTTTTATTATATATGTGCTAGAAGGCGGTGACGGAGATCTTCATGTCCTGGAATGACGTTAAACTCTATCTGATGGTGAGGTTCCAGTTTTGGAGGTCGGAGGAATGGGGAGCGTCTATTATCGTCATTGCTACCTGGTCTACTATGACCCGGAGAGGTAGTACCTGTTAGGGTACCATCTATAGGTTAAATAGAAAAATGTATTTGTAAAAATTGTGTATCCATTAAGAATGAATTTATTCAGAACGTATAACCTTTAGGGTCCGATCTGTGGTTTAAATAGAAAAAGGTGTTCATAAAAAAGAAATTCAGTATCCACTTAAGAATGAATTTATTAATGTCGGCATTAAATGATCCACTAAGTTTGATATGCCGTAAAACAAACCAAACCAAACCAAACCAAACCGATCCGTTCATTTGTCGATCATGTATGGTACATTTTGTCCGGAATGACGAGCTGGATTCTGTCCGATTGAGAGTGCAGGTGATGCCAGATTAGGAATTATCATTTCACAGCTGAATACCATGAAAGAAGAGACTTGCAAATGATTAACCGAGGGACCACCTGCAAAGCGGATTGAGTGGATAGGTTTAGGATCCTGATCCGGACTGTACCCGGCTACCTTGCTTAGATATCAAAAGAACAGGATTCTGGTCAGGAAAGTCGGGTCGAGATCAAAGGGAGCTGTGCAATCGTCCATGCAAGACAGGTTGGATTAAAACCAACACAACACAATAGATCCATTACCGTCATGTTTGTATCCGCATCGTGACGTAATGGAATACGCCCTGATATGCAATACACTATCCACTAAGGATAATATCACGGTCAATACAGAACGTTGAGATAGAATAATCCTCGCACACACAACACACACACACACACAGAGTGAGGTGAGGAAGAGAGAGAGAGAGAGAGAGAGAGAGAGAGAGAGAGCAAGGGAGCTTATGACGTAATGCTTATCGTCATAAAAATTGAACTCTGCTACACGAGTTCAAATCATTGATGAGGCAGTCTTCATTTTTCATGCAATACATTACATACTCAGAATAATATCACGGTCAATACAGAACGTTAAGATAAAATAATCCTCGCACGCAGAGAGAGAGAGAGAGAGAGAGAGAGAGAGAGAGAGAGAGAGAGAGAGAGAGAGAGAGAGTAAGGGAGCTTATGAGGTAATGCTTATCGTCGTAAAAAGTGAACCCTGCTACACGAGTTCAAATCATGGAGGCAGTCTGCATTTTTCATGCAATAAACTACACACTCAGAATAATATCACAGTCAATACAGAACGTTAAGATAAAATAATCCTCGCACGCAAAGAGAGAGAGAGAGAGAGAGAGAGAGAGAGAGAGAGAGAGAGAGAGAGAGAGAGAGAGTAAGGGAGCTCATGGCGTAATGTTTATTGTCGGAAAAGTAAATCCTGCAACACGATTTCAAATCATGGTGAGGCAGTCTGCTTTTTTTCACTGGCCCCGTAAATACGTTACTCCTCTGGCATGTGTATGGGTTTATATCTGTGTATGTTGTATGAAAGTGTGTTTGTGTTTTTGTATGTGTATGTTTATATGTATTTGAGAGGTTGGTGGTCGGGGTGTTACTCCTCTGGCAGAGCCCATCCATCTCCAGGTCTACAACTGACTTCGCCTCTCCCCGAGATGTTCCAATACCAAGTCTAAATAATCTAGTCCGTCCTTAAATGGATCTGCGTATATATGTATGGGAATGTGTGTATATAATTATGTGGGTATTTCTGTGTGTATGTATGCAGTCTATGTGTGTGTGCATGTGTTTGTGCGTGTGTCTGTATGGTGTGTGTGTGTGTGTGTGTGTGTAAGAGAGACCATTGTCCTTGGCGTCACGCATTACCTTCAATCGTCTAAACATTGGATCAACCTTCAATCGTCTAAACATTACCTTCATTACCTTCAATCGTCTTCAATCGTTTAAACATCGTCTAAACATTGGATCAACTCAGCATATATTGTCTAATTCTTTTCTGTAAAATCTGGGTGCTCGCTTTGGTCAGGTCTTTGGAAAATGGTTGAATCCAACTATCTCACTCAAATATGGGTAAATAGTAGGGCAGGTTTGAGATTTTTATTTGGAAATTCATTCGTGATGCTTTTAATTTGCTTGCTTTTAGATATGTGATTTAAAATTGTTAATTCAATATGCCCTCTAGATTAAACAAAACAAAACATTGAGCCATTAACATGTGAATCCTGGTCACACACACATAATATATATATATATATATATATATATATATACGAGGGTGGGTAAAAAAGCAATGCCATTTTGTTTAGGACAGGTATAATTAGCAACACAGGAACATGTTTTATACAGTAAAATTAAGATGGTCCTTTGAGGATCAAATCCTTACTTTTCCACATAATATATATACGAGGGTGAGTCAAAAAGTAATGTCATTTTGTTTATCACAGGAACATGTATCATGCATCAAAATGAAGCTGGTCCTCTGTGGATCGCATCCCTACTTCTTCACATAGTCAGCATTTCTCTCAATAGCAATGTGCCACCTTCGAATGAGACCATGTATCCCTGCCCCGTAAAATTCTGTTAAATGTTCTTTGAGCCACTTCTTCACAACACATTTCACTTCCTCGTCACTGGAATAATTTTACCTCTCAAACCCTCTTTCATGACGAGGTGAAATCTGTAAGGATGATGTGAATTGATAGGAAAAAGGAGAATGCCCTAGAAAGTATAAAAAACAAATATATTTTTACATGAATTTTTTTTTTTTTACGAGGCTAGATAGTTTATATTATTTGGATTATTCGGACTATTGACCACATCTTTAACTCCCGATTACGACATGAAGTTCGAAGAGAATGTTCTCGAGTTCGAGAAGTGTCCCGAGTCCAACAAGAAATACCTGAAAATGACCGAAGGGCACATTGGCCGAAACGTTGAGTAGATAACAACAAAGATGAGAACAATAGTCCAAATAATCCAAATACATTTTTCCGCCCTGTCGGGTGGGGCGTTAGAGTGCACCGATTGCACCTCTGCAGAGGGGTAAGACTCCCCCAATGGGGCCACCTGTTGGCCGTGGGTGGTGACCCGTGATGCTTAAGGATAGAGCCCAGGTGGATGAGCAGTTCATGACATGCAATACTCCACTTTGGCCATATCTTGGGCTAGACGGGCGGTCGGAGAGGCCCCCATCCGATCAATCGGCTGTTCACGTCAAGCCCTAGCACCTATATTATTTTCCCAACCCTATTGCCCTTATGGCAAGCCCCAAACTCTTTTTATCATATGGGTGCTAGAAGGCGGTGGCTGCGGGTCTACATGTCCTAGGAATGACGTTAAACTCTATCTGATGTTGAGGTTCCAGTTTTGGAGGTTTGGGGAATGTGGAACACCCCTTCATCGCCATTGCTCCCTGGTCCACTTTGACCCGGAGTGGTAGTACCTGTCAGGGTTCCATCTATGTGTTAAATAGAAAAATGTATTTATAAAAAAATTGTATTATCCATTAAGAATTGATTTATTTCAAAACTTTATCGGCATTAAATGACCCACTGAGGTTGATATGCCGTAAAACAAAACAAACAAACAAACCAAATACATTTGTTCATTCATCTCTATGTATCAAGTACGGAAACCAGATTTAACACACTGTTCCCGCGGTTCTTATTTTTCACAATTAAAGGAAGATGTTGTCACTGTAAACCTCTTAAAAGATTTATGTTAATTTGTCTAAACAAATGTAATTACAATGTGTACACAACTCCTAAGTGCATTTACTAATTACTGTAAGAATACGATAATGTAAACAGTGGAGTACAGCTGGTTGCCTACTAAGGTTAATGAAGGCGCGAGCTGTAATAGCTACCGTCGTGGGAAAGGGGGACGACGAGACGAGTTCAAATCCTAGATGAGGCTGTTTGCATTTCACATAGCGCTAATACATTTAGGAAAAGCACGGATCCAATTATTCAGGATAGCTTGTTAGGACCCCAATGGAGAGAAAACAAGGTAATACATTGTTTTGCATCTCACCTCCTGGCCGTCTGCTTCGACTGTCACGGGGAGACAGTCGGAGATGGCCGACCCGAAGTCGGTCACCTCCATCCTCTAAACAGAGGCCGAAAGGGGTGTTAGACTGCCCAACGGAAAGTTAAAACAAAGAAGAAAAAAGCCCAACGGGGCTGGAAAAAGCAAGTGCGTACGAAGACCCCACACTTAGCACTAGCACGTTCAAGTTGTCCCCATTGGGGCTCTCAAAAAAGGTCAACCCAACTGGATATCAATGGAAGGGCCTCGCTCTGGGAGAACGGCCTAGCTGATCACCGTTAACTCCTGTCCCAGGTAAGGGTATTTGCCTGCTCATCCCACTTATGAGGGCTGGACACAAGGTCTCGTTTTTACGTGGGCACATAAAATTGCAAGGATCTGAGGGGCAAGCCCCCCTGGATCGATGCTATTAATTGTACTCCACCGGTCCAGAGGCCGAAGCACACCGGACCCCCAGTCGAGGCCGGGTACAGAAGGCAAGTCTCAAAGCATAGAATCTGGAACAGATACTACACTCTAATCCCCGCCGACATCAGGTAAGGGTATTTGCCTGCTCATCCCACTTATGAGGGCTGGACACAAGGTCTCGTTTTTACGTGGGCACATAAAAATTGCAAGGATCTGGGGGGCATAGCCCCCTTGGATCGATGCCACCAACTGTACTTCACCGGTCCAGAGGCCGAAGCACACTGGACCCCCAGCTGAGGCCGGGTATAGAAGGTAAGTTTCAAAGCATAGAATCTGGAACAGATACTACACTCTAATCCTCCCCTGTCTAGGTAAGTATTTCGTGCATTTTTGCTTCCCTGTTCATTTTTTTCACAATAAAACGTGTTTGATAATACAAGGGACTCTAGAAATTATCATTTCTTTTTCTTCCAAGAATAAACACTCTTCATCTTCCACATTCTCCAGCATTAAAAGGACAAAGGCCTCCCGTAATGTCTTTGCTCAGTGGAACAGACTTATGCAACAGTAAAGAAAAAAGAAACTTGACTGTCATGTTTTATTATTGCGATATTATTTTGCGTGTGATACAAACGTTAAACTACATGGCGCTGAGAAGCTCGCAATCACATATATATATTTACCAACCCCGCCGCACGAGCAGGATGTGACAAAAGGTCAATTTCTTAAGCGGAGTTCAACAGGTTGGAATTCAGAGTTATCCTTCTCCTAGAAAGTTTGCCTAACCAAGGTTAAAGAGCCCAGTGCACCCTACTATTTACCTATAGTTGGAGGGAGAGTAGGATTCATACCTTTCCCAAGGGTATTAGTGCTAGGTGAAATGCTATTACCACGTTCAGGATTTGAACCCAGGGCGACGAGTCCATTTCCCATGAGCGGGCAATCATATAAGCACGAGAATGACCATTTTTATCTTGAGTTCTTAGCATTATAACAACACACACACACTCTCTCTCACACACACACACACACACACACACACACATATATATATATATATATATATATATATAAGAGAGTGAGTTAAGTAATGCCATTTTGTTTAGGACAGGTATAATTAGCAACACAGGAACATGTATCATACATCAAAATGAAGCTGGTCCTCTGTGGATCTCATCCCTACTTCACCACATAGTCACCCTTTCCCGCACTAGCCATGTTAGGGTCTCAATGTAGGCTTAGTTTTATTTTTTTTAAACCTCACGTGAAATAAAGAAAGTGGCATTACATTTTGACACACCCATGTGTAAGAGACTCTAGGAATTATCATTTCTTTTCTTCTCAATCATTAAAAGAACAATGGCCTCCCGTAATGTCTTTGCTCAGTGGAACAGACTGATGCAACTGTAAAGAAAAAAGAGACTTGACTGTCATGTTTTATTATTGTGTTATTATTTTGCGTGTGATACAAACACTAAACCGCATGACACCGAGAAGCGTGCAATGATACAAGCCCGACAGTGAGCCTTCTTTTATAGACACTTTAGCTTTATAAGATCTATGATTTTCAAATCAACTTGGTTTAAAAATCGGACACTCAAGAAACTGACTTTGTTTCTTTGCTACCCAAACAATTTTTATGAAAAGAATAAGGTCCATTCATTCATTTTATTTCAGAATACAAGGTGTGTCAAAAATTACTAAGTTTAATGCCGTATTTACCAACGTTATTTTTTTCAGAATATAAGGTGTGTCAAAGTATTATAAGAAGTCTCGATACTATTTCGACACATCTTGTATATATATATATATATATATATATATATATATATATATAAATAAAATATTAATAATATAAAACCTACAAACCGACCTCACATCAAAGTCCATCTTCAAAACCCCGCCCATCAACGAAAAAAAAACAACCACCTAACCTACGTAACATCCTCACTGCATCCAGAAAACATTTACATAATACGTACAGAAAGGTAACAAAAGATGCAACAAGCCTAGATGCCAGATTTGCAGCCATATACACACGGAAACCGAAATAAAAATACCCCACACGAACATAACAATCCATCCGCCACACTAACATGCGATAGCGCAACATCATATATTACATATACTGCACACAATGCACAAATAGGCGGATATAATGGGAGAAACGTCAACATCTTTTAGACTAAGATTAAATAACCACAAATCCACAATAACTCAAATCCCCGCATAGTACAATAGCACTTCACTTTAACACCTACCACACCCTTACACACTTAAATGCATTCTAATAGAAACACGCATTTCCAACAACGCAATCTCGAAACAGCAGAAACTAATGGATTCTAAAATTGCAAACTCATGTGAGGGGACTGAAGCGCTGACATCGGAATACTCCGTTATTATAATTTTGTACAGACGCTGCCGCTGTCAATAAACAACAGAGACAAAAGATCGTTGAGGCAGGAACAACAGTCATTTGATAAAGGGTATCTAACGAAAAATATAATAATATAATAATAATAATAATAATAATAATAATAATAATAATAAGTGAATCCAATAACTCCATAAGATCGAGTTCATTTCATTATTCTTAGATGCTTCGTAATAACACCTAACTTTAATATATATATATATATATATATAGTATGAACAAAAAGTAATAAGACAAACAGGAATATTTCTTATATGTTATTTATTCTCAACTAGTTTTGACCTTAGGTCATCGTTAGGAGAAAATGTCTTATTTGAAGAAATTGTTTATAGATGTTTTGAAAGGGAGCCTTATAGAAGAACTATAAAAATTGAAGTGTTTTTGAGGGTTTGATATGCTATTAAAATCCGGGTAGACGAGTGTGTTAGTAGTAGCATGTCCATTTGTTCTGTGAAGAATATATATATATATATATATATATATATATATATATGAATGTGGAGCTGAAGGGAGGAGTATTGATGGGAAAGGTGCTATAGGTATTTTAAAATGAGTAGTCGCCATAGTTCATGTCCCGAATACTTTCGGCACTTCGAAGTGCCATCATCAGGGGTGATGTGTTCCAGTTTTTCAAATTATATTAATGGACGTGGAGGCTGGAAGGAGCAGAATTGATGGGAAAGGTGCTATGGGCATTTTAAAATGTGTAGTCCACCACATAATTCAGTGCATATATTATATATTATATATATTTGAGATATGTGTTTTAAATGAAGTCGAACCTAATTTAATGAAAGTTATTAATTAATATTAATTAATTATTAGGCGGTGATACCATTAAATTTAAGGCTATCGAGAAAAAACTCTTAAGTGACCTCTACAACGAACTTACGAGAAGTAAACAAACAGACGATGTTTGTGATATGGCTATTTTCAGCCGACAATATTTGGGAGAATATGTGTTTTAATGAAGTCGAACCTAATTTTATGAAGTTAATTAATTAATAATTAATTAATTAATTTAGGCGGATTACCTATTACACTTAAGAGGAATATAAATACCTACTCTTAACAAAACGAAGAAATCTGCTAAGTCCGTTTGGTGTGTGTAAAGACGCTTGACAGTCAGCTTGACAATCAGGTTTCGAATCGCACACGGGGCGGTCTTTGTATCTATAGCTCTGCTGATGAGGCCTAATGGCCGAAATGTACATACAGAGATTGTTTTTCTCGATTTGTTTAGCCTTTAAATTTAATAGGTAATCCCGCCTAATTAATTAATTAATTATTAATTAATTTAACTTTCATAAAATTAGGTTCGACTTCATTTAAAAACACATATTCTCCAAATATTGTCGGCTGAAAATGCCATATCACAAACTCGTCGTTTGTTTACTTCCTCAATATATATATATATATATATATATATATACCCGAATTATTTATTTTATATATGTATACTTCGGTATATATATTACCACATCACACACACCACACTACATATACATTTATATACACATATACATACATATATATATTAGTATATATATATGATATATATATAATATATTGAATTATGTATGAGCACATTGAGATGCATAATACATGCATACCTGCTAAGAAAATGATTGATTTGCAAACATAAATTTCGTTCTGTGTATATTCAATTTTTTAATATTTTGTTTTCATTTAAAGATGCACAACTGAAAAGAAAACTGTTTGGTGTATCGTGTTCTGAATGCATTAAACTGTATCTATATCCACTTAGGAGAGAAAAGTTAATTGGCTTTTGCAAAGAGTTTTGTTTCGGGTTTTAAGGGTTTGTTTTTTTTCTTACAAAACACCGTTAAACAATTAAGCCGCCTTAATTGATCATAGCAATTTAACAATTGATATGCATTGTATGTCATTTTGTATCTTTACCGAGTTAATCAGATTTTCACCTGGTAAACTGTTACTTTACTCTTACTTTCAGAAGGGATTTCTTTAATTTTCGTTCATTCCTCTCGCCTCTCTCTCTCTCTCTCTCTCGTCTCTCTCTCTCTCTCTCTCTCTCTCTCTCTCTCCTGTGGTAGTTTCTTCCTTTTCTCCTCATCCCCGTCTCTCTTGTGTGTGGTTGTGTGTGTGTGTGTGTGTGTGTGTGTTGTGTGTGTGTGATGTTCTATCTCTTCTACTATTCATCTATCCATGTCTGGTGTGACTCTCTTTCCTCTTTTCTGGTGTGCGTCTCTTGCTC
>CM042156.1:16773527-16793527 GCA_023376005.1 Doryteuthis pealeii
AGAGGAGATATTTTCTTCTAATTAATACGGTCATGTGTCTACGCCAATTTTAACTTTAAATGATAAGAACAAAATATAATTATGATTCAATTTGAATGAATATAGACAGAAATGTTTCTTTAACAGAAGAAAGACCCAATTCATTTTTCCACCATTCTATCTATCTATTATCTGATCTATCTTATCTCAATTTCGGTTCTATCTTCTAATATCTAAAATCTATCTATCTATCCAAGTCTGTTAATCTGCCTCTCATTCTCGTCTTCTCTCTCTCTCTCTCTCTCTCTCTCTCTTCTCTCTGTTCAAATTCTCTGGTCTTTCTTTCTCACTCTGGGGTGTGGTCTGTCTGTCTGTGTTGTCTCTTTCTCTGTCTGGTCGTCTCTCTCCTCTGTTTCACTCTCTGTCTTTCTTTCTCACTCTGTGGTGTCCTGTCTGTCCTGTGGTTCCTGTCTGTGGTCCTCTTTTCCGCTGTCCTGTCTTCTCTCTCTTTCTCCGTAATGTGTGTGTGTGTGTTCCTCTCTCTTCTCTTTCTCTACTCTGCTCTTTTTTCTCATCTGTCTCTCCTTTCTCTCTCTGGTTCTTTCAAATCTCTTTCTGTCTCCTGTCTCTCTTTGTCCTCTTTACTCTTCTAATCTCTCTTCTTTTCTCTGTCTCTCTCTGATTTATTTCTCCCCCCTCTCTCCTCCTCCCCTCCTCCCTCTCCCTCTCTCTCTCTCTCTCTCTCTCTTCTCTCTCTCCTCTCATCTCTTTAATTGATTTTGTCTCTTCCTTCTTTTCAATTAGAGTTCGTTTTTTTTTTCTTTGCGTCTTTAGAAACCCACTCACCTAAATGACTTCGTATCTCTTTTTTATCCCCTTTTTCTTGTATCCAAATACAATTTTCCATGTTATCTGTTCTTTTTTCGAAACCCTTTCCATCAGCTATGCACTGTTATAAGTACAGTGTCGCTGCGTGCAAAGACAAAAACGAACGTGTGACCTCAAAAAGTCTCTAGTACGAGGTATGTCAAAAAAGTTCCAGGACTATTGTCACAAAAATTTTTTCAAATCTAAACTACAACTACAAGTTATCCCTTCAAAGTAATCACCCTGGAGTCTAATACACTTTCTCACCCTTCTCTGCCATGCTTGGTACCACTCCTGGAAGGATTCTTCCGGGATTCTCCGTAGCTCTGTCGGACACATCAGTTGCTAATCATAACCCTAACGGCTTTTGGAATTCTCCACTTAACCCCCAAAGATTTTAAAATATAACGAACTCTTATTCAGAATATCTTACCACAGTGGCGGCAGAATCTCCGTAGAGGATGTTCATGTCAGAAGTCACCCTGACGCAAAACACCATGAAGCTCAAGAAGGTCTAGAAAGAAAGCTGCGGCAACAAGCCGCGGCAACATCACATCTTCAGGGACAGCCTTCAAATGCGAAATCTGTGGTCGAGATGTTTTTTCAAACATCGCACTTCACAGTCAGCAGGAGGCACTGGTAACTTCAAGGGGCACATAAAAATTGAATATAGTCTTCCGAGACCTGAAATGCAATGAATATAATAATAATATAATAATATAATAATAATAATAATAATAATGAATGGAAAGTCAGAGGAAGAATTAAGACCAATCCAGACTACCGAACTGCTGCAAAATCGGCTAGATACTCAGAAGAGTCCTGGAGACATGAGGGACTAGTTGTCTCCAGACTTTTTCGCTAGTAATATTAGGGTGCTGTCAACTGTTCCTTATAAACATTTATCTTTAGTCGCCGTACATAATTCATTGACTGTCCATGAATTATGTAACACTCAGATTGGAGGGCCCATGACAACTTTAAAATAAAAAGCTTCAATATATATATAATAGATAGATAGATAGATAGATAGATAACAGAAATCTTGAAAGAGTGTCCACAATCGGACAAAGGTAAAAGATCAATTTACATTATCATTCTGATTTGTTTGGCTCAAGTTAGGGACACTTGTGAGTCTGTTCTTTATAACATGTGCTTTTTTTCTTTATTTTTTCTTCTTTTCTACTTCTTGATTCATTCATTCGATTATGTTTTAGTTGATTTCATTCGTCCAACTCTAGAAGCATCCGATTTCGATTTAGATTGAAGAGCGATGAGGAGAAGGCTTGTTTTAAAGGTTTGGGTGAACGCCTCAAATGCCATTGTCGAGGCTTCTGCCGCGAACGGTGGTGGTGGTTGTTTATTTGGCATTGTTATTTGTTTTCACTTTACTTTCACTTCTATTCACTTTTGTTTCTTCTTTCATTTTTCATTTTCGCGATCTCAATGATCTAAACGTCCGTAATTTTCACACCCGATTAGCCAATGGATCATCGGAGCAAAAAGATATTTGCTCGAATTGTTGAGCTTTTCAATCTTCTGTGGCCGGTCCGTTTGCGTCCTCTTCAAGCGATCATGCAAATTTGCGTATTTCTTTGTTGGGCAAAGTTTTATTTGTTCTTTAAAGATTACCGATAGTGTGGCAAATTCTATATTTGCTTTCTATACGTTGTGTTATTGGTTTCCTGATTTACTCTGCGCAAGATAATTGAAGATGGAATTCATCACGTGTCTGAACAAAAAATCTTGAATAAAATATATGTCAAATTTTAAAAGTGATAAATTTATTTGTATATATATATATATATATATATATATATATATATATATTATAGAGGAGAGAAGAGAGAGAGAGAGAGAGAAAAGATACAGACAGACAAAGATAGTGGGGAGAGAGAGAGAGAGAGAGAAAAGATACAGACAGACAAAGATAAGTGGGAGAGAGAGAAGCAGAGAGAAAGATACAGACAGACAAAGATAGTGGGAAGAGAGGAGAGAGAGAGAGAGATAGACGAGAGAGAGAGAGAGAGAGAGAGAGAAAAGATTACAGACGACAGATGTGGGAGAGAACAAACAGACACGAGAGAGAGAGAGAGAGAGAGAGAGGAAAGATACAGACAGACAGTGGGGGAGGGAGCAGAGGAGAGGAGAGAGAAAAGATGCATGACAGGAACAAAGAAATAGGTGGGAAGAGAGAGGAAGGAGCAGAAAGAGAAAAGATACAGACAGACAAAGATAGTGGGAGAGAAGAGAGAGAGAGAGAAAGATACGACAGACAGAGACAGAGATAGTGGGAGAGAGAGAGAGAGAGAGAGAGAGAGAGAAATATACAGACAGACAAAGATAGAGAGAGAGAGAGAGAAAATATACAGACAGACAAAGATAGAGAGAGAGAGAGAGAGAAATATACAGACAATAGATAGAGAGAGAGAGAGAGAGAGAGAGAGAGAAAATATACAGACAGACAAAGATAATAGAGAAAGAGAGAGAGAAAAGATACAGACAGACAAAGATAGATAGAGAGAGAGAGAGAGAAAAGTACAGACAGACAAAGAATAGATAGATAGAGAGAGAGAGAGAAAATATACAGACAGACAAAGATAGAGAGAGAGAGAGAGAGAAAATATACAGACAGACAAAGAAGAGAGAGAGAGAGGAGAAAAATACAGAGACAGACAGAAAGATAGAGAGAGAGAGAGAGAGAGAGAGAAAATATACAGACAGACAAAGATAGAGAGAGAGAGAGAGAGAGAGAGAGAAGATAGAGAAGAGAGAGAGAGAGAGAGAGAGAGAAAATATACAGATAGACAAAGATAGAGAGAGAGAGAGAGAGAGAGAGAGAGAGAGAGAAGAGATACAGACAGACAAAGATAGTGGGAGAGACAGAGACAGAAACTGATATTGTCGTAAGAAAATGGGCACGGTGCGACGAGTTCAAATCCAGAAAGACGTTTGCATTTAACATAGCGCTAATACTCATGGGAAAGTTATGTAGCCAACTATTCACTCTCCATCTTCGATTAGGCAATCAGTTTTTAAAAAAAAGGAAAACTCTAAATTAAAACACCAAGGATTTACTCTGACGAATATTAAACGTATACTAATGTAGTTTTCTATTATTGTAGTTTTTCTATTATTGTTATTTTATTGTATTTTGTATTTAAAATAATAATAGATAAAATACATGTATACATAGATAAACTCCTGGCCGAAACACGTGTCAGTATAATAAAATAATATAAAATAAATCCTATTTTATCCATTCAACATTTTCTTTCCTTTATTTTTCATTTCAATATATAGTGGTTAGAGTCGTGGGTAATGGACTCGTCGATTCGAGTTCAATTCCTAGACGAAGCTATTGGCATTTCACATAGCGCTAATACTCTTGGGAACGGTATGAATCTATATATTCTCCCTCCAGCTATGGGATAAATAGTAGGGCAGACTGGGCCCTTCAAACTTGGGTAGGTAACCAGTCTAGGAGAGGGATAACTCTGAATTCAAAATTCCCTCCAGCTATGGGTTAAATAGTAGGGCAGACTGGGCCCTTCAACCTTGGGTAGGTAACCAGTCTAGGAGAGGGATAACTCTGAATTCAACATTCCTGAGGTCGGTCGTTGATTGTGTTTGTGGCAACCCTTGATGCACCAATTCTTTCCTATCGACTGTGCCAAAAAATGTGAATGGTCCAACACAAACCTTCACCACTATAACAAATCACTATGTGGGGTGTTCATTGTGTGTGTGAACCCTCATGCGTCGAAAATCGACGAGATAGTCCATAATATATATATATATATATATATATATATATAATATATATATATATATGTTGTGTGTGTGTGTGTGTGTGTGTGTGTGTGTGTGTGTGTATAATTTAATATACTAAGCGTGTTGGTAAATCCTTGCGGTGAGAAAAAACCCATTGAATAGTTTGATTGTAAAAATATACTACCAAACATCAACCAGGGAGAAAAATTTTTTTGAAAAAAAGAAAAGACCAAGATAGTCGTACCAACAAAAAATAATCTATTGGTACAGTATTTGGCCAAAATAAAAAACAATTTATATGTATATATATATATATATGTATATAAGATATATATATATTCATATAACCGCTAGGAGAATAGCTAATAAGTAAAAAGTGCTCAATACCTAAGTAGAGCAAATAATAAAGATAAATTTTATGAGTCAGACGAACCTACTATTAGTTTCGCTTAATGCTCTTCAGGGCTAAGATCTGACTCTTACCCCTGTCAGATCTTAGTCCTGAAGAGCATTAAGCGAAACTAATAGTAGGTTCGTCTGACTCATTAGATTTATCTTTTATATATATATATATATATATATATATATATATATATATATGCGTCTCTGAAAGTAAGGAACGTAGGCCATACCCTAACTCACAATGAAACCACCCTAACCGACGAATACCGTAAGAAATTAATGGCTTACAGCTGTCTTTCATCATTGATTACAGACTATTCTTTCTCTTTATACGCATTCATTGTTTAATCAATATTCCTTTTTTTGAATTGCAAAAATAAAACGAAGGTAAATGCTTTCAGACTAAAAAATAAAAAGTATTTAAAATTAAATGCTCAATTATATCGTCAATTCATTGAGCTTTCTAAATATTTCGGTGCCATCAAAGACTAACTGATCATTTACAGATATCTCGGTCAATTTGTTTCTCTTTCCATTAAATTGAACTGAAAATAACGATTCATGATTTAACTCTTTGTCTGTCAAATTTCCGTTACGGCTGTAACACATTTTCTTGCTATTTTTTTTTACCTGTATGATGGGATATTTCAAAGTGTAAGATTTCACTTCAACAATATATATATATATATATATATATATATATATATCTTATTATAATGGAGATTGTGTGTTTTTCTATCTGTAACCGAAACTATATTCCTACTCAAGTCACAATTCTCTTAGTTATTGACATCACATTCTCCATGATTTTATTTTTATCTAAACCTCAATTATTAATAAAATTGTCTTTCATTATTAATACTGTTAACTATGTCTACATACTGACAACATACAATTGCATTTATATATACCACTAATAGCGGTTAACAGTATGAATGGGAAGGCTAATTTGCATATTAATATTAAAAAATCGAATTTAATAAATATGTGCTTAGTATTATTGATTTCTAACTGTTTGGTTTTATTTTAATGAATATAAGCAAAAATCTCTTCAATGAATCTGAAATGAAATCCATTAACAAGAAAAAATAACTGTCATTTTATTCTTTACTTCCTCTTATAACTAAATACTTAAATTAGAAAAAATAACAATGAAAGACGAGAGTGATGGAAGAGTAAGTTTCAGTTGTTCTATTTTTTATTATACTGTTTAAAATCTTTTATTATACTCCCTCTGTTTCAAATCTTTTTATCTGTATTCTTATTTAGTTTCATTAGCCTTTCTAATTTAATACAATATTTTATTACATTAAAACTTAAATACTTGCACCCGGAGGGTGCATATATTTGCTAGTATATATAATATATATATATATATATATATATATATATATATATATTCTTTGGGGGTGTACCAAGTTCTTTGGTATTAGGATGATTCTAAACTGGTCCTTTCCTCCACCTATTGGGTGTTGCAAGGTTCAGGTACGGTTTAAGAGCTCAATGTTTACTTTTTATAAACAGAGCAAAGTAATTTATAAACATAGCAAAGTAATATGTCAGAATAAAAGTGATCTGAAGAAACTCGTAGGGCCTCAGATACTCACGGGTGGAAATGGACCATAATCGCTGATTACCGGGTTTTTAAGCCTTTATATATATTACTTATAAACTCTACTGGTGAGAAAAAACCCAGATAACTCAGTTTTTTTAAATAAAAAAATCCTAATATATATATATATATATATATATATATATATATATATATATAATCCAAAATAAAGTCTTATTATTATTCTAATAACCACATTCTACAAACAACTTTGCGCCCAGATTTGATATTTTTCTCGAATAGAATAAAAACAAGTGTATTGTGTGAGTTAACCGTCCCATGGGAAGAACATATAGTAGAGGCCCACTAGGAAGCACGTGGTGCGATGGTTAAAGTCATGGGAAATGGACTCGTCGCCCCGAGTTCAAATCCTGGCCGTGGTAATCGCATTTCACTTAGTGTTAATACCCTTGGGAAAGGTATGAATCCTACTCTTCCTCCAGCTATGGATAAATAGTAGGGCAGGCTGGGCTCTTTAACCTTGGTTAGGCAAACAGTCTAGGAGAAGGAAAACTCTGAATTCAAACCTGTTGAACTCCGCTTAAGAAATTGACCTTGTGTCACATCCTGCTCGTGCGGAGGAGTTGGTATATATATATATATATATAGTAGAGGCCCACGAAATGAATAGATCAAAGTATGCCGAGCTACTGGTGCAATGTCGAACCAACGGTTAGAAAGCACCGTGCCTCCCAATTGTAGTGGGTTCAAGGGGTTTACGGCAAGGTCAGTGTATAAAGGTTTATCAGATTTTGGACTTGTCGGGGCCAAAAAAGGGACGGAACTTCAATCAATCATTGACACAGCCAAAAGAACCGCAAAATGGCTATGGTTAAAGAGAAATAATACATGAAAGAATACTCAAGAAAATCCCAAGCGATGCAAAGAAAGAGAATCAACCCCGAGAAAACAGCCCAACAAAAGAAGATGGCGGCTGAATTAGCAGCAGAAGAGTTAACAAGTAAGAATCCTCATCTCATCTCATATCATCTCATCCCCGTCCCCGTTTATATACCGGATTTGTTGAACGCGTATATAACAATTTTACGAGAGGATGCCAATCTCTATTAATGTTCAGTGTCTACATCTGTATGTTCTTTGGATTATTTCCTTCTGCCTCTATACTTGACCCCTTCTTGAACTTTGCCAAGACCATCATCTTCAATCCCATCCAACTATATTTGATTCAACCAACTATGTTACATACAATGATCATTCAAAAATGTGGGTTTCTGAAAACTCATTACATGTCAGGTTCTGCTTTTTAAAATTCTTTCAAACTCATTTTTCCCCATTTGACCCTAATAGATACTACCACTCCGGTTCAGAGTGGAACTGGCAGTAATTGTGAGGAAGACCGGTTGAGAACCCCTCAACCGGTCTAGGAGAAGGAAAACTCTGAAGTCAAACCGCTTAAGAAAATAACCTTGTGTCGCATCCTGCTCGTACGGAGGAGTTGGTAAATATGTATATGATAATAAAGGGTTGGTGGTATGCCATAAGGGTAATAGGGTTGGGACAATCATAGAGGTGCTAGGGCTTGACGTGACCGACCGATTGATTGGAGATGGTATCTCCATCCACCTGTATAACCTAAGTAAGGTCCAAAGTGGTGTAAAGCAAGTCATAGACAGCTCAGTCATCAGGGTGAAAATATTTGGAGTATGATAAAAAGGAAAGCTGTCTCATAAGATATATGCTAATGAATATACCCCGTGGGAAGCAATTTACAATGAGTGGGAAAACATTTCTATTGAATAATGTAAGGAATTGAATGCCAGAACAGATTTGATGAAATAGAATCACGTGATAAATTAAATATTTAATAGTGCTCAAAGGAAAAAAACAGTAAAAATCTTAAAACAATGAAGGGGTAAAATTGAACAAAAGAATTCCCCGGGAAATGACAAAACGATTCAACCAAAAATAAAATTGTGGGCTATTTGGTTTCTTATATATATATATATATATATATATATATATATATATATATATATATATATATATATATATATAATACAAAAACAATTAAACAGACACACATACACATATACAGTTATCTTAACCAATCCTCACAATCCAATTTTCTAGACTGACAACTGTGGTACCACCATCCACCCTTCTGACACTCCCCATCTAGAGAGAAGAAAATCCAAGTTTTCCTTTTCTAGTTGCCTAACCAAGGTTAAAGAGCTCACTCTGTCCTACTATTTACCCATAGCTGGATTCATAGTTGGATTCATCCGTTTCCCAAGGGTATCAGCGCTATGTGACATTTAATCAGCCCCGTCCAGGATTTGAACTCGGTTCGTTGTATCCATTTACTACGACGATAACCATTACACGACGCGCCTCTTTACTGTTTACAAAAAGGTTTGAGGACTCTAGTGAATTCATTTCCGCTTAGAAATGTAGCAATTAAATATTCTCCTATATTTGACAGCCGCATCTGACCGCACGGGTAAGAGGCTTGGCGTACGAAAGTTCATTCGGGTCTCAAACCCGGCCAGGGGTAGCTGTTAAGTTATAACCGCACTGATGAGAGGTGATACCTCGAAACACGTGTCTGTGGATTACTTATTATATATATAATATATATATATATATATATATACTTATACTAGCAGAAGTACCGGTCCATAACCGGAGTAAAATAATTTTAAGAACGCCAGTGATCGACAGAAAAAAGAGGCAGAGAGGAGTAAGAGAGGAAAATAATTTAGCGAATTCTCATTAAATTAAGAAAAAAAATCGCTAGGAAACCATACATTACAATGTTTGTTTATTTCACTAAAATATTAAAAGCGTCCCTTTGTGGCCTAAGGATTAAATTTGAAAATGCGATCGTCATAGTTTTTAGAATCCTAAAAAGTCGTCCAGGTTTTCGCTAGATTCCGGTTTTCTCATAGAAAGTGAATGTCTCACAAATTTCACATTCGGATTTTTGATAAAAATGGCGTCTAACCTCGTGTTTACAATCAATATATTTTGTTCTAAGAAATAAATCCATATTTATTCTTGATATTTCTTGGTTATCAAAAAAAAAAATTTACAATTAGTACTAAATTACAAAACAGGAAATTTTCGAAGAATTATATAGAAAATTTGCCCAAGAAATGTGTTATATTTAAATATATCGGGTGTAATATTTTACATAACAGAATTGGCTTACGGCTAATGAAGGCAGACTTGGTATTTTCACAAAGTGGCCCACACTGGTTAAGTGGTGTCACAAGTATATGTATTTACCAACCCCTCTGCACGAGCAGGATGTGACAAATGGTCAATCTTTTAAGCGCAGTTCAACAGGTTTGAATTAAGAGTTTTCCTTCTCCTAGACCGGTTGCCTAACCAAGGTTAAAGAGTACAGTCTACCCTACTATTTATCCACAGCTGGAAGGAGAGTAGGATTCATACCTTTCCCAAAGGTATTAGCGCTAAGTGAAATGCAATTACCACATCCAGGATTTGAACTCGGGGCGACGAGTCCATGATTTTAACCGTTACACCACGCGCTTCCCTTGGTGTCACAAGTATATGGGCATCCAAAAATGATCAAACTCGGTATTGTAAGGGATCTTCGACTGAATATTTGACTAATGCGATAAGTTCGTTTAATGTGAATGAGCCGCAAATCTGGTCAAAAATTGCATAAAATTCCATTGGCATTCCTTTTTCTGGGTGCCTAAGACACCAGCAAAACAGACGCGCACTTTCAAGGGGGGGGTCATGCCGAAGAGAGATGGTACCTGGAATCAAGCGAAACTTTTGCAGCTTCCGTCCAGGCGAAGATACTAAATTTTCATCTTCGACCAGGCCGAGCATTTACTGTCAAAAGACATAACACTGAAGGCGGCGTACGGCGAATTATATTCACCTGAACATGTTCATTTATAGAGTGAGTGGGTTAAACTACAGCGGGTCTTTCTGTACTTACTTATGGATAATTATGAAGAGTTCCAAAAAGCTTTTGATTTTCGTTTAATTAATTAATTAGCACAAAATAATAATTAAATTGTGTGTGTTTCTTAGTTATAAGCATATTAAAGTATATGCAAGATTTCAGATCTGAATGACTTATATTCTCGGAGTTTTAGGTCGACACTAACATACTGTGGGAGTCCTTGAGACTTATATATAGTATATATATATATAATATATATATATATATATATTATATATATATATATTGTTACGGTAGATAAATAGATAGACAGACAGACAGATCGAGAGTCTCAGTATTTATTAGCAGAATAAGATAGATCGATCGATTTTAAAGCATCGTTTATGATCAGGACAAAGTGCTTTCTCTTGGTGATAGGCGGCTAATAAGCTGCTTTTGAAACCAATGGTAACAAACGCTTTTTTAATTTTTTAGTATCTCATCTGAAACAGACACACAAACACACACAGTGACAGAGACACAGAAACAGAAACACACCACACACACACACACACACACATACACACACAGATATATATATTATATATATATATATATATATATATATATATATATATATATATATATATAAAGGTGGCTTACCGGTGAATATGGGCACGATCGTTGGAGGTGCAAAAAATCCAGGGGTTAAGTCAGCGATATAACAAATACAAAGTGCTCAATGCAAAGTAGAGCAAATTTATTAAAGAAATGGATACAATAGAGACCTACTCGAGTTTCACCATAAGGATCTTCAGGGTTAAATCCACTGAATTAATCGAGGTACCGGTTAATTGTAATCGGCTGCAATTAATCGGAACCTCGATTAATTCAGTGGATTTAACCCTGAAGATCCTTATGGTGAAACTCGAGTAGGTTTCTATTGTATCCATTTCCTTAATAATAATAATAATATATATATATATATATATATATATAATATATATATATATATATTATAGTTTGCGGCAGATAGATAGATAAATAGACAGATAGATCGATATTTCCAGTATTTATTAGCAGAATAAGATAGATCGATTTTGAATAATATTAATCTTCTATTCTCCTGCCATCGGATATTTTGCTTGTAATCCGTTTTACTTACTATTTACTAAGCTTGATCATTTAGCTCAAAACTCTAAACTGAATCTCCTCGTTTATTTAAGCCAATGAAAATCGGCTGCTGTTTTCCGTCTTGGATTGCTAAGATTCATTTCATTCAACTCATCGCATTGTGGCCGACAAAGAACCGCCTTTTATGCATGTCATTTTCGTTTTATTTATCTATTTCTTTTATTTATTTATTTCAGGCAGAAAACAACCAGTCGTTTTCCTACAATGACGAAACGTTTACAAAGAGGATTGAATTGCTTTTTGATTTGAGTTATATCACGCGCTAATACAAAGCAGTAATCAGTGAATTCAGGACTAGCTTACGTCGAAACATATGTACTAAATTCTCCATTCCTTTTTGTTAAAAGGCGTATCAAACAACGTGTGTTATTTATGGTTTGTTTTGTTTTACGGCATATCAACCTCAGTGGGTCATTTAATGCCTATAAAGTTTTGAAATAAATCAATTCTTAATGGATAATACAATTCTTTTTTTATAAATACATTTTTCAATTTAACCCATAGATGGGACCCTAACAGGTACTACCACTCCGGGTCAGAGGGGACCAGGGAGCAATGGTGATGAATGGGGTGCTCCACATTCCCCAAACCTCCAAAACTGGAACCTCACCATCAGATAGTTTAACGTCATTCCCAGGACATGTAGACCCGCAGACACCGCCTTCTAGCACCCATATGATAAAAGGGGTTGGGGCTTGCCATAAGGGCAATAGGGTTGGGAAAATCATTGGGCTTGACGTGACCAGCCGATTGATCGGAAGGGGCCTCTCCGACCGCCCGTCTAGCCCAAGATAGAGTCAAAGTGGAGTATTTCATGTCATGAACTGTTCATCCACCTGGGCTCTATCCTTAAGCATCACGGGTCGCCACCCACGGCCAACAGGTGGCCCCATTGAGGGAGTCTTACCCCTCTGCAGAGGTGCAGTCGGTGCATTTTAACACCCCAGCCGACAGGGCGGGTGTGTTATTTAATGACAAAGCCATCCTTGTAGAAGAATAGTAGTGTTACTATTTATTCTATGACGAAAACATTTTGTTTTATTCATTCTTGTTAGCTTTTTTTTTGTTTTTATTTTCAAACTGAATTTTTTAAACACATTTTTCAATGTTAATTTTTGATCCATTTCACCCATGAAAATGTCGGATACCCAGATTTCAGATAATGTTTTTTTTTTCTTTCTTTTTTGGGTTTGTGGTATGTCAACCCTTGTTGGGTTATTTTATACCAAAGACATTTTGTTCTATTCATGCTTGATGGGTATTCAATTATTTTTAACTCAATGTTTTTAACACATTTTTTAAAAACTCGTTATTTCTATTGTACCCATACATGGGCCCTAACATGTACTACCACTCCGGATCAGAGTGGACCTGGAAGTTATGGCGATGAAGGGGTACGCCATAGTCCACAGAAGTCCAAAATTGGAACATCAGCATTAGATGCAGTTCATTTTTAAACACATTTTTAATACTTAAAAAAAACTATTTAATGCATAAATAATAGTTACTAATAGTTACATTAACCCCGCTTTATGTTGAACCAGAGTTCCAGATTTCGGGATCAATCAAATGTGTGTAGGTTCATTAAGAATCAAATTGAGGAGTTTATAATTTCTATACTTACATGAATCTATATCTGCTATTATTCGCTTATGATTTTTCTGCTGATCGGACATTTTTCACCCTATAAAATTGTTCAAAATTGAAATATTTCTCATCTAAATGTTATTAATTTATCTATTAAGTATTTTTGCATGTGCATCAGGAAAATTGAAATGATGAACGTGTAAGTCTTTTTGTACTGAAATTGTTTTGTTAATTTTTTTTTTTTTTTTTTTTTAAAACGATTACTTTAATTTTTCGATTTATTAACATTCAATAGATTTTCGTTTAGGAAAATTTAATTCCTAAAAGATTTATATTTTTATTCTTAATATTAAAATGGAATAAATTAAATGATAGTAAATACATTGCCAATGTTTAATAGAACAAAATGTATATCAATTTTAAAATTATTGTTTAATTTACATAGGTAGGGTAGATTAAATTGTGATAGTAATAATATAAATCAATCTTTGTATTGGTTTTAATTTGAGGTACAAGAAATTATGTTACTAAGGGCATATTTATCATGATACCCTGTTAACAATATACCAAATAAAATTATTCTCGTAGGGTTCATTTAATTACTTTTAGAAGAATAAATTTAGTTCTAAAAATAAATACAATACCCAAAATATTCTAGACTAAAACAAAACCCATAAAACATAAATTTTGAAAATTACTTTAAAAATGATCTACCTCATTTTTAGAATTGGAAGGAAGGCATCAAAATTGTTCCACATATCTGCAATTCTTTTTGAGAACATTGACAATCAATGAAACATTTAGAATTATTGCTTATTTGGATTACAAGAACATATAATTTTATTATATTTAAAAAAATGCAAGCAAACGAATAAATAGATAATTATATAAACATATGACTGAAAACTATTTAGTGCCAGTTTATTATTGTGACAGAGAACACGAGGTAAGTGGTGGGCGTGAAGGCTTGCCGTATTCTCGAAGGAAGCGGACTAGGCTATGCCTGGCGTGTATGACTGATCCAGAATCGAACCCGCGTCCTTCAGAATGCGCGGGCACCGGAGTCGAGATGCCACAGTCCTGTATGTGAGCGCCAGATGCCCGGATGATAGCTGCGAGCATTCCAGCGGTTGGGATTGGGTTGACAGTACCGTGTGTGGGGCACAGACGTCCGGATGATAGGGGGAAACGGTGTATAAGTAGAAGGCAACCCCCAGAAGTGGGGTGACGGCAGAAACGAGTGCTACATTAACTGCTAATGATTGTGATGGTGAGGGTGAGGGCGACGGTGTTGGCGTTTTAGCCTGCGAGAAGGCATTGGACTCGTTTCTTTTTCCTCTACGTCTCAACAAAAACCTGTTGAGTTAAATATCTATTTTTCACCCTCTATTTTTTCCTACTATATTATTTTATTTACTCTAAGTGTGAAGAATCTAGGTTTTCCTACTGTTTACTCATAGCTGTGCATAGAACAAATGTATTCAAGCCTTTCTCAATGTCTTTAGCGTGAAGTGAAATGCAAACAACCTTTTCCAAGATTTGAACTCGGAGCCTACGATTCCACTTCCTACGTCCATAACCGTAACGCTAAGATAGTGAAATAATGGATTGGTAAGGTTGATCTACTTTTATTTTTTTAGGGGGTGCTCGTTGTGTACTGGTTATTCTCGTTGGAAATGTACACAGCAAACTTAGTCCACATTCTGAAAGAGGCTGTTTGCATTTCCGGATAGCACTAATACTCTTAGGAAAGGTACAAATCAAACTAACCTCCCTCCAGTTATGGGTAAATAGTAAGACAGACTGGGCCCCTTAACCTTGGTATGTCAACCGGTCTAGGAGATGGAAAACTCTGAATTCAAATCTTTTAAACTCGACTTAAAAATTGGCGTTGTTTCATATGCTGCTCTTGTGAAACGGTTAGTGAATACATACGAGGTATGTCAGAAAAGTTCCAGTACTAGTCTCGCAAAAAATTATTTCAAATCCAAACTACAAACTACAAGTCATCCCCTTCAAAGTAATCCCCCTGGAGTCTAATGCACTTTCCTATCCTTCTCTGCCTCGTTTGCATGCATTCTCGGAAGGATTCTTCCGGGATTCTCCGTAACTCTGTCGTCACGGCCTTTTTGATGTCATGAACATCCTCAAAAGGGTTTTCCTTGATGACCCCCTTGAGTTTAGGGAAGAGGAAAAAATCACATGGAGCCAGGTTGGGCGCGTAGGGAGGTTGCTCCAGTACAGTGATGTTCTGCTGGGCCAGGAATTCTCAGATACCCAGGGAAGTGTGGGCTGGTGCATTGTCATGGTGAAGCACTCATGAGTTGTCCTGCCACTTCTTCCACCTCTTCTCGCGCACTGAACAAAGCACACCCGGCAGTATCTCTTTGTAGACATGCTTGTTTATTGTCTGGCCCTGTGGCAAGAACTCACATCGAAATTTTCTGACATACCTCGTACTCCTTTTCTTTTCTCTGTCTCATTCAACCTCTCTTTTAAAGTAGTGGTTTGTTGGCTGGTTTTTCGGGTCATTTAATGCCGAATAAAATCATTTATTTACATTATTTTTACAGGTTATTTACGTGCAGGTGCAGGTGTGGGCTGATTTTAAATCACTGACGCACGAAATTTAGAAAACCCTCTTAAACACACCGGTCTCCAGCTACTGCCTTCAGGGCTACAAAAAAGAAAGGTAGTATTGTATTGGCATTGCAGTCTTGGAAGTTATAGTTCTTGTCTCCCTGAAGTTACAGCGCCTCCTGCGATTGGGAAATCCAATGTTCGAAAGAACAGCCTCCACCACAGAAGTCGCACGTGAAGGCTGACCCCGTAGATGTTGATGTGCCGGTGCTTTGTTGCTGGTGTGGACTGATTTTAAATCACTGACGCAGGGGAAAAAAAACCCTCTTAAACAGCTATCTTAACACACCGGTCTCCAGCTACTGCCTTCAGAGCTACAAAAAAGAAAGGTATTATTGTACTGGCATTGCAGTCTTGGAAGACTCTATAGTTCTTGTCTCCCTGAAGTTACAGCGCCTCAGCTATCTCAGCACACCGGTCTCCAGCTACTGCCTTCCGGGCTACAAAAAAGGAAGGTAAAATAATTAAAATATAAGGACGTTTCAATCCTTCTTTAAAAACCCTGTGTCTCTCAGTATTCATCAGAATGCGGTTTTATATCAATTAAAAATAAGCGTAAAAGAATTTGACAAAGTGCTACTGTTCAACGAACACCCTTGTCCATTTTTAATTCTCACTACAGAAACGAAGCGAAAAAAATTAGAACCCAGTTATAGATCCAATTAACCTCACGTCAAATGCATAACTCCTAATTGATCCTGGTCGTAATAAGTTGGAAGCGCATCAATTAAAATATCCCATTTATTGCACTGAATAATTAATAGATGCAATTAAACATGTCTCATTGATTGGGCGCGGATGACAGAGGACAAAAGAGGAATTTCAATATTAATTAACTTAATGAAATATGGAACGTTGTCAGATGGATTTGCTGCGTGGCAAAAGGGGTCGGATGATTTTATTTTTTTTTTTTAGACGTTTGCCAAATTCGATAGGTATCAGAAAAAAAAATCTAAATTGTACAGCGTGGGCCAAAATATCATTCCGAATAAATCAACCATAATTACATAAAACAAGCCGCTGGAAATGAAAATAGAAAATTAAATTCTTATTATATCTATCATAACCAATGATATTATACGGAGAGGGCGGTTCAACATATGCCATTTTGTTTAGGGCAGGTATAATTATCAACACAGGAACATACATCAAAATGAAGCTGGTCATCTGTACATTACGTTCCTACTCCTCCACATAGTCCCCGTTTCTCTCAATAGCAATGTTCCACCTTCTAATGAGAGCATGTATCCCTGCCCCGTAAAATTCTTTTGACTGTTCTTTGAGCCACTTCTTCTCTGCAGATTTTACTTCCTCGTCAGTGGAATAATATTTGCCTCCCAAACCCTCTTTCATTGGACTGAACATATGATAGACTGAAGGCGCTAAATCTGGTGGGTATGGAGGGACCGGTAAAGTTGCCTACCTGAATAAGGTGATTTTCGCGCTTGTCCTCATGTTTTTGTGGGGGTCGAGCATTGTCATACAGAAGAATGACATGGTTTATTGGCAATTGAGGTCATCAGATTCTGGCTCTGAGCCTCATTAGGGTTTCAATGTAGAGCTTAGTTTTTGTTTTTTTTAAAGAACTTCACATGAAATAACGAGAATGGCATTACTTTTTGAATCACCCTCGTATATTATTAGCCGGACCCATGGATATACCCCAGTATGATAATTTAATTATTACAACGTTTGATAAGTTTACTTAAGAGCTATCGCAACATACTTCAATATGTAAAAAGTATAATAATCTTGATTTAAATCTCTCTCTCTCTCTCACTCACTTACTCACACACTGTGCCAATGGATGCATACAAAACACAGAACAAATAAGTTCTAACAATTAACAAGACAAAACTTACACTAAATAGAGGAGGGTAAAATGCGGTATAGCCAAACGCAATAAAGACTGTCTGTCTTTAGAGCGCTCGCTGTAGACACAAAGCACATCTGAACTATTGCTTTATGGCTGATAGGCCACTTTAATCGAAGGCTATTTTAATGCTATGGGCCAGTCCATCTGGCAGAGTGCTGAAGGGGTGTTAGATACTCTACGACAATATTCAAACAAAAATAATGAAAGTTAAAACTGCACTTAGGGAAGACATGACTTTCAGACCATCCTGAAGTAACACCGTGACTATAAACGATGAGTATCTACTTTATGGCTTCTGTTGCTGCTGCTGCTGTTGTTGATCATGATCATGATCACGGTTATGATGAAGTTATTTAGAGTGCCTGTGGTATTAAAAAACTCAACACGGTTTGGCATGCCACAAAACCAACCAACTAACTCTCATATGCATAAATAGATTTTAGATGGAGTTAAGAAGTTGCATAGATCAAGGCCTAACCTGTAGATATGGCCATCAGTGGCTTCGACCCTGAACCGTATAAGCTAACAGCGTTGATCCCAGGGGGCTATCCCCCTAGGCAATACCCCACCCCTTGATTTAAATGGACAGGGCTGGGTTTATTGCCCAGTGCCTGAGGCGCCCTCTTGAGGGGGAATGCCGACGGGATCAACACATTCTTGCACCTGCCACCCACGAGTCACGGCTTGTGGGTGGACCCACAATAATAGGACCTTGTGCCTAACCCGTACACGTGGTAAATACTAGATCTATGCCTAACCTCTTGAGCCCCTCACTTCACTTCAAATCCCACAGCAAGGTGGAGTCCAAGACAGCCAGAGGAGACTAAGTTTTAGTGAATGGCCAGAGCAAGCCTTGATGCAAGGAATGTTCTTGCACTATATGACATGTGTACTTGATAGCCTTTGACCCTACAAGAGGGTTCAATCCCTCTTTGACAGGTCTTCTCTAGCCACCATCTTTATCGGGTAAGCCTGCTGCTCAGTCAATATTCATCATCAGGTAGAAGCTATTATTATAGTTTTCAACAGCGACGACATAATACACGTGTTACGTTTCGGAATGATACACTTGAGAAAGATATGAATCTTCTCGTCTTGCCCACTATGGGTTAAATCGTACCACCACTGTTATTCTACAAGAGATGTGGTACCAATGGCATAGTGAATAACGTGTTGGACTGCAACATAGTACGTGGGTTAGTAAAAAAGTAATGTCATTTTGTTTAGGACAGGTATAATTATCAACACAGGAACATGTATCATACATCAAAATGAAGCTGGTCCTCTGTGGATCATATCCCTACTTCTCCACATAGGTGAGTCAAAACGTAATGCCATTTTGTTTAGAACAGGTATAATTACCAACCCAAGAACATGTATCATACATCAAAATGAAGCTGGTCCTCACTACTTCTCCATCGTTTCTCTCAATAGAATTATTCCACCTTCGAATGAGAGCATGTATACCTGCCCCGTAAAATACTGTTAACTGTTCTTTGAGACACTTCTTCGCTACAGTTTTCACTTCCTCATCCCTGGAATAATGTTTGCCTCTCAAACCCTCTTTCTTCGAATCGTAGTTTGAATGCGCTAAATCTGGCGAGTATGGAGGATGCGGTAAAGTTGTCTATCAGAATGAGGCGATTTTCACCCTTGCCCTGATGTTCGTGTGTGCTCAAGCATTGTCATGTAGAAGGAGGACATTGTCGATTGGCAAGTGGGGTCTTACTCGTCAGATTCTTGCTCTGAGCCTCGATAGGCTCTTAATGTAGCGCTTAGTTTTATAATTAAAAAAAAACTTGACATAAAATAAAGAAAATAGTATTACTTTTTGACTCAACCTCGTGCATCTATTATTCCCAAAATAGGTATTATTCCTCTCAAAGATACTTACAAAATCAATAAACAAAACAGCAATTGTTAAAAAAACAAAAACAAAACAAAAACAAAACAAGACAAAGAGAGATAAAAACAAAACTAGATGATTAAAAAAATGAAAATGAATAATTGAACATATTCATCCATTTGCAACCTAATTAACATGTCGTCAGTATCAATTAGCCATTTCCAAAACAAAATATGCAAATTAACTAATCCCATTAGGACAAATTGGCAGCGTTACTGGAGGTATCTCTTTTTATGACCTCCCACCAGGATTAAAATTAAGTCGATTTCATGTGATGGGT
>CM042156.1:16803527-16808666 GCA_023376005.1 Doryteuthis pealeii
GTGGCTTAAAGTCGGTGTCAGCAATACAGCGAGGTAGTCTATCCCCTTTTCAGTAACGCTAGACCAAGGAGATTATGGTGGGGCGCTACACCTACGATCAGCTACTCATTTTACCTCACAGATCCATGTGCTTCTCATAACCAAACATATCCTTCTAAATTTTGACAGCCTTAAACATATCCGCATTAATTACTTTCAAGCTAGAAACTTGAGGGAAATCTTTAAGAATACAAACCCTGAAAACATTTTAAATTTTCTAAAAAAAAAGCAACCTTTTCAACAAGATATAACAAAACATAACCGAATATATCCATAGAACCACTACTTTAAAGACTGAAATCCAAAATAACCTTTTTGGCATTAAATGACCCTCAGAGGTTGATATGCCGTTAAACAAAACTCAACCCGCATAAAACCACTACTTTAAAGACTGAAATCCATAATAACCTTTTTGGCATTAAATGACCCACAGTTGATATGCCGTTGAACAAAACTCAAACTCAAACTCAAATACGCTGAGTGGGTGAGGGCCGTTATCGACCCCAGAACCTTGTGGTTCCTAGTCCGATGTTCTACCGACTGAGCTATACCAGCTCTAAATTGATCTATATACAAAGTTGTTATTTAAAAAAAGAGAAGATAGATGGAAGATAATGATAAGAATAAGAATAAGAAATAGTGAATGCCTATCTAGTAAAAAGAAAAAAGTTACAAAAATGGCGACCATGTTCCATATGTAACGTATCATGATAATAGTAAAAATAATCGTCGTATACATATCTCATTTTCTGTGCCACGTGGAGAGGCTCGAATCCCGTTGCTGGGCTGATGCGGAGTTGACTGAAAATTCCTTGATGTTTGGAGTATGGAACCGACCTGGGATGCTGGGTGCATCTTGCCTTGTGTCATTTATGTTTTTTAATAACACAAGGCGACATCTTTTTCTCATCAGATTTCTATTTTCCCTCAAGTCAAAACTGCCCTGAGTAATAGCCACGTCTCCTCCAGTTAGGTCATTATGCCAAATTCTTCTAGCATTCTCACTTCTCACTCTTCCTCTTTGCCACTTCGCCATGTGACACTTCTCGACAGATAAATGCCATGTAGCATTAAGTTGATTCATCCCTAAAGATTGTCCATGCTAACCTACTGGCTCTTTCCACTCTCTCTGTCTGTCTCTCTCTCTCTCTCTGCACCCCCTCTCTCTCTCTCTCTCTCTCTCTCTCTGTCCCCTCTCTGTCTCTCTCTTCTCTCTATCTGTCCCCCTCTCTGTCTCTCTCTTTTCTCTCTCTCTCTCTCTCTCTCTCTCTCTCTCTCTCTCTCTCTCTCTCTGTCCCCTCTCTCATGTTGCGCATTACACTTGCTACCATGGAGTTGCAGAGGAGTAAGATTCCTCCCAATGGGGTCACCGGTGAGTGGCAACCCGTGATGTTTAGAACAAATCCCGGTGGCGAACAGTCGATGACATGCAACACTTACCGGTGACCCCATTGGAAGGAATCTTACTCCTCTGCAACTCCATGGTAGTAAGTGTATGCGCAACATGAGAGAGAGGGCAGTGAGAGAGAGGACAGAAAGAAAAGAAAGAGATAGAAAAGAGAGAAGACAGAGAGAAAGAGAAAGAGAGAAGGAAGGGACAGAAGAGAGAGAAAGAGAGAGAGAGTCATTTATTTAGGCTAGATTTATGCCCCCTCCGATAAATCGGGTGGTCACGTCAAGTCCTTGCACCTATATGATTATCCTGATCAGTGTTTATCCTTACTTGAATTTAGTATTTAAATAACGTGAGAGACAGACTAGGATAGATAGATAGATAGATAGATAGGTATTAACAGACTGAGATAGATAGATGGGAAACAGAAAGATAGATAGATAGATAGATAGGTATTAACAGACTGAGATAGATAGATGGGAAACAAAAAGATAGATAGATAGATAGATAGATAGATAGATATTAACAGACTGAGATAGATAGATGGGAAACAAAAAGATGGAAAGAAAGAAAGAAAGATAAATAGATAGATAGATAGATAGATAGATAGATATTAACAACTGAGATAGATAGATGGGAAACAAAAAGAAAATATAGATAGATAGATGGATAGATATATATTAACAAACTGAGATAGATAGATGGGAAACAGAAAAAGAAATATATATATATATATATATATATATACATATTAGAGAGAGAGAGAGAGAGAGAGAGAGAGAAGAGATAGATAGATAGATAGATATTAACAGACTGAGATAGATAGATGGGAAACAGAAAGATAAATAGATAAATAGATAGATAGATAGATAGATAGATAGATAGATATTAACAGTCTGAGATAAATTGCTGCGAAACAGAAAGAAAGATAGATAGATAGATAGATAGATAGATAGATAGATATTAACAGACTGAGATAGATAGATGGGAAACAAAAAGATAGATAGATAGATAGATAGATAGATAGATAGATATTAACAGACTGAGATAGATAGATAGATAGATAGATAGATATTAACAGTCTGAGATAGATTGCTGCGAAACAGAAAGAAAGATAGATAGATAGACAGATAGATAAATATTAACAGACTGAGATAGATAGATGCAACAGACATAACGTGAGACAGATATGATTATCCTGATCAGTGTTTATCCTTACTTGAATTTAGTATTTAAATAACGTGAGACAGACAGACTAGGATAGATAAATCGGGTGGTCACGTCAAGTCCTTGCACCTATATGATTATCCTGATCCTATTGCTTTTACGGCAACCCATATCCCTTTTTATCGTAGATGTGCTAGAAGAGGATGGTTGGGCATCTTAGAGTTCTGGGTATGACGTTAAACTTCATCTAGTGGGGAAGTACCAATTCCGGAGCTCTGTGGATTGTGGAGTACCCCTTTTAACGCCATTACTATCAGGTCTACCCTGACACGGAGTGGTATCACCTGTTAGTGTCTCATCTATGGGTTAAGTAGAATAAAAAAATGAATTTTTAAAAATGACTTTTAAAAAATTGATCCCTGATCATCAAGAATGAATCTATTTCAAAACTTCGTCGGCATAAAATAACCCACTGATGTTGATATGTCGTAAAATAAATAAAGAAACAAACAAATTGACCAAGTAAGTGACATTTTTTGCCCACTTCGTGTTATATCCAGGTCAACACGCACGGCTGTTGTCTGCTCGTAATGACACCGACATAACTGTCACCCTGTTAGGTGACAATGAAAGGAAAGTGGTCCTCTTTGTTTAGCATTTCTATTTTAATGAGAAAAGTAGCCATAGTGGAAACTTAAAGGAGTAGACATTTTTTTAAAAAAATGAGTATCAAAATGTTTAAAAAATTGAGTTAAAAAAATAATTTTTAACCAACAACAATGAATCGCCTTGTAACGTTAAGCCCTATCACCTATATGATTGTCCCAACCCTTTTGACCCTATGGCAAGCCCAAACCCTTTTTATCATATTTATGCTAGATGGCGGTAGCTCAGGGTTTTAGCATACTGAGTATGACGTTGAACTATCTGATAGTGATTTTCAGCTCTGGAGCTCTGGGGAATGTAGATTACTCCCTCATCGCCATTACTCCGAGGTTCATTCTGACCCGGAATTGTGATATCTGTTAGGGTCCCATCTATGGGTTAAATAGAAGGAAGTGAGTTTTAAAAAGGTGTTTAAAAATTTATTTAAATTGAGTGCCTATAACGAATAAAAACAAAAACGTCTTCGGCATAAAATGACCCCAACAGGTGTTAACATCCGTAAAACCCAACCAAGCGACCAACCAACCAACCAATCATAGAATAAATAAATTTAGCGATGCTCCCTCCAGTGAACAGACAAAACACATTTGTCGCCATTCAGGTTAAAAGCTGCCGAGGGCAATCAGAGGGATGATCTTTTGGCTATAGTTATTTACTGAGCTTGTAAGCTTATGTGGTAGGAAGCGCGTGGTGTAATGGTTAAAGTCATGGGAAATAGACTCGTCGCCCCGAGTTCAAATCCTGGACGTGGTAATTGCATTTCACTTAGCGCTAATACCCTTGGGAAAGGTATGACTCCCACTCTCCCTCCAGCTATGGGTAAATAGTATGACAGACTGGGCTCTTAACCTTGGTTAGGCACCGGTCTAGGAGAAAAGAAAACTCTGAACTCAAACCTGTTGAACTCCGCTTAAGAAATTGACCTTGTGTCACATCCTGCTCGTGCGGAGGGTTGGTATATATAAGTAATATATTATATATATATATATATATATATATATATATATATAAGCTTATGTGGTGTAATGGTAATAAATTAGATTAGTAGAGCATTGGTAGTGAGTTCATTCTCACTGGACGCCCCATACGTCTGGCCTTGTGCCACATAAAAGCAAGCTTAATTAAATAACTATATACAAAAATTCATGAAACCTACTCATTCTGTCATGGTTAGCAGCAAGATCGCAGACATTAAGTAAGTTCGATCACACTGGCGCGCCCTTAACTTCTGCCTTTGCGACATTCAAAGCTCAGCCTATAAATAACCGTCATAATACAATTATTGAACAACCTGCACTTTGGTTTAATGGTTTTACCAAGCTAGTATCGCCAGGAACCGATTCGGTAGTCGAGTTCAATTCATCACTTGGCTACCCCAATACATTTCAGGCGTTGCAATGACCACATGTAAGCATAAATAAATATATATTACAAAATTATGGAGCACCTCCGTCGGTATAATGGTTAACGAAGCAAGATCTATATATATACATATATATTAAAGATATATTTTAATAGATGATAAGTATACTGTATATAATTATATCATAGTGAAATCTATCTGTTTTCGATTAATTGGTGTAGCGAAAGACCAAGCAGCGTGACAATGTGGGAGGGAATCGATTGTTTTGCAAGGAATATATTTTAGTCGTCATGTTGTCAAACGAAGGATAACAAGAGCTGTCCGTAGCAAAATATTATCGAGATAAGTAGAATGAGTGAGAGGGCGAGAAAAGGCGAGAGGAGAGAGAGAGAAGGAGAGGAGGGAGGGTGGGAAAGAGAGAGAGAGAAAAGTGAAAGAAAGAATAGTACTACAATCGTTGTTGCTTTAAATAAATATATTTATTGCAATAGTGAGAAACTCGACAGCTTAC
>CM042156.1:16808766-16818766 GCA_023376005.1 Doryteuthis pealeii
GATTCATACTTTCCCAAAGGTATTAGCGCTA
The DNA here is from genome assembly GCA_023376005.1 of Doryteuthis pealeii. NCBI lineage: Eukaryota > Metazoa > Mollusca > Cephalopoda > Myopsida > Loliginidae > Doryteuthis > Doryteuthis pealeii. The sequence goes on from CM042156.1 coordinate 16,808,798, forward strand.
AGTGAAATGCAATTACCACATCCAGGATTTGAACTCGGGGCGACGAGTCCATGATTTTAACCGTTACACCAACGCGCTTCCCTTGGTGTCACAAGTATATGGGCATCCAAAAATGATCAAACTCGGTATTGTAAGGGATCTTCGACTGAATATTTGACTATCATCAAGTCAAATGCGATAAGTTCGTTTAATGTGAATGAGCCGCAAATCTGGTCAAAAATTGCATAAAATTCCATTGGCATTCCTTTTTCTGGGTGGCCTAAGGCACCGGCAATAAACTCAGACGCGCACTTTCAAGGCAGGGGAGGGGGTCAGGTGCTGTCGAGAGAGATGGTACCCTGGAATCAAGCGAGAAACTTTTGCGGCTTCTCGGTCCAGGCGAAGATACTAAATTTTCATCTTCAACCAGGCCGAGCATTTACTGTCAAAAGACACAACACTGAAGGCGGCGTACGGCGAATCATATTCCCCTGGACAGGTTCATTTATAGGGTTGGTGGGTTAAACTACTGCGTGTCTTTCTGTACTTACTTATGAAGAATTATGAAGAGTTCCACAAATCTTTTGATTTTCGTTTAATTAATTAATTAGCAAAAAGTAATAATTAAATTTTGTGTGTTTTTTAGTTATAAGCATATTAAAGTATATGCAAGATTTCAGATCTGAATGTCTTATATTCTCGGAGTTTTAGGTCGACACTAACATACCGTGGGATTCCTTGAGGCTTATATATATATATATATATATATATATATATTATATATATATATATAAGTTCAATGAGAAATCAAAAAAATAAAAGTTTTGCTTTTATTTATTAAATTACGGGAACGGTATTACAACCAGCGATTTCTTGCTAAAAGCATTCATTGGGTAAGACGAAACGGTTCCTTTGAAAATGACAGAAATTGTGTCAACTATCAACGCTCTATCACAGATATCGAGCACTCTTCTAATAACACTGTACGTTGCATTACTATTACTTTTTCTAGTATACTAGTGCCAACCATACACATTAATAATATATATATATATATATATATACATAGGTTACGGTAGATAGATAGATAAACAGACAGACAGATCGAGAGTCCCAGTATTTATTAGCAGAATAAGATAGATCGATTGATTTTAAAGCATCGTTTATGATCAGGACAAAGTGCTTTCTCTTGGTGATAGGCGGCTAATAAGCTGCTTTGAAACCAATGGTAACAAACGCTTTTTAATTTTTTAGTATCTCATCTGAAACAGACACAAAAACACACACAGTGACAGAGACACACACACACAAACACACACACACACATACTCACACACACACAGATATATATATATATATATATATATATTAATAATTAATAATAATTAATAAGTCATCCACAGACACGTGTTTCGGCATATCATGCCTCCTCAGTGTGGCTAGACACAACTATCCTTGGGAGGGTTCGAACTCAGACTGACCGTATGGTAGTCCGATATTTATCCCCTCGCCCACTGACAGCTGATGCGGGACTGGTGTTTTAAACTATTAAATACATAGAAAGTGTATGTATCATTCGGTCACTGAGAGATCAAATTTCCGGAGAAATGATCATTGCTTATTTGCTAGTAGTGAGAGTTAATTTAAATTACCAATTAGAGAGCTCATTACCAAATTTATGGGAGCATATATATTAATAATTAATAATAATTAATAAGTCATCCACAGACACGTGTTTTCGGCATATCATGCCTCCTCAGTGTGGCTAGACACAACTATCCTTGGGTAGGGTTCGAACTCAGACTGACCGTATGGTAGTCCGATATCTTATCCCCTCGCAAAGATAAAAGGTATGAATACGGTGAATATGGGCACGATCGTTGGAGGTGCAAAAAATCCAGGGGTTAAGTCAGCGATATAACAAATACAAAGTGCTCAATGCAAAGTAGAGCAAATTTATTAAAGAAATGGATACAATATAGACCTACTCGAGTTTCACCATAAGGATCTTTAGGGTTAAATCCACTGAATTAATCGAGGTACCGGTTAATTGTAATCGGCTGCAATTAATCGGAACCTCGATTAATTCAGTGGATTTAACCCTGAAGATCCTTATGGTGAAACTCGAGTAGGTTTCCATCGTATCCATTTCTTTAATAATAATAATAATATATATATATATATATATATATATATATATATATATATATATATATTTAGTAGTTTGCGCAGATAGATAGATAAATAGACAGATAGATCGATATTTCCAGTATTTATTAGCAGAATAAGATAGATCGATTTTGAATAATATTAATCTTCTATTCTCCTGCCATCGGATATTTTGCTTGTAATCCGTTTTACTTACTATTTACTAAGCTTCATCATTTAGCTCAAAACTCTAAACTGAATCTCCTCGTTTATTTAAGCCAATGAAAATCGGCTGCTGTTTTCCGTCTTGGATTGATAAGATTCATTTCATTCAACTCATCGCATTGTGGCCGACAAAGAACCGCCTTTTATGCATGTCATTTTCGTTTTATTTATCTATTTCTTTTATTTATTTATTTCAGGCAGAAAACAACCAGTCATTTTCCTACAATGACGAAACGTTTACAAAGAGGATTGAATTGCTTTTTGATTTGAGTTATATCACGCGCTAATACAATACAGTAATCAGTGAATTCAGGACTAGCTTACTTCGAAACATATGTACTAAATTCTCCATTCCCTTTCTTTGTTTAAAGGCGTATCAAGCAACGTGTGTTATTTATCGTTTGTTTTGTTTTACGGCATATCAACCTCAGTGGGTCATTTAATGCCGATAAAGTTTTGAAATAAATCAATTCTTAATGGATAATACATTTTTTTTTATAAATACATTTTTCAATTTAACCCATAGATGGGACCCTAACAGGTACTACCACTCCGGGTCAGAGTGGACCAGGGAGCAATGGTGATGGAGGGGTGCTCCACATTCCCCAAACCTCCAAAACTGGAACCTCACCATCAGATAGAGTTTAACGTCATTCCCAGGACATGTAGACCCGCAGCCACCGCCTTCTAGCACCCATATGATAAAAGGGGTTGGGGCTTGCCATAAGGGAAATAGGGTTGGGAAAATCATTGGGCTTGGCGTGATCAGCCGATTGATCGGAGGGGGCCTCTTCGACCGCCCGTCTAGCCCAAGATAGGGCCAAAGTGGAGTATTGCATGTCATGAACTGCTCATCCACCTGGGCTCTATCCTTAAGCATCACGGGTCGCCACCCACGGCCAACAGGTGGCCCCATTGAGGGAGTCTTACCCCTCTGCAGAGGTGCAGTCGGTGCATTTTAACACCCCAGCCGACAGAGCGGGTGTGTTATTTAATGACAAAGCCATTCTTGTAGAAGAATAGTAGTGTTACTATTTATTCTATGACGAAAACATTTTGTTTTATTCATTCTTGTTAGCTTTTTTTTTTTTTGTTTTTATTTTCAAACTGAATTTTTTAACCACATTTTTCAATATTAATTTTTGATCCATTTCACCCATGAAAATGTCGGATACACAGACTTCAGATAATGTTTTTTTTTCTTTCTTTGTTGGGTTTGTGGTATGTCAACCCTTGTTGGGTTATGTTATACCAAAGACATTTTGTTCTATTCATGCTTGATGGGTATTCAATTATTTTTAACTCAATGTTTTTAACACATTTTTAAAAAACTCGTTATTTCTATTGTACCCATACATGGGCCCTAACATGTACTACCACTCCGGATCAGACTGGACCTGGAAGTTATGGCGATGAAGGGGTACGCCATCGTCCACAGAAGTCCAAAATTGGAACATCAGCATTAGATGCAGTTCATTTTTTAAACACATTTTTAATACTTAAAAAAAAACTATTTAACGCATAAATAGGACTCTAATAGGTACCAAAACTCCGCTTCATGTTGAACCAGAGTTCCAGATTTCGGGATCAATTAAAAGTGTGTAGATTCATTAAGAATCAAATTGAGGAGTTTATAATTTCTATACTTACATGAATATATATCTGCTATTTATTCGCTCATGATTTTTCTGCTGATCGGACATTTTTCACCCTATAGAATTGTGTAAAGTTGAAGTGTTTCTCATCTAAATGTTATTAATTTATATATTAAGTATTTTTGCATGTGTATCAGGAAAAATGAAAATGATGAACGTGTAAGTCTTTTTTGTACTGAAATTGTTTTGTTAATTTAAAAAATAAAAAAAACGATTACTTTAATTTTTTCGATTTATTAACATTCAATAGATTTTCGTTTAGGAAAATTTAATTCCTAAAAGATTTATATTTTTATTCTTAATATTAAAATGGAATAAATTAAATGATAGTAAATACATTGCCAATGTTTAATAGAACAAAATGTATATCAATTTTAAAATTATTGTTTTATTTACATGGGTAGGTTAGATTAAATTGTGATAGTAATAAAATAAATCAATCTTTGTATTGGTTTTAATTTGAGGTACAAGAAATTATGTTACTAAGGGCATATTTATCATGATACCCTGTTAACAATATACCAAATAAAATTATTCTCGTAGGGTTCATTTAATTACTTTTAGAAGAATAAATTTAGTTCTAAAAATAAATACAATACCCAAAATATTCTAGACTAAAACAAAACCCATAAAACATAAATTTTGAAAATTACTTTAAAAATGATCTACCTCATTTTTAGAATTGGAAGGAAGGCATCAAAATTGTTCCACATATCTGCAATTCTTTTTGAGAACATTGACAATCAATGAAACATTTAAAATTATTGCTTATTTGGATTACAAGAACATATAATTTTATTATATTTAAAAAAATGCAAGCAAACGAATAAATAGATAATTATATAAACATATAACTGAAAACTATTTAGTGCCAGTTTATTATTGTGACAGAGAACACGAGGTAAGTGGTGGGCGTGGAGGCTTGCCGTATTCTCGAAGGAAGTGGACTAGGCTATGCCTGGCGTGTATGACTGATCCAGAATCGAACCCGCGTCCTTCAGAATGCGCGGGCACCGGAGTCGAGATGCCACAGTCCTGTATGTGAGCGCCAGATGCCCGGATGATAGCTGCGAGCATTCAGGCGGTTGGGATTGGGTTAACAGTACCCTGTGTGGGACACAGACGTCCGGATGATAGGGGGAAACGGTGTATAAGTAGAAGGCAACACCCAGAAGTGGGGTGACGGCAGAAACGAGTGTTGCTACATTAACTGGTAAGGTTTGTGATGGTGAGGGTGAGGGCGACGGTGTTGGCGTTTTAGCCTGCGAGAAGGCATTGGACTCGTTTCTTTTTCCTCTACGTCTCAACAAAGACCTGTTGAGTTAAATATCTATTTTTCACCCTCTATTTTTTCCTACTATATTATTTTATTTACTCTAAGTGTGAAGAATCTAGGTTTTCCTACTGTTTACTCATAGCTGTGCATAGAACAAATGTATTCAAGCCTTTCTCAATGTCTTTAGCGTGAAGTGAAACGCAAACAACCTTTTCCAAGATTTGAACTCGGAGCCTACGATTCCACTTCCTATGTCCATAACCGTTACGCTAAGATAGTGAAATAATGGATTGGTAAGGTTGATCTACTTTTATTTTTTAGGGGGTGCTCGTCGTGTACTGGTTATTCTCGTTGGAAATGTACACAGCAAACTTAGTCCACATTCTGAAAGAGGCTGTTTGCATTTCCGGATAGCATTAATACTCTTAGGAAAGGTACAAATCAAACTAACCTCCCTCCAGTTATGGGTAAATAGTAAGACAGACTGGGCCCCTTAACCTTGGTATGTCAACCGGTCTAGGAGAAGGAAAACTCTGAATTCAAATCTTTGAAACTCGACTTAAAAATTGGCGTTGTTTCATATGCTGCTCTTGTGAAACGGTTAGTGAATACATACGAGGTATGTCAGAAAAGTTCCAGTACTAGTCTCGCAAAAAATTATTTCAAATCCAAACTTCAAACTACAATTCATCCTCTTCAAAGTAATCCCCCTGGAGTCTAATGCCCTTTCCTATCCTTCTCTGCCTCGTTTGCATGCATTCTCGGAAGGATTCTTCCGGGATTCTCCGTAACTCTGTCGTCACGGCCTTTTTGATGTCATGAACATCCTCAAAAGGGTTTTCCTTGATGACCCTTGAGTTTAGGGAAGAGGAAAAATCACATGGAGCCAGGTTGGGCGCGTAGGGAGGTTGCTCCAGCACAGTGATGTTCTTCTGGGCCAGGAATTCTCGGATACTCAGGGTAGTGTGGGCTGGTGCATTGTCATGGTGAAGCACTCATGAGTTGTCCTGCCACTTCTTCCACCTCTTCTCGCGCACTGAACAAAGCACACCCGGCAGTATCTCTTTGTTTATTGTCTGGCCCTGTGGCAAGAACTCGCAGTGGACGATATCACTCACATCGAAATTTTCTGACATACCTCGTACTCCTTTTCTTTTCTCTGTCTAATTCAACCTCTCTTTTAAAGTAGTGGTTTGTTGGCTGGTTTTTCCGGGTCATTTAATGCCGAATAAAATCATTTATTTATATTATTTATTTAACAGGTTATTTATATTAGCTGTAGTCACTCAATTTAAGGTGCAGGTGTGGGCTGATTTTAAATCACTGACGCACGAAATTTAGAAAACCCTCTTAAACAGCTATCTCAGCACACCGGTCTCCAGCTACTGCCTTCAGGGCTACAAAAAAGAAAGGTAGTATTGTATTGGCATTACAGTCTTGGAAGTTATAGTTCTTGTCTCCCTGGAGTTACAGCGCCTCCTGTGATTAGGAAATCCAATGTTCGAAAGAACAGCCTCCACCACAGAAGTCGCATGTGAAGGCTGACCCCGTAGATGTTGATGTGCCGGTGCTTTGTTGCTGGTGTGGACTGATTTTAAATCACTGACGCAGGAAAAAAACCTTCTTAAACAGCTATCTTAACACACCGGTCTCCAGCTACTGCCTTCAGAGCTACAAAAAAAGGTATTATTGTACAGGCATTGCAGTCTTGGAAGACTATATAATTCTTGTCTCCCTGAAGTTACAGCGCCTCAGCTATCTCAGCACACCGGTCTCCAGCTACTGCCTTCCGGGCTACAAAAAAGTAAGGTAAAATAATTAAAATATAAGGACGTTTGAATCCTTCTTTAAAAACCCTGTGTCTCTCAGTATTCATCAGAATGCGGTTTTATATCAATTAAAAACAAGCGTGAAAGAATTTGACAAAGTGCTACTGTTCAACGAACACCCTTGTCCATTTTTGATTCTCACTACAGAAACGAAGCGAAAAAAATTAGAACCCAGTTATAGATCCAATTAACCTCACGTCAAATGCATAACTCCTAATTGATCCTGGTCGTAATAAGTTGGAAGCGCATCAATTAAAATATCCCATTTATTGCACTGAATAATTAATAGATGCAATTAAACATGTCCCATTGATTAGGCGCGGATGACAGAGGACAAAAGAGGAATTTCAATATTAATTAACTTAATGAAATATGGAACGTTGTCAGATGGATTTGCTGCGTGGCAAAAGGGGTCGGGTGATTTTTTTTTTTTTTAGACGTTTGCCAAATTCGATAGGTATCAGGAAAAAAATCTAAATTGTACAGCGTGGGCCAAAATATCATTCCGAATAAATCAACTATAATTACATAAAACAAGCCGCTGGAAATGAAAATAGAAAATTAAATTCTTATTATATCTATCATAACCAATGATGTTATACGGAGGGGGGGTTCAACATATGCCATTTTGTTTAGGGCAGGTATAATTATCAACACAGGAACATACATCAAAATGAAGCTGGTCATCTGTACATTACGTTCCTACTCCTCCACATAGTCCCCGTTTCTCTCAATAGCAATGTTCCACCTTCTAATGAGAGCATGTATCCCTTCCCCGTAAAATTATTTTGACTGTTCTTTGAGCCACTTCTTCTCTACAGATTTCACTTCCTCGTCAGTGGAATGATATTTGCCTCCCAAACACTCTTTCATGGGACTGAACATATGATAGTCTGAAGGCACTAAATCTGGTGGGTATGGAGGGACCGGTAAAGTTTCCTACCTGAATAAGGTGATTTTCGCGCTTGTCCTTATGTTTTTGTAAGGGTCGAGCATTGTCATGCAGAAGAATGGCATGGTTGATTGGCAATTGGGGTCATCAGATTCTGGCTCTGAGCCTCATTAGGGTCTCAATGTAGAGCTTAGTTTTATATTAAAAAAAAAAGAACTTCACATGAAATAACAAGAATGGCATTACTTTTTGAATCACCCTCGTATATTATTAGCGAGACCCATGGATATACCCCAGTATGATAATTTAATTATTACAACGTTTGATAAGTTTATTTAAGAGCTATCGCAACATACTTCAATATGTAAAAAGTATAATAATCTTGATTTAAATCTCTCTCTCCCTCTCTCTCTCTCTCTCTCTCTCTCTCTCTCTCTCTCTCTCTCACTCACTCACTCACTCACACACTGTGCCAATGGATACATACAAAACATAGAACAAATAAGTACTAACAATTAACAAGACAAAACTTACACTAAATAGAGGAGGGTCAAATACGGTATAGCCAAACGCAATAAAGTCTGCCTGAACATTATTCAGCTTTCGAGCGCTCGTTTTAGACTACAAAGCACATCTGAACTATTGCTTTATGACTGGTAGGTCACTTTAATCAAAGGCTATTTTAATGCTATAGGCCAGTCCATCTGGTAGAGTGCTGAAGGGGTGTTAGCTACTCTACGACAATATTCAAACAAAAATAATGAAAGTTAAAACTGTACTTAGGGAAGACATGACTTTCAGACCACCCTGAAGTAACACCGTGACTATAAACGATGAGTATCTACTTTCTGGCCTCTGCTGCTGCTGCTGCTGTTGTTGTTGTTGTTGATGATCATGATCATGATTATGATGAAGTTATTTAGAGTGCCCGTGGTATTAAATAACTCAACACGGTTTGGCATGCCACAAAACCAACCAACTAACTCTCATATGCATAAGTGGAGTTTAGATGGAGTTAAGAAGTTGCATAGATCTAGGCCTAACCTGTAGATATCGCCATCAGTGGCTTCGACCTTGGACCGTATAAGCTAACAGCGTTGATCCCAGGGGGCTATCCCCCCAGGCAATACCTGTCCCCTTGATTTAAATGGACAGGGCTGGGTTTATTGCTTATGGCCTGAGGCGCCCTCTTAAGGGGGAATGCCGACGGGATCAACGCATTCTTGCACCTGCCACCCATGAGTCACGGCTTGTGGGTGGACCCAGAATAATAGGACCTTGTGCCTAACCCGTACACGTGGTAAATACTAGATCTAAGCCTAACCTCTTAAGCCCCTCACTTCACTTCAACTCCCGCTGCATCGTGGAGTCCAAGATAGCTAGAGGAGACTAAATTTCAGTGAATGACCAGAGCAAGCCTTGATGCAAGGAATGTTCTTGCACTATATGACATGTGTACTTGATAACCTTTGACCCTACAAGAGGGTCCAATCCCTCTTTGATAGGTTTTATTTTATATTCTGTCAGGTCTCTCTAGCCCCCTTCTTCATCGGGTAAGCCTGCTACTTAGTTAATATTCATCATCAGGTAGAAGCTATTATTATAGTTTTCAACAGTGACGACATAATACACGTATTACGTTTCGGAATAATACACTTGAGAAAGATATGAATATTCTCGTCTTGCCCACTATGGGTTAAATCGTACCACCACTGTTATTCTACAAGAGATGTGGTACCAATGGCATAGTGAATAACGTGCTGGAATGCAACATCGTACGTGGGTTAGTAAAAAAGTAATGTCATTTTGTTTATGACAGGTATAATTATCAACACAGGAACATGTATCATACATCAAAATCAAACTGGTCCTCTGTAGATCACATCTATACTTCTCCACATAGGTGAATCAAAAAGTAACGCCATTTTGTTTAGGACAAGTATAATTACCAACAGGAACATCTAT
>CM042156.1:16823766-16896266 GCA_023376005.1 Doryteuthis pealeii
CGACGACTCTATTTTACTTACATTCAATTTGTGAAAAATTATTGACGGATCTTTTTCTGTATTACCAAACGTAGAGTTGCATGACGTGTGAATTTTGGGAAAAGATGAAATTAATTGATAGTAAATTTATTTTTTAATATTTTGAAAAAAATTATTCTGAAAGAAATTACGAGTCAGACAATTGCATTCAGTTAAGTTTAATTTACTTCTCTTTTTTTTTTTTTTGTTTTATTTTTATTTTTTTTTTTTGTTAGTTTATATTTTTTGGGTTTTTTTTTTTTTGTTGTTTTTTTTTTGTTTTTTTGTTTTGTGGGGGGCGTTTTAATTGGCGTATGAGACGTCGCTGCAAACTGAAATGTTTTTGGCGAAAGATCGCAGAGTTAATGAGGTTTTTACTTTCGAATTAGTCAAGAGACGAGCAATCGTCTGAAAACAATTTTAACTCATTATTTAGTTCCTGTCAAACTAATTCCTTCCAAAAAGTCTGCAACTTGGATATGTATACACCCCCCCCCACACACACACACATATATATATATATATATTGTTACTTCAATACCGTTTTTCTTTCTTTCTTTCAATCTTTTGTTGGTCTTTTAATTAATATATATATATACATGTGTGTGTGTGTTTGTGTATAATAATACATATATATGTGTGTGTATAATAATGCATACATATATATACATATAGATACACACATATTTATGTATACAAAGATATAGACATATATATTTATGCATATATATACATATGTATATATATATGTACATATATATATATACAAACATTTATGTATTTATATATACACATATATCTATACACACACACACACACACACACACACACACATATATATATATATATATATATATATGTGTGTATGTATGTATGTATGTATCTGTGTTTGTATATGTTTTTATGTACAAACAACGAATCTTCGTAACTGCCAAAGAGTTTTTTTAAAAGACAGATGAATAAAAAAAATGAATATTTGCAATACTTTACTGGTATTATTTACTGTTAACTAAACTTTGCAATTCCAAACACTTATATTCACCGGTTTGCAAGATTTATAATTCTCTTACTACAAGGATGGTGTTGGTATTATATAACCCGCGAAGGTATATATGCCATTAAACAAAGAAAAAGCTAAACCAAACAGTAATTATGTGCAGATATGTTGCATAAATTGGTATAAAACGCACACAGAAATACATTCCGCATATTTCATATCGCGAACAAGAAACAATAGCACAAAGCAAACATTTAAAAAGAAAAGAAATACTCATTTTTTTAAATCATATCAAAATTTTAAGATACAATCTCTTACATGAAATGTATAGAACAGTATTATAGCTGTGACAAGTAGAGACCACAGGCTTTTGATTAAGTGTTATTGTTATGTACAACTTGGTGTGAAGTATTCAAGCACATCTTAAAAACCAGACCTGATCATATAGTAGCTGGTTTTATGACAGTTCTTTTTTAAAATGCTTAATCCAAAAGTGATACCCATTTTTTTCTAATCAGATTAATTTTTTAAGCTCTAGTCCACAGTCTTTTGAATAAGTGTTATTATTATGTACAATTTGTGAAGTATTCAAGCACATTTTAAAAACCAGACCTGATCATATAGTAGCTGGTTTTATGACAGTTCTTTTTTAAAATGCTGAATCCAAAAGTGATACCCTTTTTTTCTAATCAGATTAAATCTTTAAGCTCTAGTCCACAAGCTTTTGAATAAGTGTTATTATTATGTACAACTTATTGTGAAGTATTCAAGCACATCTTAAAAACCAGACCATATCTAACACAATGAATGCTATTTTTTAATTCAGCATAGAATGGCGACCAAATATCACTTGGTAAACCCTTGAGCTTTGGAAACAAATTTTAACGCTGGTCCGTGTAATCAATTAACTAATTTTTATACTTTTGTACTGAAATAATCAATTAGATTTCTGACCTTAAGTTGATCTATATAAGTCGACGGGGTGGCGTAAAGTCGGTATCAGCCATACAGCGAGGGAGTCTATCCCCTTTTCAGTAACGCTAGACCAAGGAGATTGTGGTGAGGCGCTACACCTACCATCAGCTACTCATTTTACCTCACAGACCCATGAGCTTCTCATAATCAAACATATCCTTCTAAATTGTAACAGTCTTAAACATAACCGCACTAATTACTATCAAGCAAGAAACCTGAAAGACATCTTTAAGAATACAAACCCTGAAAACATTTTAAATTTTCTAAAAAAAAAGCAACCTTTTCAACAAGATATAACAAAACATAACCGAATATCTCCATAGAACCACTACTTTAAAGACTGAAATCCAAAATAACCTTTTTGGCATTAAATGACCCACAGAGGTTGATATGCCGTTAAACAAAACTCAAACTCAAATACACTGAGTGGGTGAGGGCCGTTATCGACCCCAGAACCTAGTCCGACGTTCTACCGACTGAGCTATACCAGCTCTAAATTGATCTATATACAAAGTTGTTATTTTAAAAAAGAGAAGATAGATGTAAGATAATGATAAGAATAAGAATAAGAAATAGTGAATTCTTATCTAGTAAAAAGAAAAAAAAGTTACAAAACTGGCAACCATGTTCCATATGTAACGTTACATGATTATAGTAAAAATAATCGTCGTATACATTTCTCATTTTCTGTGCCACGTGGAGAGGCTCGAATCCCGTTGCTGGGCTGATGCGGAGTTGACTGAAAATTCCTTGATGTTTGGAGTATGGAACCGACCTGGGATGCTGGGGGACATATTGCCTTGTGTCATTTATGGTTTTTAGTAACACAAGGCGACATTGTTTTCTTATCAGATTTCTATTTTCCCTAAAGTCAAAACTGCCCTGACTAAGAGCCACGTCTCATCCAGTCAGGGCATTATCCCAAACTCTCCTAACATTCTCACTTCTCACTCTTCCTCTTTGCCACTTCGCCATGTGACACTTCTGGACCAGTAGAAGATGCTAAGTAGCATTAAGCTGATTCATCCCTAAAATTGTCCATGCTAACCTACTGGCTCTTTCCACTCTTCTCTCTCTCTCTCTCTCTCTCTCTCTCTCTCTCTCCTCTCTCTCTCTCTCTTTCTTTCTTTCTCTCTCTGTCTCTCTGTCTCTTTCTCTCTCGTTCTCTCTCTCTCTCTGTCTCTCTCTGTCCCCCCTCTCTGTCTCTCTCTGTCCCCCTCTCTGTCTCTCTCTTTCTCTCTCTCTCTGTGTCCCCCTCTCTGTCTCTCTCTCTCTCTCTCTCTCTCTGTCTCTCTCTCTCTCTGTCTCTCTGTCTCTCTCTCTCTCTCTATCCCCCTCTCTCATGTTGCACATACACTTGCTACCATGGAGTTGCAGAGGAGTAAGATTCCTCCCAATGGGGTCACCGGTGAGTGGCGACCCGTTATGCTTTAGTACAAAATCCCGGTGGCCCGAACAGTCGATGACATGCAACGCTCACCGGTGACCCCATTGGGAGGAATCTTACTCCTCTGCAACTCCATGGTAGTAAGTGTATGCGCAACATGAGAGAGAGGGGGCAGTGAGAGAGAGAGGACAGAGAGAAAGAGAAAGAGATAGAAAGAGAGAAGGGGACAGAGAGAAAGAGAAGAGAGAGGGGGGACAGAGAGAGAGAAAGAGAGAGAGAGAGTCATTTATTTAGGCTAGATTTATGCCCCCTCCGATAAATCGGGTGGTCACGTCAAGTCCTTGCACCTATATGATTGTCCTGATCCTATTGCCTTTACGGCAACCCATACCCGTTTTTATCGTAGATGTGCTAGAAGAGGGTGGTTGGGCATCTTAGAGTACTGGGTATGACGTTAAACTTCATCTAGTGGGGAAGTACCAATTCCGGAGCTCTGTGGATTGTGGAGTACCCCTTTTAACGCCATTACTATCAGGTCTACCCTGACACGGAGTGGTATCACCTGTTAGAGTCTCATCTATGGGTTAAATAGATTAAAAAATGAATTTTTAAAAATGTGTTTTAAAAAATTGATCCCTGATCATCAAGAATGAATCTATTTCAAAACTTCGTCGGCATAAAATAACCCACTGATGTTGATATGTCGTAAAATAAATAAAGAAACAAACAAATTGACCAAGTAAGTGACATTTTTTGCCCACTTCGTGTTATATCCAGGTCAACACGCACGGCTGTTGTCTGCTCGTAATGACACCGACATAACTGTCACCCTGTTAGGTGACAATGAAAGGAAAGTGGTCCTCTTTGTTTAGCATTTCTATTTTAATGAGAAAAGTAGCCATAGTGGAAACTTAAAGGAGTAGACATTTTTTTTAAAAAATGAGTATCAAAATGTTTAAAAAATTGAGTTAAAAAAATAATTTTTAACCAACAACAATGAATCGCCTTGTAACGTTAAGCCCTATCACCTATATGATTGTCCCAACCCTTTTGACCCTATGGCAAGCCCAAACCCTTTTTATCATATTTATGCTAGATGGCGGTAGCTCAGGGTTTTAGCATACTGAGTATGACGTTGAACTATCTGATAGTGATTTTCAGCTCTGGAGCTCTGGGGAATGTGGATTACTCCCTCATCACCATTACTCCCAGGTTCATTCTGAACCGGAATTGGGGTATCTGTTAGGGTCACATCTATGGGTTAAATAGAAGGAAGTGAATTTTAAAAAATGAGTTTAACATTTTTTTTAAATTGAGTGCCTATCAAGAACGAATAAAAAAAAACGTCTTCGGCATAAAATGACCCAAAAGGTGTTGACATGCCGTAAAACCCAACCGACCAACCAACCAACCAACCAATCATAGAATAAATAAATTTAGCGATGCTCCCTCCAGTGAACAGACAAAACACATTTGACGCCATTCAGGTTAAAAGCTGCCGAGGGCAATCAGAGGGATGATCTTTTGGCTATAGTTATTTACTGAGCTTGTAAGCTTAAGTGGTAGGAAGCGCGTGGTGTAATGGTTAAAGTCATGGGAAATGGACTCGTCGCCCCGAGTTCAAATCCTGGACGTGGTAATTGCATTTCCCTTAGCGCTAATACCCTTGAGAAAGGTATGAATCCTACTCTCCCTCCAGCTATGGGTAAATAGTAGGGCAGACTGGGCTCTTTAACCTTGGTTAGGCAACCGGTCTAGGAGATGGAAAACTCTGAATTCAAACCTGTTGAACTCCGCTTAAGAAATTGACATTGCGTCACATCCTGCTCGTGCGGAGGAGTTGGTATATATATATATATATAAGCTTATGTGGTGTAATGGTTACCAAAGTAGATTAGTAGAGCATTGGTAGTGAGTTCGATTCTCACTGGGCGCCCCATACGTCTGGCCTTGTGCCACATAAAAGCTAAGCTTAGTAAATAACTATATTACAAAATTATGAACACCTCTCGTTGTGTAATGGTTAGCAAGCAAGATTCGCAGACCATTGGTAGTGAGTTCAATTCTCACTGGGCGCCCCATACTTCTGGCCTTGTGCCACATCAGAGTTAAGCTTAGTAAATAACTATATTACAAAATTATGAACACCTCTTGTGGTGTAATGGTTAGCAAGTAAGATTCGCAGACATTGGTAGTGAGTTCGATTCTCATTGGGCGCCCCAACATCAGGTGTTGTGCCACATGTAAGCTAGATAAAAAATATATTACAAAATTATGGGCACCTCCCGTGGTGTAATGGTTAAGAAGCAAGATTATATATATATATATATATATTATTATATATATATATATATATATCATAGTAAATCTATTGTTTTCAGAATTATCATGTTTAGCGATAAGACCAAGCAGGTGACAATGTGGGAGGAAATCGTGTTTTGCAAGGAATACATTGTAGTGTCATTGTTGTCAAACGAAGGTAAACACAAGAGTGTCGTAGCAATATATGAGATAGATAGATAGAATGAGGGAGAGAGAGAGAGAGAGAGAGAGAGAGAGAGAGAAGAGAGAAAGAAAGAAACTAGTATAGACATCTTGGTGTTAATAAATATATTTATTGCATAGGTGAGAAACTGACAGTTACCAAATTCCGGGGGCTTATGGCTACGCTACCTAACCATAGATGATCTGCTCTAACACTGCTATTAATACTATTATATGCAGAGTAAAATTATTCATATTTAGAATTTATTTTTTAACTTTTGCAAAACTCATAATGTTATTATCCGATAAACCTACTTATACCAAAAGGTTATAGTGAAAAATTGAAAAAAAAGTGTATCCTTATTTGAATTTAGTATTTAAATAACGTGAGACAGACAGACTAGGATAGATAGATAGATAGATAGATAGATAGATAGATAGGTATTAACAGACTGAGATAGATAGATGGAAACAGAAAGAAAGAAAGAAAGATAGATAGATAGATAGATAGATAGATAGATATTAACAGACTGAGATAGATAGATGGGAAACAGAAAGAAAGAAAGAAGATAGATAGATAGATAGAAAGATAGATAGATAGATAGATAGGTTAACAGACTGAGATAGATAGATGGGAAAACAGAAAGAAGAAAGAAAGAAAGATAGATAGATAGATAGATATTAACAGACTGAGATAGATAGATGGGAAACAGAAAGAAAGAAAGAAAGAAAGAAAGAAAGATAGATAGATAGATAGATAGGTATTAACAGACTGTGATAGATAGATGGGAAACAGAAAGAAAGAAAGATAGATAGATAGATAGATAGATTAGATAGATATTACAGACTGACATAGATAGATGGGAAACAGAAAGAAAGAAAGAAAGATAGATAGATAGATAGATAGATAGATAGATAGATAGATAGATTTTAACAGACTGTGATAGATAGATGGGAAACAAAAAGATAGATAGATAGATAGATAGATAGATAGATATTAACAGACTGTGATAGATAGATGGGAAACAAAAAGATAGATAGATAGATAGATAGATATTAACAGACTGAGATAGATAGATGGGAAACAGAAAGAAAGAAAGAAAGAAAGATAGATAGATAGATAGATAGATAGATAGATAGATATTAAACAGACTGAGATAGATAGATGGGAAACAAAAAGATAGATAGATAGATAGATAGATAGATAGATAGATAGATAGATATTAACAGTCTGAGACAGATAGATTGGAAACAGATAGAAAGAAAAAAATAAAGATAGATAGATAAATAGATATTAACAGACAGATAGATAGATGGGAAACAGAAAGAAAGATAGATAGATAGACAGATAGATAGATATTAACAGACTGAGACAGATAGATGGGAAACAGATAGAAATAAATAAAGAAAGAAAGAAAGAATGATAGATAGATAGATAGATAGATAGATGTAGCAATAGTTTAATCTTTACTGATCATTGTCGTCCCTCACAATCCTATAACGCCACAACCAGAACCTTTCCTCACATGAGTCCTCAAATGACTCATCGAACCAACTGCAGATTCACAAAGTTTGATGCAAATATGACATAGGAAGGATGTCCTTCCCGTTGTATGAGATAATAAAATGCTATGCTTATGCACCACCATATGTCTCTTATGATCAGAAGCTGACTCACAGACTTTGTGACAGATTGCAATAGACACATTGTTTTTTCCTGGGGATTGCAGGAATCGTTCCTGGTGAGATTTCCTATGTTTGACATATCCAGCCTTAGAAAGTAGAATTCAACCACATGTCTGACATTTCCAACCCTTCATGTTCTCTCCAATATGACAGATGTATGCCTTTCGAAATTGACGCTTGAATTTCCATGCTCAATATATAATATAATATATATATATATATATATATATATATGTATATATGTATGTATATTATATTATGTATATATATGTATGTATATATGTATGTATATATATTTATGTGTTATATATATATTTTTTTTTTGTCCCCCCCCCCTACTCTCTGTTTACCCCATTTTCTTAACAAATTCTTTACATTTCTGACTTTTAATTGTCTACCGGTGTAAATACTTGAAAAAGTACCGGTCGAAAAGCCTTCGTATCCCCTTTTATTTTATTATTTTAATTCATAATAAAATATTACCTCCCCATTTTACATATGATCCTCTAACTTTTAGTAGTTTACATATATATATATATATATATATAGAAAGAGAGAGAGAGAGAGAGAGATAGAGAGATAGATATCAACAGATAGACAGATAGGTGTGAAACAGATAGATAGATAGATATATAGATATCAACAGATAGACAGATAGGTGTGAAACAGATAGAGATATAGATAAATAGATAGATATATAGATTCTTCACCAATTGAATAATGTTTGCCTCTCAAAACATCTTTCATGGGACCGGGGAGATTATAGTGATTATTCCAGTCACGAGGAAGTGAAATCTGTAGTGATGATGTGGCTCAAAAAACAGTCAACAGAATTCTACGGGGCAGGGTTACATTTCATTCGAAGGTGGAACACTGTTATCAAGAAAAATGGTGACTATGTGGAGAAATAGGGGTGTGATCTAAATAGGACCAACTTCATTTTTATGTATGGTACATGTTCCTGTGTTGGTAATTATACCTGTCCTAAAAAATGGTATTACTTTTTGACTCACCTATGTGGGGAAGTAGGCATGTCATCCACAGAGGACCACCTTCATTTTGATGTATGAGATATGTCCCTGCGTTGGTAATTATACCTTATAATACATTATTATACATTATTTGTTACTCATCTTCATATATATATATATATATATATATATATATATATATATATATATATATGTATATTGGGGAGAATATGTGCTTAATTGAAGTCGTACCTAATTTTGAAAATTAATTAATAATTAATGAATTAGGCGGGCATACCTATTCAAATGTGAGGGTAAACAAATCGACAAAAAAATTTTTCGATTTGTTTAGCCTTACATTTGAATAGGTATGCCCACCTAATTCATTAATTATCAATTAATTAATTTTCAAAATTAGGTACGACTTCAATTTAGCACATATTCTCCCAAAAATTGTCGACTAAAAAAGTCATATCAAAACACAGTGTTTGTTTGTTTACTTCTCATATATATATATATATATATATATATATATATATATATATATATATATATATATGCGTTTGTCCTTGTATGCTTTCTGCTGATCACATCAATAATGCCAGAATTGTTGACCATTTCGGAAAGTAAGGATTTCAAATATTGATTTTTACTTCATCTTATCCAGACAGACCGATCAGTTATGGCCGATCAAACACGTACCTGTACTTTTAACCAAGTCTAATAATAGCAAATATATGTAAAGAATACATGGTAGCTGAGATCGGCTCAAAATTAGCATTTTATTCAAATTTTTCGGCGTCTGGACAATGTGATTTTTCAAATAATGGTAAGGTAGCCTTTGCTTGACAATTTATAAAATGTAAACATGGGCACCTCACGTGGTGTAATGGTTAGCAAGCTAGATTAGCGGACCATTGTTAGTGAGTTCGATTCTCATTGGGTGCCTCATATTTCTGGCCTTGTGCCACACCTAAGCTAAACTTAGTAAATAACTATAAAATGTAAACTGCAGTTAACTTTATTATTAGGTATTTAGCAAACCGGTTGGTTGGTTGGTTGGATTTTACGGCATGTCAATACTTGATAAAGCAAGTTTTCGGCTACAAAACCTTATAAAACTGTAACCACCATTAGCTAAGCATGTCAATCCATCTTGGGTTATTTTCTGCCTTGAGGTTAGGGAATTGCATTCATTGACTTTGATATATGTGTATAGCTGTTTCTTAAGTATTCCTGTCTAATACAAATAATTTGCACCCATATATGAGTCAGTAGAGCGCCCTCCAAATAACCACAAGGTTTCTGGTTCGATACCAGCACTCGCCAAGTCAGCGTATGAGTAGCACAGGGATATGTGTGGTAAAATATGTAGCTAATGGTAGCTTCTGGCACTCCACCTCAGATGCGAAAAATTCAATGTCCTTGGTCTAACGCTAGTGAAAATGGGATATACTCCCTTGTTGTCTGGTTGATACTGACTTTACCCACGTCTCACAACTTTACTTTTACTTATTTATGCTGAAGACATTTTATTTTATTCATTCTTGTGTGGTATTCAATTTTTTGGTAAATTCAATTTTTTAAACACATTTTTAATTCTCACTTATTTTTATCTAATCCATAGATTGTACTGAAACAGGTGATACCACTCCAGGTCAGGATGAACTTGGAGTAAGGACGACAAAGGGTACTCCATATTCCCCTCACTTACAGAATTAGAACTTCACAACTAAATACATTCTCACGTCATATTCAGGAAACTAAGTTCCTCAGACACCGCTTTCTAGCTTTCTTTCTTTTCTAAAAAGAGTAGCTTGGTTGCCATAAGAGCAATAGGGTTGGTTTATTTATATATATATTTACCAACCCCTCCGCACGAGCAGGACGCGACACAATGTCAATTTCTTAAGCGGAGTTTAACAGGTTTGAATTCAGAGTTTTCCTTCTCCTAGACCGGTTGCCTAATCAAGGTTAAAGAGCCCAGTCTGCCCTACTATTTGCCCATAGCTGGAGGGAGAGTAGGATTCATACCTTTCCCAAGGGTATTAGCGCTAAGTGAAATGCAATTACCCCGTCCAGGATTTGAACTCGGGGCGACGAGTCCATTTCCCATGACTTTAACCATTACACCACGCGCTTGGTTTATTTATATAGGTGCTAGGGCTTGACATGACCAGCTGATTGATCGGAGAGGACATCTCTGCAGAGGGATAAAATCCCTCCAATGGGGCCACCTGTTGGCCGTAGGTTGTGAACCGTGATGCTTAGGGATGGAATCCTGGTGGCTGAGTAGTCAATTTTGATTATCCATTTTGATCCTTACTTAAGCTAGACGAGCTGTCCCAGAGGCATCTCTGATCAATCAGCTGCCTTAGCTCCTATATGATTGTCGCGACTCCCAAACCTTTTTATTATATATGTGCTAGAAGGCGGTGGTTGAGGTCCTTAGTGTCCTGACTGTGACGTTAAACTGCATCTAATGGTTCCGTTCTAATTCTGAGG
This sequence comes from Doryteuthis pealeii, assembly GCA_023376005.1. Lineage (NCBI taxonomy): Eukaryota > Metazoa > Mollusca > Cephalopoda > Myopsida > Loliginidae > Doryteuthis > Doryteuthis pealeii. The sequence goes on from CM042156.1 coordinate 16,834,790, forward strand.
CTCTGGGAAGTGTAGTGTACCACCTCATCGCCATTACTCCCAGGTCCACTCAGACCTGGAGTGGTAGTACATAAAATAAATCACGAACATTGATATGCCATTAAAACGAAGAAAAACAACCAAAACCAAAACCAAAAAAACAAACCATTTTAATAATATCTGAATAAACTGGGCATTATTTTTATAACTGACGCAACACAACCTTCCAAACCGGTATCTCTGTAATTTAGTGCGTATAGGATTAGCTACCTCCCCTCTAGACCATAAAATAATGGTTGCGTCTGTCGACGAGACGAGTAATGAGTTAGTTAGGAGTTCATATTTATATTAACTGAGTAAATATGCTATTATCAATTATTTGACTTGCCTCTTATTCCTCTACTCCTCTTTGTGTGTGCGTAATTCAGCGCCTTACCCACGACACAAAAATAATTACCGTATTTGACGGCATATAAGACGCACGGGCATATAATACGCACCCCCATTTCAGCAGTTCAGAAACAGGAAAAAAGTTTGTAGTGTATTTATGTATATATTGTTGAAAACAGTCTAGCTGTGCATTACACAAGCAGAAACATAGCTGTATAAAAGCAATTTGGCAGTACAGACAAGCAATAAGCATACACAAGACATCTCAATAGCAGAAAATAATAATACTATTAGACTAGGCCTACGAGAGGTCTCAAACTTCATTTACTATGTATAAGACGCAGGGCAATTTTTTGAGCCAAAATTTTGGAAAAAAATTGCGTCCTATACGCCGTCAAATACGGTAAGACTTGCTTAGCAAAAATTATTATTATTATATGAGGCTGGGTGAATAAATGTGTCGAGAGACGCCTGTGTTGGCTTTGTCACGAAAAAGGGACATGAAGACATGCCACATCGACGCCAACACATGGAAGGCTTGTGAAAAAGACCGTGCGACCTTGCACCTCCTTGTCAAACAAGGGACGAAAAGGAGGTGCAAAGGAGGGGAAAAATGCCACCGCAGAAAAGAGAGCCAAAACGAAGGAGAGACAACATCATCTCCAGCAAGCATCACTTTTTGTTTGCAACCATTGCACCAGAGATTGCCATTCAAAAATTGGTATGTTTAGCCACTCACGCAGTTTCAGATGTTTTTTAAATTAAAAACTGGACACCACGCCATCGTCTTTAGTAGACGGCGGATGCCAACACTCACGACACAAAAGTAATTAAGATCTGCTTAAGAAAAAGTTATAATTGTAATATGAGGTCGGATAAATAAATGTGTAAAATTAATTTTGCAGTCACTCTGTTAAAAGAAAATGAAGAAATCAGTATTGATGGGTAGATTAAATCAAAGACGTAGAACTGTCAATTTAAATTAAAGGAGATTTTTTTTAAAAGAAGATACAAGATCACCTCATTGAGAAATATTAATCATTTTTTATTTTGACACGGGCCTAATTGATGCTTGACGTGGAACGACATTTTCTTTTTTGGTTTGTCTTGTTTTCTAATTGAAATGGAATCAACAGCTCAGAAAGGTCTGAAAAGATTGTCTAATAATTCTCTATTTAAAAAAAGAAATGGATAGATTGGTGCGTGTAAGAATATGGTGAAGATCTTTTCGGTGAATCTTATTTCATATTCACACCTGATTGGAGGTACGTGATGTAATGTCTAGAATCGAGGGAAATGGACTCGTCGACCAGAGTTCAAATCCTGGACGAGGCTGTTTGCATTTCACATGGCGCTAATACATTTGGGAAATTTTTATGAACTCATTGCACATTCGGTTTTCCGGTTAACACCGTCGAGAGTTTAATTATAGCGTCGATCCCAGGGGGCTATCCCCCCAGGCAACGACGCAGTTTTTGTTCTTTCCCACCCATGAGCTTCGGCTTGTGGGTGGGCCCACGTTAAAACAAGGCCTTGTGCCCAGCCCATACAAGTGGGGTATGAGGCAAATACCCATTTGGGAAAGCTATGCAACCAACTACACTCCCTCCAGGTATGTGTAAATAGTAGGGCAGACTGGGATCTTTAACCTTGGCTAGATAACGGGTCTATGAGAATGAATACTCTGAATTCAAACCTCTTAAACTCCGCTTAAGAAATTGGCCTTGTGTCGCATCCTGCTCGTGCGGTGGGGTTGATGTAAATATATATACGCACCTAGTTGGTTAGTTGAGAGGGTGGATTTTATGTTATGTCAACCCGTGGATTCATTTATACCGAATATAAAGTAAAGTCGTGGGAGTGGCCTAAATTCTGTATCACCAAATCAGCGAGGGAGTCTATCTCCTTTTCACTTGCGCTAGACCAAGAAGATTGTTTTTTAGCATCTGGACTGGAGTGTCACACCTACCATCAGCCCCTCACTTTACCGTACAGACCCCTGTGCTACTCGTACGCTGAGTTGGCGAGGGCCGGTATCGACCCAGGAACCCTTTGGTTCCCAAGTTGTTTTATTCAATCTTTTTAAAACTTATTTGATCTATTTAAACCATACATGGGACCCTAACAGGTATTATCACTCTATGTAAGAGTGGACCTGGGAGTAATGCTGATATTAGGAAAGAAAGATTTTAAAGAATCACAATATGAAAGTGGTGTTGTCGTGTAATGGTTACCGTCATGGGAAGTGGACACGGCGAAGCCATTTCTCTGATTTTTTTAGATGAGGCTTGATGATTAGTATTATATGCGTTATTCGGACTATTGTCCTCATCTTCATTGTTATCTGTACAACGTTTCGGCCGACGTTTAGACAGATATGCCCTCCGGCCTTCTTCTCTGGCTCCCGATTACGACAAGAAAGCTCCCGAGTACGAAAGAAGGTTCCCGAATCCGAGAAGGTTCACGAGTCCGACAAGAAATACCTGAAGAAGGTTGGAGGGCACATCGGCCGAAACGTTGTACAGATAACAATGAAGATGAGGACAATAGTCCGAATAACGCATATAATACTAACGGCCAAGCGAGTTCAAATTTTCTGTGTGCATTTCACATCGCGCTAATGCAATTGGGAAAAGTATGAATCCAATGATTCTCTCTCCAGCTATGTACTGGATACTTTAATCATGGTATGGCTACTGGCTTTGTAGAATGAACCTGCTAAACTCCGTTTAAAAAATGACCCTGTGTAATCTCCATGTGTAACTTTACAGAATACTTTTAATGTTTCTAATTGTTTTAATTCTTATAACTTTAAATAACTCACTCAATCAAGAAATCACTCTTTCCTCTACTCTCTCGGTAAGCCATTCTTTGAATCACTCGTACACTTAATCTTTCTGTTAATATATATATTTACCAACCCCTCCGCACGAGTAGGATGTGACATAAGGCCAATTTCTTAAGCGGAGTTCAACAGATTTGAATTCAGAGTTTTCCTTCTCCTAGACTCGTTACCTAGCCATGGTTAAAGAACCCAGTCTGCCCTGCTATTTACCCATAGCTGGAGGGAGAGTAGGATTCATACCTTTCCCAACGTTATTAGCGCTAAGTGAAATGCAATTACTACGTCCAGGATTTGAACTCGGGGAGACGAGTCCATTTCCCATGACTTTAACCATTACACCACGCGCTTCTTTCTTTTAATATAGATAATCTTTTTAATTCGCAATATTTTAGACTTTTATTTATTGCTCTCCACCCTGCTTTTCATAATCTCTTTTAACGTATGGGGAATTCCATGTCAAATTATCCAGAAAAAAAGTAAAATTGTTACCCAGTGCCTTCAATTTTTCTGAAATTTTTACCAGGTGTGGAATATGTTAACATTACACGATCGCAAAAATTGGCGTGTCCAATTGCATAAAAATGGCGGAGTTATATCGATTTTTAGCTCTGCTAATTTGGTGGGGTTGGCGAAAAATGGTGACTTTGTAATGACCGTTGTGTGGAGGTGTTGGGTAAATACATAAAAGGAAAGAAAGAAAGAAAGAAGAAGGAAGGTAGAAAGAAAAAAGACAAAGAAGAAACAAAGAAAGAAAGAAGAAAGAAGGATGGAAGGAAGAAAGAAGAAGAAAAAGAAAGAAACAAAGAAAGAAGGATGGAAGAAAGAAAAGAAAGAAGAGAAGAAAGAAGAAAGAAGAAGAAGAAGAAAGAAGGAAAGAAAGAAATAAGTAGAAGAGGAGAAATAAGACAAATAAGTAGAAAGAGAGAAGAAAATTAGTAAGAAAGAGAGAAAGAAAACAATAAGTAAGAAGAGAGAAAGAAAGAAATAAGAAGAGGAGAGAAAGAAGAAAGAGAAGAGAAGAAGAAAGAAGGAAGAAAGAGAGAAAAGAAAGAAGAAGAAAGAAAAGAAAGAAAAGAAATAAGTAAGAGAAGAGAGAAGAAGAAAGAAGGAAGAAAGAGAGAAAGAAACAAAAGTAAGAAAGAGAGAAAGAAGAAAGAAGAGAGAAGAAACAAATAGTAAGAAGAGAGAGAAAAGAAAGAAGGAAAGAGAGAAAGAAAGAAGTAAAAGAGAGAAAGAAAGAGAAGGAAGAAAAAAGAAAGAAGAAAGAAGAAAGAAAGAAAGAAGGAAGGAAGGAAGGAATGAAGAAGAAAGGAAGGGGAGGAATGAGAAAGAAGGAAGGAAGGAAGGAATGAAGAAAGAAAGAAAGAAGTAAGAAAGGAAGAAAGAAAGAAAGAAAGAAGAAAGAAACAGAAAAGAAGAGAAGTCAGGTATCGATAACTCTATAACCCAGAGAATTATTGTCACCTTTGATGGAAAAAGACAGAAGAGAGAGAACAAGGAATAAAAAGTGGCCAAATGGAAGGAAAATAGAGAGAAATAGATACGGTTAGGTTAAACACACACACACACACACACACACACGGAAAGTTTTTTGGTAGTCCCCAATGACAGTTTAACTTCAGTCTATGAATTAATATTTTGCAAATTGGGTTACGGTTTTAGAGCATTGATGTTGTTTTTAATTCCCTATTGCTTAAAAAAATAAACAACAAAAACCCCAAATTACTATACATCTAATTAACCATTGAAATTAATTATTGAATCTATTATTGAGACAGTTGTTTGTGTTAGTATTACAATGTATAATTTCAATTAAACTTAGTTTTAAAAATATTTTTCAACATGAAATGTATAGTAATTTGGGTTTTTTGTTGTTCACTTTTCTTTAAGCAATACCTAAAAAAAACCGTAACCCAATTCGCAAAAAGTTAATTCATAGGCTGTAGTTAAACTGTCATTGGAAACCACCAAAAAGCTTTCCGTTTTAATTTTTCGACCGTCTACAGAAGTCAGCCTCATTATTTTGAAGGCAGTTACAATGCGTATATCGTATAAAATTCGATAATTAATGAAAATAATCATGACAAGCGATCTAGGCAAATATCGCACCCTACGTAGAACATCGTACAGCAGCTGTTTCAACTTTATTAAGCCTCATCAGCGATGTATACTTACGATTTCCCTTCGACAGAAATCGCACGCAGAGTCAGAGACTAACCACTGGGCCACCGATACGCAGCAAACGATATATGCGAAATTAGCCTGTCAAGGGCAAATACGTTACTATTACTACTACTATACAAAGCAGAGTGGACATTGAAAAGATCGCAAATTTTAGGCCTCTGCTCCGGATGTGCGTGGGTGTGTGTGTGGGTGGTTGGTTGGTTGTGTGTCACTATTCTTATAAAACTTTCTAATAATTTTCTTGATATCAGCATCTTAAAATAAATATTCTTTAAATCAGAGTGAATTATCATTCTGAAAAATTTCGGTTATCATTTCTCTAATTTTTATCTATATTATTATCATTGCTCTTCTGTGTCGATAAGGTGATATTAACTAACGATAGCATTTTTTTTAGAAGATTCTATTTACAATTTTTTAAGAAAAGAATATGTCACGTGTTATGCAAACTAGATGTGTAATAAAAATTGTTCATCTTATTTATGCACACACACACACACACACAGACACACTCACACACACATGCACACACAGACGCACACACACACACATATATATATATATATATACATATATATGTATATACATTATTATATATATATACATATATATATAACAAGAACAAATATATACAAGGTGTGTCAAAAAAGTATCGAGATGTTTTGTACTTTTTGACAGACCTTCTATCTTGAAAAATAATGTTTTATTCATTAATTTTTTTTCTGAATACAAGGTGTGTCAAAAAAGTACCAAGAAATGAAGAATGAATGGAACGTTATTTTTTTTCAGAAAACAAGGTGTCTCAATAACAACAAAATGTCTCGATACTTTTTTGACTCACCTTATATATATATATATATATATATTATATAATATATATATATATATATATATGGGAGAATATGTGCTTAATTGAAGTCGTACCTAATTTTGCAAGTTAATTAATTAATAATTAATTAATTAGGCGGGAATACCTATTCAAATGTAAGGCTAAACAAATCGAGAAAAATCAATCTCTGTATGTACATTTCCGCCTATTAGGCCTCATCAGCAGAGCTATAGATAGGAAATTGTCGGCTAAAAAAGACATATCAAAACACATCGTTTGTGTATTTACTTCTCATATATATATATATATATATATATATATATATCTTATTATAATTGAGATTGTGTATTTTTCTGTCTGTAACCGAAACTATATCACTACTCAAGTCACAATTCCCTTAGTTATTGACATCACATTCCCAATGATTTTATTTTTATTTAAACCTCAATTATTAATAAAATTGTTTTACATTATTAATACTGTTAACCATATCAACATACTAACAACATGCAATTATATTTATATATACAACAAAATAGTAGTTTACAGTGTGAAGGGGAAGGCTAATTTGCATATTGATATTAAAAATGTGATTTTAATAAATATGTGCTTAGTATTATTGATTTCTAACTGTTTGCTTTTATTTTAATGAATATAAGCAAAACTCTCTTCAATAAATCTTAAATGAAATCCATTAACAAGAAAAAATAACTGTCATTTTATTCTTTACTACCTCTTTTTAACTAAATACTTAAATTTCGAAAAATAACAATGAAAGACGAGAGTGATGGAAGAGTAAGATTCAGTTGTTCTATTTTCGATTATACCACCTCCGTTTCAAATCTTTTTATCTGCATTCTTATTTAGTTTCATTAGCCTTTCTAATCTAAAATATATTTTTACATTAAAACTTAAATACTTTCACCCGGAGGGTGCATATATTTGCTAGTATATATATATATATATATATATATATATATATATATATATATATATATATATATATGATGAACTTTTATTGGCATTGATAAATCTCTGTTCAGACAGAAACAATTAAGAGTGATTAGGACTTCGAGTTATCGAAGCTGTTTACTGATATTTTGTGCTATAAAAGAGAAAATAATTTAACAATATACATCATTGATATCATTGGTTCGCGATTACATTACCTTTTCAGATTAAAGACAACGAATGGCACCAATCTGGTCTCAACATTTTCTGTACAGAAAAAAAAAACTTATACAAGTTATTTTCTGTTATTTTATTTATTCTATTACTCAAATGTAAGATTTTCTTTTCTTTTTTTTCTTCATTTTTCCCCCTTTTTTATTTATTTCTTTGAGTTCGTGAACAGACCCCGAACAATAAATGAATAAATAATTAAATAAAAACTAGAACGATAAAAATATAGGTAGATACCAACTTTTTTTTTGTTTCTTTATCTGCTGGTCTACATTACTGACGCAGTAAAGGTTTGCAAAAAAAAAAGAAAAAAGAAAAAGAAAAATAAATAAATAAAGAAAGCCAAAGAAAAATACAAAAAAATGAACTAAGAATTACCTCCATTTAGCCCTTTTCCCTCTTCCACTACACTCTTTCTCCCTCCACGTCAGAAGAGCAGATGAAAAACTTAGAGCAAGGCAGTATTCCAATCATCCATTTCTGTTTGTGACGTACTTGTCTGGCTTGGGATTTCTTTCAAGAATCAAAATACCTGCGTCCCACCCAAAAAGACACACACACACACACACACACACACACACACATATGCACAATCGCACATATCTATCTACATAAAAATATGCATGTATATATGTATATATTTATATATATGTATATACATATATGGCTGCATACACGTAAATATACAAATAGATATAAATATATGGGTATATATGATTGGAAATTTATATGTAAGCAAATTTGCACTTATATACATATATGTGTGTGTGTATGTTTGTGTGAATCTTTGTGCGAGTGTGATATATATATAATATATATATATATATATATATATATATATATATATATATTATATAATATTCTAAAACCTCAAATATATATATATGTGTATATATGCATGTATATATATATTATATATATATATATATATATATATATATGTATATCTGTCTGTGTGTGTGTGTGTGTGTTTGTCTGTGTGTGTGTGTGTGTGTGTAAATATATGGTTGTATACTCGCGAATATACATATACATATAAATACATACATATATACTATTGTAAATGTATATTTTAGCTAATATGCACAGATACAGACAAATATATATAATATATATATATATATATATATATATATATATATATATATATATATATGTGTCTCTCTAGACGACACATACATATATATGTGTGCGTATATGGATATGCATATTTACTTACTAGAGGAGTATATCTGTAATTCTGTCTATGTGTGTAGGTATATATATATATATATATATATATATATATATATATATATATGTATATATAAACGTGATGTATATCTACGCACAGACATATCTAAGTAAATTAGTTTACATATATATGTATATTGATGTGAATATGATGATATCTTAACAGACATATATATGAATATGTGTATTTGTGTATGTACATATGGATGTGCAAATGAATTGTGTGTTTACACACAAACATATATATGTGTACATGTGTATGTACATTTGATATCGTATATGCATGGTATATAGATATATAGACATGTACATATGATGGTACATCTATTATTATACCAATGTTGAGTTAATCAACTTTTACTTCCATGAGGCTTTTTTACTATTTAGTTTAATGACACGAAAATTATACTAAATTATTCCTTACTTTTAGGATTGAGTTATGTTTGAAAAGAATTATGTTTTAATCGGTTCTACTTAGTCGAAATTTGCAATTAAGTCAAAAACCGACCAATATCCATGTGTACATTATTCTATCTATTATCATCTTTAAATAACAAAATGAAATGAAATAACAATAATAGAAAAAATGTATTCATTGTTATAAAAATGTTATTTCATTTCATTTCGTTATTTAAAGATAATAAGAGATAGAATAATGTAACATGGATAAACTCCTGGCCGAAACAACCGTAAGTTAAATTAATTAGAATAATCCTATTTTATCCATTCAATACTTTCTTTCCATTATTTCTCTTTTCAACATACCGTCGGATTCACTTCCATTTTCTATTTACACACACACACACACACACATATATATATATTATATATTATATATATGTGTGTGTGTGTGGTGTGTGTGTGTGTGTGTGTGCGTGCAATATATATATATATATATATTATTTATATATATATATATATATATATATATATATATATTTGGAGGATATGCGCTTAATTGAAGTCATACCTAATTCTGAAAGTTAATTAGTTAATAATTAATGTGTTTAGGCGGGCATATATGTTCAAATGTAAGGCTAAACAAATCAAGAAAATGTCATTTGACATTTTCTCGATTTGTTTAGCCTTGTTTAGCCTTACATTTTAACATATATGCCCGCCTAAATTCATCAATTATTAACTGATTAACTTTCAGAATTAGGTATGACTTCAATTAAGCACATATCCTCCAAAAATTGTCGGCTTAAAGCCATATAAAAAATAAACACATTTGTTTGTTTACTTAACCTCATATAATATATATATATATATATATGTGTGTGTGTGTGTGTGTGTGTGTGTGTGTGTGAGAGAGAGAGAGAGAGAGAGAGAGAGAGAGAGGGGGGGGCGTGTTAGTGGGTCACAAATGATGAACCAGTTGAAGAGTTGTGCCTATCTAATCTGAAGAGGAAATAGAAATAGAATTGATTGAGAACTGACAGAATGGATGACGGCTGGGTGGAGGGTGTTAGTAAAAATAAAACAGGACTAAAAGAACTGGGAGAAAGAAATGTCGGAGAGACGGGCAACGAGAGGCAATGATTACAAAGCAATAGTCAATCGATGTTTGGCTTGTAAAATGGTAACTAGTTATGATGCAGAAGATGCAGGGAAATAAAGGAGGATGAAGAGAAATTTAGGAAATAGATAACAGAAGAAGAAGAAGAAGAAGAAGAAGAGAAGAAGAAGAAGAAAGAAGAAGAAGAAGAAGAAGAAGAAGATATACTACAACGAAAGAAGGAAAGAAAGATAAAAGACAAAATAAAGATAAAGAAAGAAAGAAAAAAATATAAAGAAGAAGAAGAAGAAGAAGAAGAAGAAGAAGAAGAAGAAGAAGAAGAAGAAGAAGAAGAGAAGAAGAAGGAGAAGAAGAAGAATACTACAACGAAAGAAGGAAAAAGATAAAACAAATAAAGATAAAGAGAAGAAAGAAGAAAAAAGAAGAAGAAGAAGAAGAAGAAGAAGAAGAAGAAGAAGAAGAAGAAGAAGAAGAAGAAATACTACAGAAGAAGAAAGAAAAGATAAAACACAAATAAAGATAAAGAAAGAAAGAAAAAAAGAAAGAAGAAGAAGAAGAAGAAGAAGAAGAAGAAGAAGAAGAAGAAGAAGAAGAAGAAGAAGAAGAAGAATACTACAACGATAAGAAGGAAGAAAGATAAAAGACACAAAATAAAGATAAAGAAGAAAGAAAGAAATATAAAGAAGAAGAAGAAGAAGAAGAAGAAGAAGGAAGGAGGAGGAGGAGGAGGAGGTGGAAAGCCAGAAGAGTTAGATAAAGAAGAAGATGAAAAATATCACATTGATAAGAAGAAGAAGAAGAAGATGAAGGAGGAGAAGGAGGAGGAGGAGGGTGATAGACAGAAGATTAGATAAAGATTTTAAAATATACACATTAGAAAAGAAGAAGAAGAAGAAGAAGAAGAGAAGAAGAAGAAGAAGAAGAAGAAGAAGAAGAAGAAGAAGAATACTACAACAAAAACAAGAAAGAAAGAAAGAAAGAAAGAGAGAAAGAAAAAAGAAGAAAGAAGAAGAAGAAGAAGAAGAAGAAGAAGAAGAAGAAGAAGAAGAAGAAGAAGAAATACTACAACAAAAACAGAAAGAAAGAAAGAAGAAAAGAAAGATGAAAGACACAAAAGAAAGAAAGAAAGAATTATGAAGAAGAAGAAGAAGAAGAAGAAGAAGAAGAAGAAGAAGAAGAAGAATACTACAAAAAAACAAGAAAGAAAGAAAGAAAGAAAGAAGAGAAAAGAAAGATGAAAGACACAAAAGAAAGACAAAAGAAAGAAGAAAGAAGAAAGAAGAACAAGAACAAAAACGACAGAAAGAAGGAAAGAAAGATGAAAGACGCAAAAGAAAGAAAGAAAGAAAGAAAGAAAGAAGAAGAAGAAGAAGAAGAAGAAGACAGTGGTGAAACAACGGGTGGTCATGGAGGTGTAGCTGCCCTGTGAAGCAGTTTCAGAAGGGCGCAAAATTGCCCTAACCCAAAAGCTTTTACGTTGGTATAACACTGAAGTGTATCATCTAACATTTGCCACTATTATTCTGAATTATGACTGCGTAGAATTTTAAAGTTGGTAAAGATTTGTAAGATTCGAATCAGTATTTTGTTGGCCACCGAAGGGCGCCGGACAGACCGCTTCCTTTTGGCACGCCACTGGAAAAGGAATAAAATTTGGAGAAAGTACAGTAAAAATATCAATAGAGACTGGCAACATTTTAATTATTAGCTCACTCATTCATCTTGAATCCATTTTGGACTAATACTCTTGGGAAAGGTATGAACCCCTGTTGCATACCCTTTTTTACTTACTTCTATTCTTCTATTCTTCTTCTGACGTCTTTTCTATCTTACGTCTTCTTCTAGCGTCTCTTCTAACATCTCTTCGTCTTGGTGACTTCGTCTTGGTGGTCGGTCGCACTTAACTCATTTCTTCTTTAGATCAGTCTTGTTACCAAGACATTCACCAACCACAAAATCGTGTTATTTTCTTAAGCTTTTATCTACTTAACTAAACATTTCATGTAACTAAGCATCTGACTAACATATCGCGCGTATGCAATGAGTTAAGGCAGCACATCTTCTCTGCCTGACGTCTAAACTGAAACTGAGGACCCAACCAGGTCCCACGTGACTTCACGTATTTCGCGGGCTTTCTGTACTATTCCATGGAAAGTCTCGCCCGTGATATGAAAAGGGCCGTCCCTTTAGAAATACAGGGGATTGACAATAATCTTATGCAACCGCATAAATTATGTAACACCCCTTCATCACCCCATCTATGGGTTAAATAAAGTCGTCGGGGTGGCCTAAAGTCGGTATCAGCCAGTCAGCGAGGGAGTCTATCCCCTTTTCAATAGCGCTAGACCAAGGAGATTGTTTTGGCGTCTGAGGTGGAGCGCCACACCTACCATCAGCTCCTTAATTTACCGCACAGACCCTATGCTACTCATACGCTGAGTTGGCGAGGACCGGTATCGAACTAGGAATCTTGTGGTTTCTAGCCGAACGCTCTACCGACTGAGCTTTGGCATTAAATAATGCACAAAGGTTGTTATGCCATTAAACAAATACAAACCCTAAACTGTACAGTGTTGGAGTAAATCTACTACATACCTTCCTGGAGTCGAAGGTGGAATTAAGTAAAATTTCGTTTGCAATTGTATCATGGTGTTTATTTTCTGTTGATAAATTGTGAGCCTTATAAGAGGTTCACAGGGTGTTAACTCTGGTTCTTATAAACCATTGGGTTACTTAAAGGATAAGTACTCAATGCGGAATACTTCGGTTAGGAAAACAACAAACGCGTTAGTTACATTTATATAACTTTTATCCCATACACATATAAACACTTTTTCACTTTTTGACCCATCCCTCATCATCCAAACATTCTGACCAAACACGCGCACTTCCATATAACACTCCCCATTTAGAAGGAAGAAAATCCACAATCCATACCCCCAGCCACCCCTGCCCCTACTGACAACCTAGTTTTTCACCATTCTGAAAATGTCCTTCATTGAAGCTAGATCTTCGCTTTTGGTCCTGATGATGGTCTAAATGGCCGAAACGTTTCATCCTCGACAATAAACATCCAGTTTCCATAACATCCCGTGTTTGTCTACTTTTTCTCCACATACTGTCGGATTAACCTCCTCACATTTCTCCCATAACTTTTATTATAACATATATAGGGGAACAAGTTCCCCAGCTATATAATGTCACAAGTGACCAAACATACACTGTAGTGTTAATAAACAAAGGTGGAAACCACTTACTGTAAGTAGAGGCTGTGGCGTCTGGTATGCACCATAGGTGACTGCTGGAGAAAGGTGACAAGCACGTCCACTTTTCAGTGGCATCGGAAGAAGAGGGTTCTCTTTTGGGTTCCAGTGTCACGTGACCAAAATAGGGTCTCCTGACACAGGAAATAACCAAAACCCTCAGACAAGGGAGACTGCCCTTACAGCCTCATCTCTCCCATGTTGATTGAAAGAATGTGACGGGTTGGTTGGTTGGATTTTACAGCATGTCAACCCTTGGAATGTGATGAGACTAAGATGACAAACAAGCCCAAAGTTACGATTTGTGTAGCCATTTTAGGGCTGTAGTTTTACATTGGAGACCTTTTCTTGAAGTAGAAAGATATAGTATCAATTTTACTCTTTGTCTGTTGGTCCGTCTAAAAAGCTGTTGATCTCTCCTCAAATTAGGTGTACCGGAATTGATCGTGTCATGAAGTAGAGAGTTGTATATTCCTTGTCTGTTGATCTATCCTTCCTTTAAGCAGTCCTTCCAGCGAGTAATTTTAGGACAATTTATCAATGTCTTTTAAATAGTAAATTAAATACATGTTTGGGCGTATTTGATTGGCCGATTCAGCTACCACTGTTTTGAAACAGTCTATAAATATAAGTCGGGGTTTTTAGCACACCTTATACTCAAAAATAATCCAATATGTACAGATTATTATTTTCACTCCTTTTGAGTTTTTCACATCAGCGTTAACTGATGGTATTTCACTGAAGTCTGAGTGACAACAGGTCTCCTCAGGGCTCCAAAACTCCTCCTTCTTCTTCTTCTTCTTCTTCTTATTATTATTATTATTATTATTATTATTATTATTATTATTATTATTATCAAGATAATGCACCCTGTGGGTGTAAGAATTTAAGTTTTTTATGCAATCTATATATTAATACTCGTGTTCGTTAATCTTCCGACCGTTATCATCTTTCAGTACCATCTGGTTAAAACTGAGACCGTGCAAATCGTCCAAGATTAAATACAAGTATGTAAATCCTGATTATCTGGTGTTGCATATCCGCTGAATTCTTATTTCTTATGAGAAAGAAAGTGTAGGGAGAGAGACAGAGACAGAGACAGAGGAGGTGAATGCCCGGAAGTGATAACGCTAATCTGTTTCTAGTTAACATAACGAAAAGATGAAAAGAAGGAAAGAAAGATAAAGATAGATGAGAGAGAGAGAGAGAGAGAGAGTTAAATGAATATTATTTTACTTTTTACATATTGAACTACTTGGCAAGAGTTCTTTAGTAAACGTACCACACATTGTAATGATTATCATACTGTGGTATATCCACAGGTACCTGCTAGTGAAATATATTACGTAGAACGATTATTGAAATTAGATAAGAACGCATATACATTATTACTTATTTTAAATTGTTTCAGAAGAAGAAGAAGAAGAAGAAGAAGAAGAAGAAGAAGATTAGAGAATAAAAAGACGGGTTTATATAAAGGAAAAAGAATCACGAGAAGAAAAGAAAAGGAAAGAAAAAAAAAAGGAAGAGAAGAGAAAGGGAGTAAAACGAAAGAGGAAGAGGAACACGTGGAAGTAAATATGACCGAGAAATTATTTTTTTATTTTAGTTGAAAATTAAACCTATAAACAAACGGAATAAATGAAACGACGATTGCTTTGGTGGCACGAATAAAGAGAAATGAAATAATGATAAAAACAAAATGAAACCAAAAAGAGAGAGACAAAAAAAATCAAACTAAACTTAGGATAACAGGGGAACCCAAGCAACAAAGAACGAATGAAAGACAGCAGCCATGAAGCCAATAACATCTACAACGAGAGATGAGCGATTGGTGTGTGGGAGGGGGGCGAATTGGTGGATAAAGTCGAAGTGCTGTCTGTGTTGGATCAAAGATATATTGGTAACATTAATTTTGATCTCGCAATAGTTTATGGAGTTTTTCAGTTGACCTGAGTAACTTGGCTTGCACAAACACGCGTATAGAATGAGATGCAAAGCAGAAAAAAGAATACTAAAAAAAATAAAATAATAAAATAAATAAAAGAACCAAAAAAATGGTAGACGAAATTGTAGACATTGTTTAAAGAGTTGAAAGATTGTTCGGTCGGGGAATAAAAATAACAGAAGCGTAAGAACTAAAAGAGAAAAAAATTATACAAAAACCAAATATGAGTACAAAAAACATCTAGGCACTTAATAAAAAACGCCCTGTTGGTGGGGCTTAGAATATGCAAACTATTACGATTGTGGCCAATGAGAGCACTTTACTATGGTGATCCCTTGTGTTGCTTAGTGTTAACCCTAGTGTTAAGTAGAATCCTTGTGTTAAGCTGATTCCTTGTGTTTCTGATCCGTTCGTCCGTGTCGAATAAGAGCAACTGAACGGCTTTCAAGATCGGTCATTAAATAGTTAACTAACCACGTATTCGAGAGTGTTGATTGTCTGATTGAATCCACGAAGAGTCTATTAGTTTAAGTGGCGAGCACCAGCACATATTATATAACAAAATCATTCCAATTGTATCTCTTGCAAAGAGGTAAGCCCTTCCTACACACACACAAAAAACGAGTTTCATGGTTCTGATGTATCATTGTGAATATTGTAAAAAATAAACAATAAAAAAACGAAAAGAAACACGAAGTATTCCAAAAGATGTGTTTATTCTTGATGGTGAATTCGACGTTATAACGTTTCGGTTCTTAGAATATCTATCAACACTTGGGTGAAATGTTATGTGGTGATAGTGGATGACTTGCAAAAAAAATGGTTGTATATGAAGAGGCGTTTGTAAAAGTATTTTTTCAGAAAATTTACATCATTTCATAATCTAATAACTTGACGAATTCTTGTTCAAATTATCTCAAATTGTAACTATGTATGTATTAGTAAATAAGACTCATATGCTTAATGATTCCTTTCTTTTCTTTTCAGACATAGAAAGAAAATGCGTTTTAATATTAAACATTAGTTTTTAAATTGTTTCTACAAAGACTGTCTAAATTTGAGATAATTTGAATGAGAATTAGTCAAGTTTGTTGGTATAAAAATATTTTGAACCATCCTGTATCTAGCATTAAACTTTATTTATGTATCCAAATAGATTGTAATTGTATATATATATATACATACATATATATATATATATATATATATATATAATATATATATATATATATATATTTAATAATTTGAAGGCAATTACAATGCGTGTAAAAAATAAAAACAAAAAGATGTTTTTATTTGTTTTTATTTGATTTGATTTTTTACACACATTGTAGTTGCCTTCAATTATCAATATATTATAACATACTTAACAATGCTTCAAGCAAATTACCAATTACTTTATATATATATATATATATATATATATATATATTATATATAGTCATCCACATACACGTGTTGACTTATCAAATCTCTTCAGGCTAGACATTTGTAAGCTACCTACATCCGGGATTGAAATCCGATCGGGTGGGTGTTACATCGCTTTGTATGTAAATGCCATCATAGAGTGCTCCATCCCTTATATATAGGAGAGCGTCGCGTTTATGCTTGAATTGGGGGCCCTCACCGGAATTCCCCCGCCCAGAGTGCTCAAACCTAGGGTGAGTTGGGAGCATATGTAAAGTAATCCACAGACACGTGTTTTGACTTATCAAGTCTCTTCAGTGTGGCTAGACATTTGTAAGCTACCTACAGCCGGGATTGAAATCCGATCGGTTGGGTTCGTCACCATCAGGCCGTTATCATCTACAGAATGCGAAGGTGATTTTAACTGTTTTAATACACATATCGCTTTGTATGTAAAGGCCGTTATAATATATATATATATATATATATATATATATATATATATATATATATGTATGTGTGTGTGTGTGTGTGTGTGTGTGTGTATGTGTGTGTGTGTTTGGTTGAGAATAGTGGGGAGTGTGGATATAATACAGTTCAGTTAATATTTCACCTCATTATTGGATGAAAATTTCCGAAACTTTATTAAAATCTTATTAAGCTTTTGTAGATTTGTTACAAAGGTTTTCAGCTAATTATTGTTTTTTTAATTTTAAAATTCTTAAACTTTACTGATATCCCCAAAGAAATTTAGAAATACCGGCATGTTGTCATGCTTAGAGTGGCAGACCATTGTTTATGAGTTTGGTTCTCACTGTGTGAAACTACAACCCGTTAAGTGATTGAAAACTGCAGAGAAAAGAAAAAAAGGGAATTTTTAGATTTTAAATGTTGGGAGATTAAGAATTTCATTATTAGGAGAGAATATATCATGAGTCAAATAGAAGAGAAGAAGAAGAAGAAGAAGAAGAAGAGAAGAAGAAGAAGAAGAAGAAGAGAAGAAGAAGAAGAAGAAGAAGAAGAAAAAAAGAAGAAGAAGAAGAAGAAAAGAAGAAGAAGAAGAAGAAGAAGAAGAAGAAGAAGAAGAAGGAAGAAAAGAAGAAGAAGAAGAAGAAGAAGAAGAAGAAGAAGAAGAAGAAGAAGAAGGAATAAAGAAAAGAAGAAGAAGAAGAAGAAGAAGAAGAAGAAGAAGAAGAAGGGAATAAGAAAAGAAGAAGAAGAAGAAGAAGAAGAAGAAAGAATAAGAAAAGAAGAAGAAGAAGAAGAAGAAGAAGAAGAAGAAGAAGAAGAATAAAGACTAAAGAAGAAGAAGAAGAAGAAGAAGAGAAGAAGAAGAAGAAGAAGAAGGAATGAAGAAGAAGAAGAAGAAGAAGAAGAAGAAGAAGAAATATACCGAAGGAAGAAAAAGAATAACAACATCCCTATCATCATCATCATCTCCAATTACAACTACAACAACAACAACAACAACAACAACAATAATATAAAAGTAATACTACTACTAATAATAACTAGACCGAGAAAACAGGAATAATGAAAACGTTATAGAGAAAAAAGAAGAAAAGGGTATGTAAATGAATTCTACACCAATAAATGAAGATAATGAAACAAAAAGAAAAAAAAAAGAAGAAACAAAAAAAGAAAAAACAAAAAAAGAAGAAACAAAAACAGATATAAAAAGATAATTTTCATAATTTCCTTTTAAAAAAAGTCAAAACAAAAGTAAATAAATAAATAAAAATTGAAAGAAAAACTTTGTTGATTTGGGTATATGTAGTTTTTTCCTTTCTTTCTTTCTTTTTTTTTTTTAAAGACTGGTGGATCTGTTGGAGTGGAGTTTGCGGGAAGCCGTTTTCATCGCCATTAGAGTTTGTTCATTTTTCTTTTTAATGTGGAAACGAAGGCAAATAATGAATGGAGTGAATGTGTTCGTCGTAGTTAGAGTATCGATTGGCCAACGTCTTGTTGTAAGATGTGGATAAATCATTCCCTTCGTATCGAAGAACAGAAAAATCGATATTCCTTTCCCCCCACATATACATTTCGACTTTGCCTGACGTTAATATCACCCGAAAATTGGTCTGCCCATTGATACACCATAAGAGAGAGAGAGAGAGAGAGAGAGAGAGAGAGAGATAGAGAGGAGAGGAGAGAGAGACTTTATAAGTACGGGGATATCAGTATTCGGTAAGTTGAGCTTAATACGAAACAGAAAAATATGGTAGAAGACTATACAGCGTCAAATGTGTTAAACGTAGGTTACTTCATCTTAAAATTTGAGCGATTCATTAGAAAATAGAAGTAGAATAATAATGTTAATATTACTAATAATAAAAATAACTATATATATGGAAAAGATTGCTTCACCTCCACCGGACTCTTTATTGAAACATTGAATTAATATAATTATTATATAAGATATTGGAGAAGATAAAATGTGTCTTACCTCTACGAAGTTCTGTTGAGAAATAATTCAAATTTGAATTATTTCTCAACAGAACTTCGTAGAGGTAAGACACATTTTATCTCCTGCAATATCTTATATAATATCTCTCTCTCTCTCTCTCTCTCTCTTCTCTCTCTATATATATATATATATATATATATATATATATATATATATATATATATATGCGTTCCTCTACTAAAGTTAACGGGCATGTTTATAACACCTAAAATTAATCGAAAACTCATCACAATATTCGCATGAAAAAAAAGCTGATGAAACCAATATTTTCGTTGTGCTTAACGAAACAGACTACAACTTCAAATTACAAAAATACTAGATAATCATACAAAACATTAAAAAATCCACAAAACCCCATAAACTAACTTAAAACAAGAATAAGTAAACTAATCACGGAAAATAATGCCCAACTTGGCAGTCTAAAACTTCCAAAAATTATTGGTGATTACAAACCTGGATACATATACGGAACAAAAACACCCCCCTCCGGCCTATCATTTCTTAATTTACCAGCCCAATATATGATTTAACAAAACAAATCAATCAACTGATTACACCATATATATATATATATATATTATATATATATATATATATATATATATATATATATATAAATGGACTCTCTCGTCGATTTTCGACGCATGAGTGTTCATTCAGTGAACAACAAACACAGTGTTTTGTTTATAGTGGTGAAGGCTTGTGTTGGACCATTCCGCACTTTTTGGCACAGTCGATATGAAAGAATTGGTGCACAAGGAATGCTACAAACCCAATCAACGACTGACCACAGGATTGTTGAAGGCGTGTGGCATAATGGTTAGAGTCGTGGGAAATGGACTCGTCGACCCGAGTTCAAATCCTAGACAAGGCTGTTTGCATTTCACATAGTGCTTATTAGCACTTGGGAAAGGTATGAATCCATATATTCTCCCTGCATCTATGGGTAAAATAGTAGGGCAGACTGGGCGCTTTAACCTTGGGTAGGTAACGAGTCCAGGAGTAGAAACACTCTGAATTCAATATATATATATATATATATATATATGAAAATTGAATGGAAGTAAATCCGACATCGTGAAATAAATTTTAAAATTTAAAATAAATTTTTAAAAATAAATAAATTTAAAATTTAAAAAATTCCGGCTATAATATTGAACGTTTCATCTGCACCACTTTCGTCTCAAAACGGTCCACTTTCGCAGTTCTCTCTATCATACACAACTCGCTCTTGAGGAAGACCACTTCAATAAAATATATATAATATATATATATATATATATATATATATATATATATATATATATATATATATGTTGAATTTATGATTACTGTTAATAAGTTAAGAATAGTTGATTAACACACGTTCTGTTTGTAATGTTATTTAAATTAAGTAAAATGGGGCATTGCTCATCTGGTCAGCTGTTCATTTAAACAAAGGCTGAACAAGAGTTGCCGTCCTTAGACGGAATTTTAAGAATGTAAAAAAAGACGGCGGGAAAAAATAGTAAAAAAACAGACGATAATTTAAGAAACAAAAAGTCAGTTAGAAAAAAAAGTTAGGAAAAAGAGTTAGAGTCGGTTGGTTGATGGAAAAAGACGTTAAGTTAGGGGGAAGAGCGAAAGAATTTTACCGAGAGACGGTTGGTTAGATGGAAAGAAGATTTTTAAGAGAGAGGGACAGGGCTGGGTTCAATACCAAGTGCCTGAGGCGCCCCCTTGAGGGGGAATGCCGAGGGTATCAACGCATTTTTTTGCACCCGCCACCAATGATTTACGGCTTGTGGGTGGTCCCACATTAATAGAGCCTTGTGCCTTACCCGTACACGTGGGATACGTGGTAAATACCTAGTATGTAGATATAATCGTTGGGGCTGCCTAAAGTCAGTATCAGCCAGTCAGCGAGGGAGTCTATCTCCTTTTCAATAGCGCTAGAGCAAGGAGATTGTTTTTTGGGCGTCTGATGTGGAGCGCCACACCTACCATCAGCTCCTTACTTTACCGCACATAACTCTGTGCTACTCATACGTTGAGTTGGCGAGGACCGGTATCGAACATGGACAATTGTGGTTTCTAGCCGAACGCTCTACCGACTGAGCTAACCCGGCCCCTCAACAGTATTAATAATGTAGAGCAATTTTATTAACAATTGAGGTCTATCTAAAAAAAAAAAAAATCGTGGAAAATATGACGTAAATAACGTAGGGAATTGTGACTTAGGTAGTGATATAGTTTCGGTTACAGAAAGATTGACACACAATCTTCATTATAATAAGATATACCAAGAGTTCGCATTATTAGGGGAATAGTATTCAATAAAAACAGATATTATTACCAAACTCTATCGCGTTCAAATTTTGTAACAAACATATGAAAATACCTCAATTCAAATGTGTAGCACCCTTGTAACTAGAAATAAATTCCATCAATGTATATGAGGAGGGTTTATACCAACTGGTTGGTTGGATTTTACGGCACGTCAACCCTTGTTGAGTTATTTTATGCCGAAGACATTTTGTTTCATTCATTCTCGAATGAATAATTATATATATATGTGTGTGTGTGTATATGTATATATAAATGGTATCAAACTGAAGACATCTTGTAGGATGCCAAGTAAAAATAAACAAGTGATACAAAGAACCGTATATATATATATATATATATATATATATCTTATTATAATGGAGAGTGTGTGTTTTTCCGTCTGTAACCGAAACTATATTACAACTCAAGTCACAATTCCAACATTCTCAATGATTTTATTTTATTTGAACCTCAATTATTAATAAAATTGACTTATATTATTAATACTGTTAACCATATCTACATACTAATAACAGGCAATTATATTTATATATACAACAAAATAGCGGTTTACAGTGTGAACGGGAAGGTTAATTTGCATATTAATATTAAAAAATCGAATTTAATAAATATGTGCTTGGTATTATTGATTTCTAACTGTTTGGTTTTATTTTAATGAATATAAGCAAAAATCTCTTCAATGAATCTTAAATGAAATCCATTAACAAGATAAAATAACTGTCATTTTATTCTTTACTTCCTCTTTTAACTAAATACTTAAATTAGAAAAAATAACAATGAAAGACGAGAGTGATGGAAGGGTAAGTTTCAGTTGTTCCATTTTTTATTATACTCCCTCTGTTTCAAATCTTTTATTATACTCCCTCTGTTTCAAATCTTTTTATCTGTATTCTTATTTAGTTTCATTAGCCTTTCTAATTTAATACAATATTTTATTACATTAAAACTTAAATACTTGCACCCGGAGGGTGCATATATTTGCTAGTATATATAATGTAGATAACGAAGAATACTGTATATTGAAGACTCAACCGAAATGAGAAGATCAGATATATATATATATATATATATATATATATATATATATATATATATATATATATATATATATTAGTGTATAATTGAAGTGAATTAGTACAGAGATTCTGTTCGTGTAATCTTGGTACACATGCGAAAATATACTTTTGACGTCCATGATGTTCATTAGCGTCAATTTTGAATAATGTGGCTGTCAGGAACTAAACAACTCTCTTAGCTATCAGTCTGTCATTCGTTTATTTACTATGAGCGTTCAAAATTTCCCAACGAAAAAGCTTTTATCGTCAGTGTAATCCGTCTCTTTTTTTGATGGAACGGAAGGAAATTTTTATTCCAAATATATAGAGGGGTGTAGAAAGCAGAGGCTTTTCATAGAGACTTCTACAGACTGAGGGAACAGAATAACATTGCTTTATAGAACAAGTTTTCGGCTAAAGAAAAATAAAGACATTTTTTTTGCATAGTAATGATCCTTTCTCCAGCTATTAAAAAGAGTATATATGTCGTTAAAAAGAGTATATATATATATATATATATATATATATATAAAGTAATCCACAGACACGTGTTTCGAGGTATCACCTCTCATCAGTGTGGTTATACCGTTTAACAGCTACCTCTGGCCGGGTTCGAGACCCGAATGAAATTTCGTTCGCCAAACCTCTTAGTCGTACGGCCACAGGCAGCTGTCAAATATAGGAGAATATTTAATCGCTACATTTCTAAGCGGAAATGAATTCCCTATTTAAACAAAGCGAGGCTTAGCTGTGCGCCAAATACAGTGAATTTTGCAATTAAATCCCTTCTAATTAAAGTGCTCGACCACATAGGGAGCATATAATAAAGTAATCTACAGACACGTGTTTCGAGGTATCACCTCTCATCAGTGTGGTTATACCGTTTAACAGCTACCTCTGGCCGGGTTCGAGACCCGAATGTAGTATACTATGAAAATGTTCTCCATTCTCTGTGAGAAGTGCCTTCTTTGGCTTGGACATGTCAGGAGAATGGAAAATGGACACATTCCAAAAGATCTTTTTATGGCGAATTAGTAAAATGGCTCCCGATCGGTTGGTAGACCACGCCTACGATTTAAAGATGTCTGCAGGAGATCTATGAGGATATGCCATATTGACACAAACACGTGGGACGTAGATGCAATGAATAGAGCGACCTGGCGCTTCAACGTTAAGCAAGGCACGGAGAGGGGTGGGACAGTGAGAAGGGTAGCCTCGACAGAAAAGAGAGACAAAAAGAGAGTGAAAAGCCAGCAGCCCCAGAAAGCATCACAGTTTGTGTGCATTCAGTGCACCAAAGACTGTCACTCAAGAATTGGCCTCAAGAATCACTTGCGCAGATGCAGATAAAAACTTTTATTTTTATTTTGGACAATACACCATCGTCTTTAATGGACAGAAAGGATCCAATAAAAACTTCATGCCACTATCACATAATATTTTTGACAATTCAGTAGTAAAACTCATTGGCATTTCAGTCTCGGAAGACTATAATAAAGTTTTTATGTGCCCCTGAAGTTACAGTGCCTCTTGTGACTGTGAAGTCCGATGTTTGAAAAACATTCTCGACCACAGATTTTCGCATGTGAAGGCTGTCCCTGAAGATGTTGATGTGCCGATGCTTTGTTGCTGTTGCTTTCTTCTAGACCTTTTAGCTTCATGGTGTTGTGTCAGGGTGACTTCTGACATGAACATTCCTCTACGGAGATTCTGCCGCCACCGAGGGCGGTCCTGAAAGAGGCAATGCCAAAGATCCTGAGATCCAATAATAACTATCACAGAATAATTTTTGACAATTCAGTAGTAAAACTAGATTGCTGATGAATTGCACTTTAAATTTGACACTTTAAATCTAAAAACTATTTCATTTTATTTTGAGTTCTGCCAAGTTCAAAATTCAAGAATACCACAAATTTATTTAGTTTCCCCCTTTAACAATGTCGACTAGAAAACACATGATTGACAAGAAATACCGGAAGAAGACCGGAGGGTATATCGGCCGAAACGTTGTACAAATAACAATAAAGATGAGGACAATAGTCCGAATAACACAGATAATACTAATAAAAAATAGTTTTTCTTGCATGTCAGATAAAGGAAAATCAAGTTTTCATTAAATATGCACATACTAAGCCATAAGCTTCTTTTAATATATATTAAAATTCTATTGTTGTTAAAATATTTCTAAACTAATATTTATTCGTATATCTTTTGTTTACATAATTTTAAACTTATACAATTGTAAAATTACTTGTTTCAGAAGAAACCTTAATTATTTTAATGTATCCAATTCCACGTAAATTGGGGCCAAAGTCCCCATAGGCCAAACCAATACTGACGTACAGAGTATTTGCTTAAAAATCTTATAAACAAAAAAGATTTGACACAAGTGGAACATGAAGTTAAATGTCGTACCAAATGACACTAAAAGTAGCGACCCAGGAAAACCTTGGTGTATTGATTTTTTTTTTTTGACGATTACTAATGCTGGACATTTTAAAGAAGAATTTCAATACTATTTCTAAGTAGATTTCAAATTTTAGAAATCTTCGAATGTAAATGAAATCTTCATAATTTTTGCACAAAAACAAGCACTGGTGATATTTAATGTGTATATATATTTACTTTCTTGTTAATTGTTGTATTTTCGTAGTTTCATCTGGACATACACACATACATAAATACATACACACCAACTGACCTTTATATGTAGATCAGAGTTTTTCAACCGGTGAGCCGCGGCACACTAGTGTACCGTGAAGCTTCCGTGGGTCTGTCGTGAGTGTTGGGACAGTTGATCATCTTCTTATATTTTTATTCTATTACTTTGATATTTTTTGTTTTAATTCAATATTTTATATACTGATGGTGTACATTTGGTACCACCAATTTTCCCTGTGAAATTTACTCCCCCCTCTATATTTAACACAATGAAACTTGCATGACTATTAATATTATCTTTAAAAAATTTTGTCCGTTCGAAAGACGAAACATTAAAAACCCCTGATGATTTTTTTAAAATTTTCACCTCACGGAAATAATGAAAATTATTAACAAAAAACAATGTTTACATTTTTGCAACTTTAAATCAATTGAAATTTAACGTAGCCAAAAACAAGTTATAGCTTTTTAAAAAATTCTATGAAAAATCAATTAATGGTCCGATTTTCACGGAAATTTCCATAATTACTTAGCTTTTAATGAAAATATGTCTGAAATAGGTTTTGCTGAAATATATTAGGGGAATTTTTTTACGAGGTCTACCCCCTCCCTATTTTATTTTATGAAATATGAAAAAATGAACCTAGAAAAAACAATTTTTACTTTTTTTCTATAAAGATAAGAGTCTGAATAAGTATATCAGAAGATTTTTATAAGTTTCTATACGAGAGTTTTTTTAGTAAAAGAACCATAAATACAGAATTCTGCGAAAAAATATCGATAAAGAAACTGACCGTGTTGTAAAAAACCGGACTGTTTTACTTATTTTTCAAGATAACAGTGAGTAATTCTTCTCCAATCTGTTAATGTGATCGGTGAATTAACTGTTTTCTTTGAAAAACGCTTCATGTTCGTTATTTCTTTTTTGCGAGATTTTTAAAAGTTCCAAAATATTTATGTTTCTTCCTTCAATATGGCTTAAAATGATCACGTGACCTATTTTGGTGGTACCTAGTGTACCTTGATCAATTTATTGCCCAGCATCCTGAGATGAAAAAGGTTGAAAAACTCTGGTACAGATTAAACTAAATGACCACCCAACTAAACTGGACGTCGAAAGAAGAATTATATTTGGAATAATATTCATCATTATTTGTCTACATTATGTCTCAAAGAGTCGACCCAACATTTTATCGTAGAATGTTACTGATTATCTCCCCTTCAAATTTATCTGTTGGTTTCCCGCTCAATGCCAGATGACAGATATCTGTTCTTAGTCGTCTCAGTTTTAAAAGGATGACCTCAGAATAGTAACTGTCTATCTCGACCTTTTTATCTTTCTGCATCCATCATACTCTCCATCCCAAAGCAGCTCACATCAATCTATTGATATCTCTCTCTCTCTCTCTCTCTCTCTCTCTCTCTCTCTCTCTCTCTCTCTCTCTCTCTCTCTCTCCCACACATATATATGTGTTAGCTCAGTCCGTAGCGCGTTCGGTTAGAAACTGCAAGGTTCCTAGTTCGATACCGGCCCTCGCCAACTCAAGGTATGAGTAGCACAGGGATCTGTGCGGTAAAGTAAGGAGCTGATGGTAGGTGTTGCGCTCCACCTCAAACGCAAAAACAATTTCCTTGGTCTAGCGCTAGTGAAAAGGAGATAGGCACCCTCGCTGATTGGCTGATACCGATATCAGGCCGCCGCGACGACTTCACTTACTTATATATATATATATATATATATATATATGGAAATAAGATGATGAAATTAATCCGATAGTATGTGGATAAATTTCAGAAACAATCACGGGATGGTATGATGGATGGAAATTTATAGTCGATGTTCGAACATTTCGGTTTACAATAGAGACCTTCATCAGGCCTGTGAAATCAAGAAGAAACAAGAATTCATGGGGATAAAAGATGATGAATGTTTTGTATGCGTTGAATTAGAAAAAAATTAATTTCACTGATGAAGGTTTCCAGTGTAAACCGAAATGTTCGAACATCGACTATAAACTTCCATCCATCATAACATCCCGTGTTTGTTCTACATTTTCTACACACACACACACACACACCCACACACACACACCCACACACATATATATATATATATATATATATATATATATATATATATATATATAAAATGATTAAATAAACATTTCTTTTCTGGAAAAAAAAAACAATCCGTTACTAACCGATCATGAACGGGTTAAAACTCTTCTTTTTTGAAAAAGAGAATTTTTCTATTTTTGAATTTGAAGTATTTCTTTTTCTTTCAAAAACTGTTACACTGAAGAAAAACAATGTAGCAACATGTTCATGACGTTAGTGAAAAACACGCAGCGGATGTGCAAATGACGATGCGATCATATATATATATATATATATATATATATATATATATATATATATGTATGGAAGTACGACGAGGAAATTAATCCGATAGTATGTGGAGAAAATTTTTAAAGAAAACAAACACAGGATGTCATGAACGATGGAAACTCTTTATGTCGATACTTAAGTATTTTGGGTTTTTTTTAAATAAAACCTTCATCAGGACATTGAATATTTGTATGAGTAAAAGATGAAAGGTGTTCAGTGTATGTTGAATGTAATTTCCTCATCGTACTTCCATATATATATATATATATATACAAGAAATGGATACAATAGAAACCTACTCGAGTTTCACCATTAGGATCTTCAGGGTTAAATCCACTGAATTAATCGAGATACCGATTAATTGCAGCCGATTACACGTGTGTTCATTGAATAAAATATTACGTTGTAAGGGAACGCTTGTTCATGTTTTTTGAATTTCAAAAAACATAAACAAGCGTTCAAACAAGGAAATTCAAAAAACATAAACAAGCGTTCCATTATAACGTAATATCTTATTCAATGAACACACGTGTAATCGGCTGCAATTAATCGGTACCTCGATTAATTCAGTGGATTTAACCCTGAAGATCCTAATGGTGAAACTCGAGTAGGTTTCTATTGTATCTATTTCTTTAATAAATTTGCTCTACTTTGTATTGAGCAGTTTGTATTTGTTATATCGCTGACTTAACCCCTGGATTTTGTGCACCTCCAACGATCGTGCCCATATTCACTTGTAAGCCACCTTTTATCTATATATATATATATATATATATATATATATATATATATATATATATATATATAGGCATTTACCAACCCCTCTGAACGAGTAGGATGTATATTGAGGTATATTGAGCTTTTTCTGTCATCTGTCTACTAATTAGTTTTCTGACATATATCTATGTATCTATGTATATCTTTCGTATGTTCCGATACCTATCTATTTATCATTTCTTTTATCCCTTTCTTTCCTTCCATTTTGGCAGATAATAAGCGTCTGATGTATAGCCTTATTATTTCTTTACTTTCATGATATTCCCCTCTCTCTTACTATGGCTGACACCCTTTCTTTCTTTCTTTTTATATTTTTCTTTGATGCTCAAATAACCATATAATCTAATCTACATATATAAAGGGTGTATGTATGTATGTATGTATTTACCAATGCTGTTCGTGACTTGCTATATGCAGATGATTGTGATCTTGTTGCTCATACACGGACTGATATGCAACGCCTCATGGATGCCTTTGAAGCTGCTTGCAGTTCATTGGGATTAGTTACAATTAGTTTGAAAAAGACTGTTCTTATGTATCAACCGGCACCAGGTGAATCATACCATGAACCGGCTATCTATGTCTATGGGCAGAAGTTAGCAGTTGTAAATAAATTTGTGTACCTGGGTAGCACGCTAAACATGACTGCTACCCTTTATGATGAGATCTGCTTTCGGATCAGCAAGGCAAGTGATTCATTTGGAAAATTAAACAGAAGGTTGTGGATTTGCCGTGGTATTTCAGTTGCAACAAGTCAAGGTATATGTTGCATGTATTTTATCAGCTCTCCTTTATGCTTGCGAAACATGGACCACGTACAAGAAACATCTTAGACGTCTCGAGCGCTTTCACCAGCAATGCCTACGACAAATATTAGTGGTACGCTGGCAAATGTACGTCAGTGACATCGAGGTTCTGGAGCGAGCCAAATGTCAAAGCATAGACTCTCTCATAATCAAACATAGATTGAGATGGAGTGGGCATTTGGTAAGGATGAACGATGGGCGACTTCCTAAACAACTGTTCTATGGGGAACTTATAAACGGAAAGCGTTTGGCTCAAAGGCCCAAGATGAGATACAAGGATTGCCTGAGGTCGACCTTGAAAAAATGTAACATCGATGAGAAGACCTGGGAGAGTAAGGCTTTGGACCGTGGCCAGTGGAAAGAGCTTTACAGGAGGGCACAAAAAAGTTTGAGACCAGTCGTATACAGCATGAGCAGTTGAAACGAGATATTCGTAAGAATAAAAAAGTAGACAATTAAGGGCTTCAAATCGGTCTACTATGTGACCAGTGTGGAAGGCTATGTATGAGCAAAGCTGGCCTGATCAGTCACCAATCTGTGCATCGGCGGGATGGACTAATAAAATACCCTGTGCTCCCTGGAAATACCTGTAAATGGGAAGATGTGCAAGACTTTGGCAGGACTAAAGAGCCACTTTCGTGCAGCTCATTGTGGAACTTTTTGAAGCTCACCATTATATTCTTTGAACTGTTGACCTTTATTTTATTTTTATTTTTTTCATTTTTTTTATATCAAGCAATGGCAATACTTGAACACAAGTTTGCTGCCACCATGTATGTCCGTAGGAAACTACGAAAATAAAACAATTAACGAAAATGTAAATATATGTAAGTAAAGTAAAAGTAAAGTCGTCGGGGTGGCCTAATGTCGGTATCAGCCAGACAGCGAGGGAGTCTATCCCATTTTCACTAGGGCTAGACCATGGAGATTGTTTTTTTGCGTTTTAGTTAGAGCACCACACCTACCATCAGCTCCTTACGTTACCACACAGATCCCTGTGCTACTCATACGCTGAGATGGCGAGGGCCGGTATCGAACTAAGAACCTTGCGATTCCTAGCCGAACGTTATATATTGAAACATACAACTCCAACACGCTTGTGGGACAAAACATTTTATATTGTAAACAGCACATAAATAAGACAAGATACAGAAACAATAAAATATATGTACATAAACATACAAGAGTAGAGATTAAAGGACTCGAGAATCCGTACATACAAAATCACTTACTAGTGATGGGGGGGGGCAAGCCTCCAGGAGCGTAGCATAGCGTTGGGGGCAGAAGCCCACACCGAGAGGGGTGTGACAAAGGTCTAACCCATGTGCCCGTACAAGAATATGTAGCTGAAAGAGGAAGAAGCGTTTGAACCAGGCGCTTAAATACCCTAGCCTCTGGTGAGAACAAGCGGCAACCCAGCGGGAAGATAACTCTTCCAGGCCAAAGTGAAGATAATCCCAACAGCTAGTACACGTTTACTATCATCAGAGCTTACTTTTTGTGCAGAAATATTAAAGATTGTATTTATATCTGGAAATTAGGATTTTAATAGTAAGAAAAGGAAAATTCATTGGTTGTGTTCGTGATTAACGATTAAAACAAAAATCAATTCTGTAAGAGCAAAACAATCAATGGATTTGCGAGACTAACTTTGCATTATATCCCTCTACCTGGACAACGCCGGGTAGCCGATTCTAGTCTATACATATATAGCACTTTTGTATCTATCTCAGTTTGTTATTGATTCCCCGAAGATGGTATATCTTGAACACTGAAACCACGGTAGATAGAAAAAAATATTTTGTAACTATTAATACACAATTATTAATGCACTACCAATACTACTGAAGCGAAACGATTGAGTAGCAGTTGGACAATATGCACACACACATTCACACATACATACATACACACAAACACACACGAACACACACACACACGAACACACACACAAACACACACACACACATATATATATATATATATATATAATATAAAACACACCTACCTACACACGTATATCTACACACACACACACACACACACACACATATATACATAGTCGTCCACAGACATAAAAAGTCACTTCAGTGTGGCTAGACATTTGCAGACTTACCTCCAGCCAGGATGGAAACCCGTTCGATTCATCATCAGGCTGATTAACCACTCGGACATCGTCGCCTACATACTGGAAAGGAGGATCTTAACTAATGAATACACACATCTGTATATATGTAAAGGCCGCCAGAGAGTGCTCCATCTC
The DNA here is from genome assembly GCA_023376005.1 of Doryteuthis pealeii. Classification (NCBI taxonomy): domain Eukaryota; kingdom Metazoa; phylum Mollusca; class Cephalopoda; order Myopsida; family Loliginidae; genus Doryteuthis; species Doryteuthis pealeii. Next base: position 16,866,314 of record CM042156.1, read on the forward strand.
TTTTATAAATATATATATATATATATATATATATATACATATATATATTTATCTATATCTATAACTATATCTATATCTATATCTATGTCTATATATCTATATCTATATATATATATATATATATATATATATATATATATATATATCATTCTGTCTCTATTTATATCTCTTTCAGTTTTTAATCTATCGACTTCACTTAGTATTTGATAAATCTTAGGCAGTTCGTATCTACCTATCTCAGTTTGTTATCTATCATTTTATTTCTCTCTCTCTCTCTCTCTCTCTCTCTCTCTCTCTCTCTCTCTCTCTCTCTCTCTCTCTCTCTCTCTCTCTCAATGTCATTTTTCTCTCATATATCTACCTATGCCACTCTATCTATTTGGACAATTTATCGGGCATCTCTTAGCTACATTACTTCCGCTTCGCGCCATTGATCGCACGATTCGTTTCTGCCATTTTTGTATCAGATAAATTGCCGCTTTCCCAAAATGGCGGTCTCTTGCGGCCGTCGACTTGCTATTCATTCGACCGGACTGCTGTTTAAAGACAAATTATCTCTTTACGAATACCCCGGAATATCTTTGTAACGTAGAAGGAAGAGAAAGACAAACTAGTCTCGGAAATCGTTTCCTTATAACTATCCAGTGAAGATAATAATAATAATAATAATAATAATAATAATAATAATAATAAGAAGAAGAAGAAGAAGAAGAAGAAGAAGAAGAAGAAGAAGAAGAAGAAAACGTGTCATCTCGTGGATTTTGCCGTCCCAGCGGCTCAAAGGAGACTTGTTGTCACTCAGACTCCAGTGAAAGACCAACAGTTAACGTCGGTGTGAAAAATTGATAATAATAATAATAATAATAATAATAATAATAAATATATAATAATTGTTGACTTTTTGTGATATAAGGTGTGTGCTAAACGCCCGCTTTCACTTATAAACTCGGCAAGAACCATGTGATCTCTCTTGGCCAATCACTGGCAGTACTCTGCTGCTGATACAATACTTAAACTGACAGTACTGGCCATAGCTAATTTGACTTTCGTGGACGACGGACATAGGATTAAATCACTGGACATTTAACAATACGCATAGGACTTATACGCAGGATAGGACTTATTCGCTTACCAAAGGATTCCATAATTCAGGACTTACTTACTTTAAGCCCTTTTCAACTGACCAAGGATGGCATTTAAAAACTGTAAAGGTTATGGGCCCAGCACGCTTCCACTTCCAATACAACATCTTTTTTTGAAGCAATTAGTATATCATCCACCCATAATAATAATCCCAGCCAGGAGACCAGACCTGGTGTTGATCAATAATAATCAGAAAACTTGTCATCTCGCGAATTTTGCCGTCCCGGCCGATCACCGAGTGAAAGTGAAAGAAAGCGAAAAGATAGACAAATGCTTGCACCTTGCTAGAGAACTAAGAAAACTGAGGAACATGAAGGTGAAGATCGTTCCAATTGTAATTGGTGCCCTAGGAACGGTCCCCAAGGGTCTAGAAAAAAGTCCAGATGAACTAGAAATCAGAGGAAGAATCGAGACCACCCAAACTACAGCATTTTTGAAATCGGCTGGAATACTCAAAAGAGTCCTGGAGACCTGAGGAGACTTGCTGTCACTCTACCTTCAGTGAACACCGACAAAAGCGGGTGTAAAAAAACTCTAATGAAGAGAAATAATAATAATAATAATAATAATAATAATAATAATAATAAGAAGAAGAAGAAGAAGAAGAAGAAAGAAGAAAACGTATCATCACGTGGATTTTGCCGTCTCAGCCGCTCAAAGAGTGAAGGTGAAAGAAAACGAAAAGATAAACAAATATTTGGATCTGGCCAGAGAGCTGAAAAAAAAAACTGGGGAATATGAAGTTAAAGGTTGTTGTAACTGGGTCTCTTAAAATGGTTCCCAAGGGCTTGTAGAAGAGTCTGGAAGAATAGGAAATCCGAAGAAGAAACGAGACAATCCAGACAACAGCACTGTTAAGATCAGGTATTATTCTCTGAAGATGTCTGAAGACCTGGGGAGACTTGCTGTCACTCAGCCTCCCGTCAACCACCAGCTTAGGTGGGTGTGAAAAACATTAATAATAATAATAATAATAATAAACGAACGAACCAGAGCAAAATAGCACAACGAGGATAGAAGGCTAGATAGGGGATCCACTTGGAATTATGCGAAAAAATAAATTCTGACCATACAACAAAATCGTACATTCATAAACCAGAATCTGTTCTTGAGAATGAAACACATAAAATTATCTGGGATTTCGAGATAAAGACGGGTCACTTTATCCCATCCCAGAGACCTGACATAGTATTGATTAACAAAAAGAAAGAGAACTTGTCACCTGGTAGATTTTGCAGTTCTTGCAGATCACAGGATAAAGATCAAAGAAAACGAAAAGATAGACAAATACCTTGACCTTGCCAGAGAATTGAAAGAACTGTGGAATATGAGGGTTAAAGTGATACCAATTGTAGTTGGTTCCCTTGGAACGTTCCCAAAAAGCTCGGAAAAAGTCTTGAGGAAATGGAAATCAGGAGAAGAAACGAGACCATTCAAACAATAACACTGTTAAGATGAGCTATAATTCTCTGAAGAGTCCTGGAGACCTTAAGAGACTTGTTGTCACTCAGACCCCAGTGAAAGACAATCAGCTAACGCTGGTGTGAAAAAATTGATAATAATAATAATAATAATAATAATAATAATAATAATAATAATAACTAAAAGATAGCCGAATACCTAGACCTCGCAAGAGAATTGAAAAAGCTGTGGAATATGAAGATCAAAGTGATACCAATTGTAGTTGGTGCACTTGGAACGGTCCCAAAAAACTTGGAAAAAAAGACTGGAGGACCTGGAAATCAGAGGGAGAATTGGGACCATCCAGACTACTTCACTGTTGCAATGGGGTAGAATACTCAGATGAGTCCTGGAGATCTGAGAAAACTTGTTGTCACTCAGCCTCCAGTGAAATACCATCAGCTAAAGCTAATCTGAAAAACTCAAAAGAAGTGAAAATAATAATAATAATAATAATAATAATAATAATAATAATCGATTGTAATTGGAAAAGTGGCGGAAGACCAAGTTTCATTACTTAGAGAATACTACTTTGTAGATTATGATAGTTTTATTTTCAGCAATTGTGTTATTTAGGATGACAAGGTGGGCGGTATTTAAATTTTCAATAACTAAGTATATCTAAAGAAAACGTAAGAGCAGTTTAGGTTTTTCAGCAGTTGTTTTAACTTAAACGAAGTTAATGCACGTTGCAATCATTTAAAAGCCCGAGGCGAAATAACAACAACGAAGAAGCCTATTTTAACTTCTTTCAAGATTTCTTTTATCGTAATCTTATTTCTATCTTCGAGCCAGACATGTCTTGCCGTCATGGCGAAAGATATCAAGTGTATTAGATAAAATAAAAAAAATGTTCAGAAAATAATGCCTCATCTATTTTCCTCGAAAACTTTAATAGAAAAGGAAATCATATCATAGCTACAGGATAGAGCTAGTTTCGAGCCACAAAGTAACGGTATATTCACATAATTAGTCGTAACTTGTTAAAAAATCATATAACTTTGAACGAGAATGAACAATAAAGATAATGTGAAAAAAGTGGCTAATCAAGCATTTATATATCGTAAATATCGGGAATGAAGAATAAAGAACCTTTCAGATAAGACACACATATTGCTTTACCTTTTCAGAGAGAGGTGGTGAATAGAAGCTTCAATATAGTATTTCATATCTTCCATTCATAAATCCATATATATATTTACCAACTCCTCCGCACGAGCAGGATACGACACAAGGTCAATTTCTTAAGCGGAGGTCAACAGGTTTGAATTCAGAGTTTTCCTTCTCCTAGACTGGTTACCTAGCCATGGTTAAAGAACTCAGTCTGCCCAGCTATTTACCCATAGCTGGAGGGAGAGTAGGATTCATACCTTTCCCAAGGGTATTAGCGCTAAATCCATATAGAACCTTTCAGAGAGAGGTAGTGAAAGAATCTTCTCTCTCTCTCTCTCTCTCTCTCTCTCTCTCTCTCTCTCTCTCTCTCTCTCTCTCTCTCTCTCTCTACTCGAGTAAAGAGGTATATAACACCAATTACTGTTAATTAATAAATATTCAAGGAAAGAATGTGATACACGAATATTTGTCCTAAACTGCAATGTGCACCATATATGGTACATACCTTTAAAAGTATAGATATCATTAAATAGCCATAAATCAGTATTAATTATCAAATTTCACAATACAAAATATTACGCATCCTCCATACTCACCAGATTTAGAGCCTTCAGACTATCATATCTTGGGCCTCATGAAAAAGTATTTGACAAGGAAGTGAAATATGTAGTGAAGAAGTGGCTCAAAGAACAGTTAACAGAATTTTACGGGACAAGAATACATGCTCTCATGCGAAGATGGGACATTGCTATTGAGAGAAACGGTGCCTATGTGAAGTAGGGATGTAATTCACCGAGGACCAAGTATGAGTGGGTGACAAAGTTAACCCACAGGTAACAGTGCAAACAACTGGATTATGTAAAGCATGGATAGCTTCTGACAGGTTATCACTTATATGGATATCTGATCTCTCTGATAAAATAAAACAGGAATTCTTCCAAGTTGTAACCATGTTAGTACTATTGTATGATTGCACTACTTGAACGAAACGCCTTTAGAAAAAGCTATATGAGAATTACACAAGAATGCTACATCCTTGCGTAGTACCTTCTCAAACAGTGTCCAGTGTGTCTTGCTCATCTTACTTGGATAGTTTGTGAGATTGGAGGTATGTGGCCGTACATTATATAAACTAATGTTACAGGCATGGACTAGAATGGAAAATATGACGCATAAAATTATCTGGTACATTGGAATAAAAACGAATCACTCATTCCAAGTAAACTTCACTGTTTTCGGAATAATACTCTTGGAAAAGGTATGAATCCTCTTCTCCCACAGATATGGGTTAAACAGCACTACTATTCTTCTCCAAAGATAGTTTTGGCTTTAAATAATCCACGTAGGTTGATATGTGTTGTAACTCGAGTATCAGAGTTAACAGCGTAATAATACGAAGAAACCCAATGAGTATTAACGATTGTGAAAAAGGTTTACTAAGCAAAGATATAATGTGAAAAGATGGTTTGGTTTGTTTTGTTTTACAGCATATCAATCTCAGTGGGTCATTTAATGCCGATAAAGTTTTGAAATAAATCAATTCTTAATGGATAATACGATTCTTTTATAAATACATTTTTCTATTTAACCCATAGATGGGACCCTAACAGGTACTACCACTCCGGGTCAGAGCGGACCAAGGAGCAATGGGGATGAAGGGGTGCTCCACATTCCCCAAACCTCCAAAACTGGAACCTCACCATCAGATAGAGTTTAAACGTCATTCCCAGGACATGTAGACCCGCAGCCACCGCCTTCTAGCACCCATATGATAAAAAGGGGTTGGGGCTTGCCATAAGGGCAATAGGTTGGGAAAATCATATAGGTGCTAGGGCTTGACGTGACCAGCCGATTGATCGGAGGGGGCCTCTCCGACCGCCCGTCTAGCCCAAGATAGGGCCAAAGTGGAGTATTGCATGTCATGAACTGCTCATCCACATGGGCTCTATCCTTAAGCATCACGGGTCGCCACCCACGGCCAACAGGTGGCCCCATTAGGGGAGTCTTACTCCTCTGCAGAGGTGCAGTCGGTGCATTCTAACGCCCCAACCGACAGGGCGGAATGGGAAAAGAGTAATTAGCAATGGCTAGGTTGAATATAACAAATGCAGTAAGATATCGTAGTTCCTCCTATGAAGTTTCGTCAGACATTATCCAAAGGATAACAGACGATTCCATTTTCAGGATTTAGGTACTATATAACAATATGTCATTAAAGAAAGAAATCAACAACCAACCAACCAACCGGCAAACCAGTGAAATAGCGATCCCCACTTTCAAAGGATTTCATAGTTGGGTAGCCATCGAACAGGAATCTAGGAAGCTCCAAAATGATAACGAATAGCAATGCTGTTTCTTCGTCAATAAACGTCCTGATCTTATACAACCGATTTTCTTACAAAGACCTTAAGTCTCAAAGCCAGACTCGCGCCGCGAGTGTACTTCATCCCATTCCCCGTTCTTACTGTATAATTTCCTCTCAGGCAGCGCATCTATTCGAATCCACAAAGGAAACAGCCCTCTCCTCCCTTCCCATGCAAGTCCCAGATCTTAATGACAGGAGCGGTGAAAAGAAAATTTCTAACATCGTCCTCGCTCACTTTATTCACATAAACAACGGATAATGGCGAATTTGAATTACTGAGATAGTGTTCAGACTGCGCATGCGTGATCATAGATAGCTTTAGAGATATCGTATATGAATGGTGTACGGATAGCGAAAATGTACAAAATTATGTGAAGAAGGTAATTAATAGAATCATTAAAGCATTAGCAACAGTTCCGATAACTGAGGCTGACAATATTAGATACGTGACGAATAATGGAGACGGTGATGGTTAAATCACTCTATAAAAACGTTAAGATTACTTTGAAGGGTTGCTTGGTTTATTTTAGTAACGGCATATCAACTCCTTACGGGTTATTTAATGCTGAAATATAATTCATCTGTTTGGTTTGGTTTGATTTATTTGTTTAATGCCATATCAACTCCTAATGGGTTATTTAATGCCGGGATTTCATTCACCGTTTTGTTTTGTTTTGTTTGGTGTATTTCTCTAACGCCTATAAACTCTTTATGGGTTATTTAATGCCGACATTTGATTAATTTGTTTAGTTTCGTCGGATTTGGTTTATTTAACGACATATGAACTCTATATGGGTTATTTAATGCCGACATTTTTTGTTTGGTTTGGTTGAGTTTGATTTATTTGTTTAACGCCATATCAAATCCTTATGGGTTATTTAATGCCCAAATTTGATTCAACATTCGTTTGCTTTGGTTTGGTTTATTTGTTTAACGGCATATCAACTCTTTATGGGTTATTTAATATTAGAATTTGATATTCATTTGTTTAGATTTAATGAATTTTTTTAAGTGCATATCAAATCATAAAAGGTTATCTAATGCCTATTTTTTCATTGGGTTGGTTCCTTTCATATCTGTTTCATAATTGTTATTATTTCATTCCATGTGAGTTTTTTACACCAGATTTTAGATTGTCTTCATTAGAGTCTGAGTGACAACAAATCCCCTCAGGTTTCAAGAACTCGTCTGAGTATTCTAGCCGTTTTAACAATGCTGTTATCTAGATGGACTTAATCTTCCTTAGATTTCCAGTTCCTCTTGTCTCTTTTTTAAGAATTTGGGAACCGTTACAAGTGCACCAACCACAGTTGGTATTACTTTCATACTCATATAATACAGATTGTTTTTAATTCTCTAGCAAGGTCAAAGTATTTGTCTATTTTTTTGTTTCCCTTCATCATCATACTATCATCTGCTGGAACTGAAAAATCTACCAGTTGACAAGTTTTTTTTTTATTCTTATTAAGTCCCAGAGACTCTTATCTGTTTTCAAGAACAGATTCTGGTTTGTGCACATGGCATTTGTTTTTATGGTCAAAATTTTTTTGCACAATTCTTCGTGATCCCCTTTCCAACCCAGTCTTGCCTAATTTTGTATTCTCGTCGTACTAGTTTGCTGCATTCGCTTAATACGTGATTTATTGTCTCATCTCTATCAGTACACACCTTACATTTATTATTCTGTTGGGTCTTATAACTTTTATACTTTGATATAATTTGTTCTTATGGTATTCTTTTGTGCAACAATTATGAGTGACTTGTTTTCTCTTTTGAGGTTTCCTCTTCTTAACCATGTCCAGGCCTTTTCATATGAAGTGTCTACAATTTGTCGTTTGAAGTATCCATATCATTGTTTTTCTTCTCATTTCTTTTTTCTTGTTTTTGTTGTTTTTCTGCTTATCCATATGTTGCAGCTGCTGTTATTGGCTGCCATAAGTAATCATTTTTGCCCTTTTGCGTGTAGTCTTCGAGTCCTTGGATTGTGGCTTCTACGCAGTCCTCTATTTTGGCAAGCCCTCATCCATCTTCCTTTCTTGATACATATAGCCTATCTCTATCGTCTCTATGGTGTAAAGCCTTGTGCATTTTCATTAATGTTTTAGTCTTTCGGTCATCAGTCTGACTTCCTCTTTTAGGTTTTATTCTTTGATGAGATTGCAGCAGAGTTCTTTGTCCTGATATTCTTTTTTTTATTTAGCTGATACTTCTCTGATCTCCTCAGGTCTTATTCTCAGATTGCAGCAGTGTTCTGAATGTTTCACACTTCCTCTGATTTCCAAACATTCCAGACCCTTTTCCAATCCTTTTGGGACCGTTCCAAGTGCACCAACTACAATTGTTTCATATTCCATAACTTTTTCAGTTCTCTGCAAGGTCCAGATATTTATCCATTTTTTTGATTTTCCTTTAGCTTCACCCTGTGATCTGCTGGCACTGAAAAATCCACCAGTTGACAAGTTCTTTGTTTTTTGTTTATCAACACTAGGTCTGGTCTTCTTGCTGGGATAAGGTGATCCGTTTTTATTTCAAAGTCCCAGAAAATTTTATGCGTTTCGTTCTCAAGAACAGATTCTGATTTATGCATATACCATTTTGTTGTATGGTCAAAATTTAATTTTTTGCATAATTCCAAGTGGATCACCTTCCCAACCCAGTCGTGTTAGTTTTGTATTCTCGTTGTGCTCGTTTTCTACATTCGCAGAGTATATGGTTTACAGTCTCACCTCTATTACTGCAAATTATTATTATTATTATTATTATTATTATTATTATTATTATTATTATTATTATTATTATTATTATCGATCTTTTGAATTCAGAGATATTTCTTCTTTATCTCTCAAGCAATGTTGTAGTCATTTTTTTACCTCTTCTCAGTCTATTCTATTGTAGCCGAGATTTACTCTTTCATACATCAGCTCATAATTCTTTTCGTGACTACGCAGGATTATCTTGTCGTTAAAATGTCTGAAGGCCAAAATGTTACTTTTTTTTTGTTTTCATTTGCTTTTTTTTTTTATTAAGATTTTTTTGTTTGCTTGTTTGTCTATTTGTTTCATTCCTTCCAGCGGTAGACTTACTTTTCTCCCCTGAGATTCCTCCTCTTATTAATTCCATTTTCCAATTCTACATCTTTCTATTATTTTTTTCTTCTTTTGCTCTATTTTGGTTGCTTTGAAAGCAAATCCCAACGGTGAGATTTGTCTGTACTGTTCGCTCCCAGCACACAATTGTTAAAGTACTTGGCAGTAGAAAGAAAACGAGATACGAGTTCGGGTCTTAGAGAGACGAACTAATTCCACCAGTCGACAAGTTCTTTTTTGATAATCATACTTTGTCTGGTCTTCTTGCTAGGATAATGTGATCCGTCTTTATCTCGAAGCCCCATAGAATTCTATGCGTTTCATTCTCAAGAACAGATTCTGGTTTATGCATATACCATTTTATTGTATGGTCAAAATTATTTTTTGGCATAATTCGCAGTGGAATAACCTTCCCAACCCAGTCATGCCTAGCTTTGTAATCCCGTTGTGATAGTTTGCTATGGATGTTTGTTTATTTCAAATTAAAAAAGAAAGAAATTAAAGAAATAAACCAATCTTATCTTAGCTACAGATTTTATTTGACAGGATCATTACAACTGGCATCCCCTGCCCTTGTATCATTGCAGGAAGATGAGGTGGCAGAAATCAGATGAAACAGAGAAAAAAATTATTTTTTTTTCAATTTTGCCCTAAAATTTGTTTGGAATCAAATTCTGAATTTTTGATTTTTGATTTTTTTTTTTTTTTTTGTGGGCTTTTTTTGTCAGGCCCTAAACTGAAGAGAAAGAAGAGAAAGGATTAAAACATGGCTTCCTCTGTTTGAGTTTGGCATTGATGTGGGTCAAATAAAAAATATGTTTAAGAATTATTCGTATCAAATAAAAATACTGTGTGACATATAACCGTAAATTATTTGTATTAAGAATAGTTACTTGGAGTTATAATTTTTTTCATGGGGTTTATTATTACTAGCAGGATCTGTGGATATACAACAGTATGATAATTTAATTATTAAAACGTTTGATGTGTTTACTTAAGAGCTATTGCCAAATAGTTCAATATATAAAAGCTATAATAATCTTGGTTAAAAAGGAGACCGTCCTAATTGCCCAAAATGAAATGTAAAAACATTACATACTGTACTCTCTAATACTTATGAATAACCATGAATCTTACACCGTTAACTATATAAACCAAACCGACCTTACATACTATACTCTCTAATACTTATGAATATCGCTAAATATAGATGTTGATCAATAAAATGTGATGTGTTGAGATAATAAATCTTGAGCAACACCCATTTTCCAATAATAGATCAATGACTTGTGTCTATAATTGCAGATATTTTTTTCCTTTCTAATTATCTACTTATCTCATTAATTTCATAAACAACTGGAAATATTTTTTTTTACTGCGCAAAGTTCAGATTTATACACTTTGCCAATGCCTGATGCCTAGCCCAATAATTACGAATAGATATGGAAATTTTAGATATTTGAAATATTTATATAAAACGAGCTTTAAATCCTATTTAACGGACATAAATTCCACCATCGTATGTCATCCCGCCGAAAGAAAAAAAATTATTAAAAATCAAGGAATTAACCAAATTTACGTGTTAGTAGACAATTGGTGTATTTATCGATTGATTTATTCATGATCTGTATCTAAATCATACAATGTGATATAATAGCAATATATCATATAAACATGATATGTAAAAGGTTATAAGTTATATAAGAGAACAAATGAGTAAATAAGTACACACACACACACACACACATATATATATATATATATATATATATATATATGGAGAAAAGTAGACAAACACGGGGTGTTATAGAAACTTGATGTTTATTGTCGACGGTGCAACGTTTCGGTCTCTTATTAGACCATCTTCAGGACTTGGATATAGTTCTTTCTCCAATGATGGAAATTTTCAAAATCATTTTAAGAATTTCCATCATTGGAGCAAGAACTATATCCAAGTCCTGAAGATGGTCTAATAAGAGACCGAAACGTTGTACCGTCGACAATAAACATCAAGTTTCCAAATCCCGTGTTTCTACTTTCTCCACTTACTGTTTAACCTCTCACATATATATATATATATATTATATATATTATGTAAGTTTTGTAGAAAAAACAGATATTAAAAGTTTTGCTGACAGAAATCTGTTTCGGACATTATGAAGATGTCTTTATCAAAGCAACATTGTAAACGGAAAGACGAAATAAATCATTAATCACGAGCACAGAACGCTCTCGATCTGTACCGGAATTTTCAAAAAAATTTTTTTTTAAATGCGTATTTATTGTTAAAAATAAAATAAATTTTATTTTTAAAAATTATAAGCATTTTATCATTAAAAAAGCTCAAAAGAGTTTGCAATAAAAGTGTATATGAATATCAAAAAGTTCAGGAAAATGTTCCAGTTTGTTTTTTCTCTACAAAACTACACATATTGTCGGATTCAATATCCATTTTACCTTTCATATTATATATATTATATATATATATATATATATATATATATAACATATATACTAGCAGAAGTACCCGGTCAATGACGGAGTAAAATGATTTTAAGAACACCAATGATTGAGAGACAAAAGAGGAAGAGCGGAATAAGAGAGGAAAATAATTTAGCAAATTCTCATTAAACTAAGAAAAAAGTCACTGAGAATTCATATATAACAATGTTTGTTTATTCATTAATATATCAGCACTGAAAATTTCATTAAATTCGGTTAATTCCTTCATTTTTAGTATTTTTTTTCTTTCGGTGGGGTGAGATACAATGGTGAAATTTATATCCTTTAAGTAGGATTTAACCAAAACGAGACTTCACTGAAGGACTTTAAACGAACTAAAATCTAAAATACTAAAAACCAAATAAAATTCCGGAACCCAGTAAGTAAATTTGGTTTAGTTTATATTTATACTGGCAACAACCTCTTATGTGTTTATCAACAAATTTCAAAGTAAAGATGAAGTTCGGTTTACTTTGTTTTACGGGCATATCAACCTCAGTGGGTCATTTAATTCTTGGTTTGGTTGTTCTGTTTTACGGCATATACACCTCAGTGGGTCATTTAATGCCGATAAAGTTTTGAAATAAATCAATTCTTAATGGATAATACATTTTTCTTAATGGATAATACATTTTTCTATTTAACCCATAGATGGGACCCAAACAGGTACTACCACTCTGGGTCAGAGTGGACCAGGGAGCAATGGTGATGAAGGGGTGCTCCACATTCCCCAAACCTCCAAAACTGGAACCTCACCATCAGATAGAGTTTAACGTCATTCCCAGGACATGTAGACCCGCAGCCACCGCCTTCTAGCACCCATATGACAAAAAGAGGTTGGGGTTTGCCATAAGGGCAATAGGGTTGGGGCAATCATATAGGTGCTAGGGCTTGATATGACCAGCTGATTGATCGGAAGGGGCCTCTCCGACCGCCTGTCTAGCCCAAGATAGGGCCAAAGTGGAGTATTGCATGTCACGAACTGCTCATCCACATGGGTTCTATCCTTAAGCATCACGGATCGCCACCCACGGCCAACAGGTGGCCCCATTGGGGGAGTCTTACCCCTCTGCAGAGGTGTAGTCAGTGCATTCTAACGCCACAGCCGACAGGGCGGTTCTATGTTTGAAATAGTTAAGGTGGTGGGTTTGTTAATATATGATAAGTTCCCAGAATATACGGTATGAATTCAAGTCTCAGAGGTTACTTATTTATTTCTAATTCATGATTCTTAATTTAACAGTTGTTGAGTGTATCAGTTTAAAAGCATTGTGTTTTTTAAAAAATCTGCAATGAAACAACGTTGAAAAGTCAGAGAATTAGTATCATACTAATAATAATCTGTCTGCTTACGGGATTCCACCACCCCACCATCCGATATCTACCGGTGTCCAACCAAAAATAGAACCCGAATTAGATTAATCCTCCGATGAATGATAACGGTGCGTAGAAACGACCCTAATCAGATCAGGAAACAACAAGCGCTGTCGGTAATATCCTCCCCCGGTGATCTATCATTCATTTATGATTTTGATTCGAGACACCTCGGGGATTTAGGAAAAATCGGATTACCGTAACTGTAACTTATGTATTTGTAACCATGTATATTGTTGCCCTTGGCAACAGGAAGATACACGAATGGTCAGATAATGAAAGTGATACGCTGGTATCTTATAGAAATTAACAAACAAACGACTAAACAAACAAGCGAGTAAACAAACAACAACAACAACAACAACAACAACAACAACAGTGTACGGTTGTCTGCCCCGGCTGGGATGGACTAGAATCCAAAAGGTTTATCTTCCCTTATAGCGAGGGTTTTGCCAGTAGGTGGCACTACTAGTTGGGTATTTAAACTCATCCCGGGAAGCTCTCGGTCTGTTTCTCTCTTGGTCTGGCATCCATAAGGATGAACTAGACGCGTGGTGCCTCTGTCTATTAAGTAGGGAGGGTCTTTGCTCCCCACCTAAATATCAGTAAGTGACTCGTACATTCGTTATGAACGCTTTATTACTTCCCAAAAACTTTCGTCCACTCTGTTTGTATCTTGTCATATATATATTTACCAACCCCTCCGCACGAGCAGGATGCGACATAAGGTCAATTTCTTAAGCAGAGTTTAATATGTTTGAGTTCACAGTTTTCCTTCTCCTAGACTGGTTACCTAGCCATGATTAAAGAGCCCAGTCTGACCTGCTATTTACCCATAGCTGGAGGGAGAATTGGATTCATACCTTTCCTAGGGGCATTAGCGCTAAATGAAATGCAAACAGCTTCGTCCAGGAATTGAACTCGGGTTGACGAGTCCATTTCCCATGACTCTAGCCATTAGACCACGCGCCTCCATAATTGTATCTGTATCTTGTCATGTATGTCAAGTTTGTATTGTTCATATATTGCAATTATTTATTCGGATTTAATTATGTATATATTCACCAAAGTTGGAAGGTTTCTCTGAGCGGTCTACATGTCCTGGGAATGACGTTAAACTCTATCTGATGGTGAGGTTCCAGCTTTGGAGGTTTGGGGAATGTGGAGCACCCCTTCATCACCATTGCTCCCTGGTCCACTCTGACCCGGAGTGGTAGTACCTGTTAGGGTTCCATCTATGGGTTAAATAGAAAAACAGGAGTTTATAAACAAAATTGTATTATGCATTAAGAATGAATTTATTTCACAACTTTGTCGGCATTAAATGACCCACCGAGGTTGATATGCCATAAAACAAAACAAACCAAACCAAACACAGAAATGTAATGGTAAGACAAAACCAACTCTATTGTCATAGAGGAGTCCCCATGGACTGCAACATTCTAGAAAGTGGGTTTGACCTTCAGTCTCAGTATTACATTCATTTTTGAACTAATAACTTAGGGAAAACAATATATCCCTTCATCAGCCGGCTATGGGTCAGTGCCACTACTGTTCTTCTACAAGGATGACTAACATGTTGGACTGCAATATCATAGTACGCAAGTTTGACGTCAAGTCTCAGTATTACATTCACTTTTGGACTAATGCCCTTGAGAATGAACAAGAACCCATGTCTCTTAATATTTCAAGTCATGTGTAAACAGTGATGCTGATATCTTTTTGATTTAGTGCGTTCTGGGACGCACATATTTACTTTGAATGAGTCCCCGGGAAAATTTATAGATTCCAACTAATGTTTCTTAATAGATTGTAGGGTTTTTATTTATGATCTGGGGAAATAACCAAGCCGTCTAAGTCCTACTTTGTAACCTATCCTGTGTAATTCATGTATTTACAGTTAGCTTGAAATTGTGGGGGATGAAATAAAGAAAAACACTGGGACGCATGGATATGATTTTACTGCGTCCTTTTAGATTTTTATGTGTCAGTGACACAGGACACGTACCTATCAGCAACTCTGGTAACTCCTTGCTACTAATACAATTAACCATAGACCAATCTTGAAAAGAAGTTGTAGACATTGTAAGTTTTCACCTATCCTCCAGGGAAATGCTAGAAAACGCTCTGTACTGTTCCTCAACGATCAGCTAGATCATGAGATAATATCATTTTTATATAGACCGCACTTGTCAGCATATAGTACGCACTTTTTTTTCACAAATTTTGGCTCAAAAAATTGCTCCGCGTCTTATACATTGTAGGTTTGAGAGCTCCCGTAGACCTAGGCTAATCTTCTCTATGATGCTCACTAACCCAGCTTACGCTCAGTACTTTTACCTACCCGAAACTCCATGCAAATCATTATTTTATTTCAAGGTAACAGGAGACTGTTTTATAACAATATTATGCTTAATATACACTAAAACCTTTTTTTTCCTGAATCTGACCCGCAGAAATAGGGGTGCGTCTTATATATATATTTTGGTTCCTTGAAAGTATTTTACGCTCGTTTCCCTTATTCCAATTGACAGTTCCTTTGTCGGATAATTTTTTCCGGACCATATGACCTTAAGGCACCCCTTTTTGATCTCGATTAAGAAAGGACAGTTTTTTCATTTACATCGTCAATATCCGGTTGTTTTAACAGGCGATTTAAAGATTTTTTCAATTATAAAACTAACCCTTAACCCTAACCCCTAATTCTAATCCCTAACTCTAACCCCTAACAATCAACCGGACATTAACGGTGTAAATGAAAACCATGTCCTTTCTTAATCGAGATCAAAAAGGGGTGCCTTAAGGTCATATGGTCCATTTTTCCTTTCAATTAGAGCCCTGTCTGCTGGGGTGGAAGAATAAACTGCCCCTCTGTAGAGAGTTATTAAAAAATCATCAATGGGGCCACATATCTATTTATCTATCTATCTATCTATCCATTATCTAGTACAAAATAAAAAAACACTCTCCAGGCGATGTAAAAATAGATTTTTGAAAACATATTGCCTGAGGGTGGGAGTTAAAAATTCAATATCAGCGAGTTTTGTACCCTAAGTAAGTAAAATCATCAAATTCATTAAAGGATTAAAAAATAAAACAATTTGAAATGTAAACTTTAAATATGCATTAAAATAAAACAAACTATATATAATGAGAACTGTCTAATGACGATTTTGGGTAGTGTGACGTAAGCAGTGATGTAGTTTTTGTTACAGACAAAAACCGGAAGCGAATCTCCATTATTGATAGATATACCCGTGGCTAACGAGCTGAACTGTAACATTGTAGAAAGCGTGTGTGTGCCTTCGAAATCTAAGCTACCAACTGCTCCCTAGGAAACTCAGCTACCAACTGACCCTTCTTAAATTTCTCTCCTCCTTCTCTTCAGATGAAGTGCCACTGGGTTCCTTTTTCTTCAACCCTTTCATGCCTTCCTCATGATAGCAGCAGTAACACAGAAGAGACAGTTGGACAAATAGATACATTATATATTATTGGACCATATGTATGACATTTGGCACCCCTGGGGAATCTTTTCTCACATTTACACCGTCAAAATCCGGTTGTTAGTTAGGGTTAGGTAAGGGGTTATGTTTGGCGGTTTTTGGATAAAAGGGGTGTGACAAAAAAAGCCAAACTTCTACTTATAGACTCGCCGATAACCATGTGACCAACACTTAATTGGCCACCACTGGCATATTCTGCTGCTTATTATTATTTTATACTGGCTGAAAAAATCTAATTCTAGCACTCAAAACTACTTGGATCTTCGTGGACGACGGATCATAGGATTATATCACTGGAACCTTTTGACACCTACATAGGGATTCCAAAACTTAGAATTATTCCACTTACCAAAGGATTCTATAATTCAGAACCTTACTTACTCATTTACCTTTAAGAGTTCTTTACAACCTGGCCAGGGATGCGGCCCCAGATATCTTAACAAGTTAGAGTTAAGGTTAGGGTTAGGGTTAGGGGTTAGTTTTATAATGTTTGTTTAAAAATCTAAAAAAAATCGTATGTTAACAATATTAACCGCCCGAATTTTGACGGTGAAAATGGAAAAAAAATTTCCCCACGAATCGAGATTTCTGAAAAAGGGGTCCATTATTTAAACTCTGTTGTGGGTAAGGCCCCCTAACTTTGAACCAAATTCGATGCTGGCTACTATTTTTCTGACAGGGCCAACGAGTACGAGAGAGGAATGACAGAAAGAGAGTAGAGGAAGATCCACAGAACCGAACCAGGGCAAAAGATCGATAAAGAAGAGATAGAGAGAGGGAGTTAGAAAGATATATACAGAGAGAGAGAGAAGAGTGAGAGAGAGAGGGAGAGAAGATGATGTGAGGAGAGAGAGAGTGAGCATCAAAACGCCGAATGCAGAACATGAGCGACAGATGAGACAGAGAGAGAAAAAGCGATTTCGGAAAGGTGATACACAAGAGGAGAGACAGAGAGGAAAAGAGAGAGAGAGAGAAGTCGGACAGACACCCTTGAAAGGTGGATAAAGGGGAGGAGAGGAGAGAAGATGGAGATGAACATCAATCAGGAAACCCAAAGTGGATAA
The DNA here is from genome assembly GCA_023376005.1 of Doryteuthis pealeii. Lineage (NCBI taxonomy): Eukaryota > Metazoa > Mollusca > Cephalopoda > Myopsida > Loliginidae > Doryteuthis > Doryteuthis pealeii. Next base: position 16,883,928 of record CM042156.1, read on the forward strand.
GATGAGGAGAGAAGAGACAGATGGAATGAGAAGAGAAGAAAGAAGGACGAGAAATATTGAAGAAAGAGAGACGAGATAGTGAGGAGAATAAATTGTGAAAATAAAGGAGAGAGAGAGAGAGAAAGAGAGAGAGAGAAAAAAAGAAAGAAATCAAGACAATTTCAAAAAATGGTGGAATAACGGGGATGTGGAGAGAAAAATGCAACAGACACTTCCGAAAGGATTGATAAAGGAGAGATAGATAGATAGATAGATAGATAGAGAGAGAGAGAATCAGATAACCCAGACAGTTAGATGAGAAATAGAGACAGACTGACAGACAGATTAAGAGAGAGAGAGAGAGAGAGTAAAAAATATCAAACCAAAAGAAATAAACTATTTCTTAGGAAATATTACAAAACTACGGACTCACCCTAGTAATATTCCTGATGTAGGCTTCTCCTCAAAACCCAGACACTCTAATTTAACTAAACCAAAAAAGATTGGCATTGCTTTGGCCTGCCAGATTTAGGCGGTTTCACTGGAAAGGGTTAACGGTGAGACGCTGTCCATTTTTCCATAATTTCAGGTGGAACCAATTTTCTTATCTTGAGATATTTTTTTTCCTAAGGTATGTTAACGGCGCACACGACAGTTCATTGATTCCAGCAGCAATGCACAGAGATGAATATGTCTTCAAAGACATGTCTAAGGTTTCCTTAAGTTTGTACGCTGGCAACCTTTGAATGGACCGAATAGAATGGGACTGTCTTCCGTCTCCAAAAACTGCAAAATTAATTTCCGAAGAAAGCTAATATATTAGCCACGAGGAAGACGATTCGAGTTGACATGAATGTCTACGCCATTCGTTTGGAGAAGGAAAGTTGTGGAACGAAAAACAACGCAATGATTATGAATTCTGCATTGAGGATAAGAATAAAGAAAACATACTTTAATAATAATAATAATAATAATAATAATAATAATAATAATAATATGAAGAAAAAGAAGAGCTGGAACTGGAAGGGGAAGGGGAAGGGGAGGATTTGTATGATTAATTAAATCAAAAGAAGATAACGAGAATGAGAAAGAGAGACGTTCAGGAAATGCAGATGCGAGAAGAATGATGGTTTGAAGAGGGGGAAGAGAAGAGAAAAAAAATAAAAACAAGAAAAGAAGGTAAATTGATGAACAGATAAAAGAAAAAGAAAGGTTGATAAGATGGATAACGGAGGGAGAGGAGAGAGAATCAAACAGACACTTCCGAACAAGTGATAAAGGAGAGATACCGGTCCGCCAATCTCCCAGCGGTCCGACGATAAATGCATCGTGACTACAGGCCCCTCCCCAGGTGACGACGCCGAGAGGGGGAGACGAGGACGATCTGAGCACCGCCCCCACCAGAGGGGGGAAAGAGGATGAAGAAGGGATGAGAAGAAAATCAGTAACCCAGACACCGGTAGAATGAGAAGAAATAGAGTCTTTCTTTCGTTTTCGCTTCTATCTCAAATACCGCTTCTTCTCGACATTATTGTTTTCTTCCTCCTCTTTCTTTTCTTTTTTTTTTTTTCTTTCTTTCTTAGAACAGAAAGAAGAGAAAAAGAAAAAGAAGAAAAAAAAAGAAAAGACAAGAAAAAGAAAACAATATGTGTACAGAAAGAAGAAGCGAAGTAAATATTTGAATATAGAATGAAAAAAAAAGAAAAACTAAGCGCGGAATATAAAAGAAGAGAAAAAATTAGAAAAATAAATGAAATAAAAACAAATAGAGAGAAGAAAGAAAAAAGAAAAAGGAAAAGAAAAAGAAAGGAAAAAAAAAAAAAGAAGGAAGGAAAAAAAAAAAAGATAAGAAAGAAGAAGAAAAGACAAGAAAGAAAGAAATATGTGCCTAGAAAGAAGCGTAGTATTTTGTGATAGATGAAGAGAGAGAAACTAGAGGGGATAAAAAAAGGAAAACAAGAGGAAAAAGAAGAAAAGAAAGAAAGAAAGAAAGAAAGAAAGAAAGCGATTAATTTGTGGTTGATAAAGAGAAGAAAAGCTAATTGAAGAAAATAAAAAGAAGCAAAGTAAAAATGGAAAATGAAAAAAGCGATAGAATGACAATAAATAAATATATATACGAGGTATGTCAGAAAAGTTCCATGACTGGTGTCACAAAAAAATATTTCAAATCCAAACTACAAACTACAAATTATTCCCTTCAAAGTAATCCCCTTGAAGTCTAATGCACTTTCCAATCCTTCTCGATTACATGCATTCCTGGAATAATTCTTCCGGGATTCTCCGTAGCTCTGTCAATAGGACCTTTTGATGTCGTGCATGTCCTCAAAACGGGTTCTATTGATGACCCCTTGAGCTTGGGGAAGAGGAAATCACATGGAGCCAGGTCGGGCGAGTAGGAGATTGCTCAGCACAGTGATGTTGTTCTGGACCAGAAACTCTCGGATACTCAGGGCAATGTGTGCAGGTGCGTTGTCATAGTGAAGCACACACGAATTGTCCTGCCACATCTCTCGTTTATTCTCGCGCACTGAACGAAGCAAACGCCGCAGTATCTCATTGTAGACATGCTGGTTGATCGTCTGACCCTGTGGCAAGAACTCGCAGTGGACGATGCCCCTCACACCGAAGAATGCGATCAACTTGGAACTTTTCTGACATACATCGTATTTGAAATAGACGAAGAAAGAAAACGTAGAAAATGAAGCAATAAATAAAAAATAAATGAAGAAAGAAAGAAAGAAGAAGAAAGAAAAAAAAGAAAGAAAGAAAAGAAAGAGAATATTTATACACAAATGAAGTAACTAATTTGATGTGTATAAAGAGAAGAAAAAAAAGAAAAAAAAGAAGGAAAACAAAAACAGAAATAGAGAAATGGGGTGATAATCTATTAATAATGGAGATTTGGTTTCTATTTGTCTGTAACCAAAACTACGTCACTGCTTACATCACAATTACCAAAATCGTCAATACATTGAATAAAGATCTATTAATATTAATAAAATAAATAAAAGCTGTTCCTTATAATTCAAAGTTTGACTACCTTTCCATCGTAATAAATAAACTCCATATTATTTAAATAAATAAGCTATGAAATTAATTAGAAATTGTATGATTTAAATGGAAAAAATATTTGCAAAATTTGTAATCTATTTAAAAAAAGTATTTCTTACTCTCACCTTTTTTTCAGTGACAAGAACTTAACGAATAGTTTACAAATAAATAAATACTTACGATTTTGTGTTACATTTATGTGTAAAATATTCAAAATAATTATTTCATTAATCATTAATAGATGCGTACAACATTTTATTTGAGGGGTCGCAACTAGTATATTAAATGGAGGGAAAGGAATAAAGAACAGAGAAGAAAGATGAAGAAAAAAAAATGAATTAAGAAAAGAAAAGCACCACGGAAATAGATAACTGCTAATATCAAACATTAAAATATGGGGTTATTGTAAATTAAATTGTTATTTCCTTTTTAATAACCTGAACTTTTGATTTACCTTAACCTTAACTACTATCTCCCCTGTCCGCTAGGGAATATTATATATATATATATATATATATATATATATATATATATATAATATACGAACCCGGGCATTTTGTTTGAACTGTTATAACTGGTGTAATTGTTTTGATATTAAAACCATAAAATAATAATTAAATTTTGTGTGTTTCTTAGTTAGATGGTATATTAAAGTATATGCAAGATTTCAAATATGAATGACTTATATTCTCGGAGTTTTAGGTCGACACGCACATACCGTGGGATTCCTTGAGATTAATTTTATATATATAGATGTGGTAAAAATATGAGGGAGAAATGTGGACAAAAGAACAAACTCAGACAAGTAAATGTAGGAGATATATTTCGCTGTACCTTTTATCTTTTATTCTTTATTGTTGTAAATTAAATAGTTATTTCCTTTTTAATAACCTGAACCTTTGATTAACCTTAACCTTAACTACTAATTATCTCCCCTGTCCGCTAGGGAAGATTGTATATATTGTGGGGATTCAAATAAAAACTAAATTAAAATAATAAAAAAACAACAAACTCCCATGGGCCTTCACCGGAAGAACCCTCCGCGCATGTGCAACAAAAAGGACCGCCTTCCAATACCCCAAAAGATCCATCATCCATTCGAGTTGAGGCATTAACTGGGTGTATTCGCTTCCCCGGCCAGGGTGGGTATCCCCTTGCCACAGATGACTATGACCCGGCCAATAAAGCCTAAGCCATGAAACTATCCCCTGTCTTTGTCTCTTTCTTTTTGTTCCTTAAATTCCTTCTTTTCAGCGCGACCACCAAATGAGATGGAGTTAAAGCAAAAGAAAAAAAAACCTAAGAACACGCAACCAAGAATATCCAACTACCTTAAAACCTTACAACACCCAAACCTCTTCCTACCCCAAAACATCATCTTACTCCATATTATATATACGAACACGGACATTTTGTTGAACTTTCTCTATATTTGTTTTATTCTTTATTGTTGTAAATTAAATAGTTTTTTAACTTTTAATAACCTTAACCTTAGATTAACCTTAACCGTAACTACTAATTATCTCCCCTGCCTGCTGAGAGGTGATACCTCGAAACACGTGTCTATAGTTTACCCTGTATATATATATATATATATATATATATATATATATATATATATATATATATATATATATATATATACGAAGCCGGGCATTTTGTTGAACTGTTATAACTGGTGTAATTGTTTTGTTTGAAAATGAATTGTAAAGTAAAGAGTAGAACGACGTAATATGTCCCCAGACTGTGGGCACAAAACAAGGGAAGAAATGTCCTCACTGTGGCCGAGAAATTTCTTTACAACTGAATTTGTGTCTGACATGTTTATAAGAAGAATTACACGAGAATGATACCTAAAATGAAAAAGAACAAAAAATTACAGTAGAATTTAAGAAAAATAAATAAATAAAAAGAATTTCTTTTGTTAGTGAAAATAGTTTTACTAATTAGGACTGAGCCTATTCTAATAATGACCAACCCAAACGGAGTTTAATACGTTTGAATTCTGAGTTTTCATGAATTTTTTTGTGTACAGTGCTCAGGTGCACCACAACTCATCAAAGTCTCATGACTAGTACATAGAATAATGTATTAGTGTCAGGAAAATGAATAACATACAGTAATAATATATGTGTGCGTGTGCGTGCATCTGTGTGGAGGGGGGTATCAGGTATAGTGTTGGCGGATTACAGGAAGCATGGAGGTTTTGAAAGGTTGCCTAACTAAGGTTAAAGAGACCAGTCTATTGTCCTCATCTATATTATTATCTACACTATTTCTCTGAGTTTTTGAGATGAGGTTTGATAATTAGTATTATTTGGATTATTCAGACTATTGTCCTCATCTTTATTATCTAATCTATTTCTCTGAATTTTTGTATCGATACATCGATATATCGGTATCGAACATGAAACCTAGTGGTTCCTAGCTTGACCTTGTGAGATTGTTTTCGCATATGAGGTGGAGCGCTACACATCCTATTAGCTTCTCACATTACCACAATGATCCAAGCTGTGCTACTCATGTGATGAGTTGGTGAGGTCCGGTATCGAAACTTAATCCTTGTGGTTCTTAGCGGGATCTTGTGAGATTGTTTTGGGATATGAGGTGAAGCGGTACACCTACTATTAGCTTTTTACATTACAACAAAGTTCTAAGCTGTGCTACTCATGTGGTGAGTTGATGAAATCCGGTATCGAACCTGAAACCTTGTAGTTCCTAGGCAAATGCTCTACCAACTGAGCTACAAAGAACTAAGAAAGGTGGGGGTGTTTTTTTTATCTTTCCATTATCAGAAGAACACCAGAGACTGAAAGAGAGAAATTACAAGTTCGGATGAAAGTCTAGATGTAAAATAATAAAAGAACGGTCGCTAGAAAATAAAAAAAATTCGCTCAGTGGCCAATGGCGCGGATTTGCTCGTGTGAGCTCATCCAACCAAATTCTGTCTGACAAGTGCATCACATCGAATTTTTTTTCTTTTCTTTTTCTCTTTCTCTATGTTCTTTTTTCTTGTCGCCTTTGTCATCAACGAAAAGAAACGTTTGAAAATATTGCCAGCGGGGTTCTGGTTTAAGAATAAAAAATAAAATAAAAACGTATTGGCACTGTACTTGTCTAGAGAAGGCTTTTTAAGATTTGACACTGTCATGTGTTAGGGTCACCATCCGCAAAAGAAAAAAAACAAAACCAAAAACAGTAAGGTAAAAATATAGTGACTTTTTGACAAGGGAAAAGAAGGGTAAAAAAATAAGTAGAAATATAACCTAACTAGAGACTAAACATTACTAGGACAGTAGCTACCGGATCATTTTTGTGAGCTTCATTTTCAATAAGCACCCCATAATTCTAGCCTTCTGCCAAACTAGGTGTTGACTTTTTTTGTATATAAGGCGTGTGCTGGGTCCTCGCACATACTTATAGACTATGTGATCTATCTCTTGGCCAATCACTGGCAGTACTCTGAGGCTGATACAATACTTAACCCCGGCCCTACTGGTCATAATTACTGTGACACTCATGGACGACGGACATAGGATTGAAACACTGGACCTTTACCAATACGCTGGATAGGACTTATACGCTTACCAAAGGATTCCATAACACAGGACTTTCTTTAAGCCCATTTCAACTGGCCAAGGATGGCACTTAAAAAATTTACACTAGGTTTAGTAATTGTTACGATTTTTGTGGCTATTTTAGGATGCAAGTGAGAGCACTTTACAGTGGAGATCCTTGGTGTTCCTTAATGCTAGGTAGAATCCTTTGGTTGTTTCCCGATGTTCCTTGGTTGTTGATCCGTTCGTCCATGGTGAACATAGGCAAATGAACGGCTTTCGAGATCAACGATTAAATAGTTAACTATCCACGTATTCGAACTGTTTATTAGCTGGCTTTAATCCACGCGCCCACAAAGAGTCTATAAGTTAAAGTGGTGGACTTCAGCACATCTTATATGTTCAAAATATGAGCGTCCATCATGGTGTAATGGTTAGTAAGCTAGTTTTGTAGATCCGTTACTACTGAAAATCGAGTTCGATCCTCGCTGGATGCCCCATCCTTGTGACCTTGTGTCAGATCTTATCCGCTGGGTGAATTTTTAGGGCACTCCCGTGGTGTAATGGTTAGCAATCTATATTAGCAGTCCATTTTTAGTGAGTTCGATTCTCATTGGGTGCCCCATACTCTGGCCTTGTGCCACATCTAAGCTAAGCATAATAAATAAGTATATGTCTAAAATATTCCAACAGTAATATCTACAAATTAAATATCAACAGTCAACAACATAAATTCTGTATACTTATCCATGCAAAAAATGATGTATTAAAAATAACGGTTTAAAATAAGAACTTAAAAAAGATACCAAAAGGATTTGCATAAAACATACAATGTTTATCTAATATCTATCTATATATCAAATGTTGTTAAGTAATTCACCCAAAATTGACCTATTAATTATTCTTCTTACCATTTTTCATCCTACAAATTATTCTTAAGATCTTGTATGATCTTGCTGCTTTTGATCTGATTGGTAAAGAATCCTTTGGTTGTTCCTTAGTGCAAGTCCTTCGTCAATGAGTGCAAATGTACGTTCTCAGTATTAATGATTAAGTCAGTAAGTCTACTTTTGGTTTGAATAACAGCAGCTAAGTACCACTTAAGCAGTGCCCAATACAGTTGGTATATATACAAATCAAGAATGATCCATTCATGAATTTGGGTGATTTGGGTGGTTCCATTCCTTGAGTTCTGATTGGCTGCTTGACTGCTTGATTTGAATGACATTGTGGAGTCTTATAAATACCCTGTCATTCTGCAGTAGACTTTGTGACTATTCGGGTTTGTATTAAGTTACGACCGTTTGTTGCCAGGTCTTCCCAATTCGACGGTAATTGGAACATTGATTATTCTTCAGTTTAAACCACGTGACCTCGCCTAATCCATACATTTAAGTGGTGTATTGTAGCACACCTTATATCTCAAAATATTCCAACTGCCATGTGTTCCAACAATATAGCAGTCTATTAGGGCCGATTTAGCTCAGTCGGTATAGTGTTCGGCTGGGAACTTTAAGGTTCTTGGTTCGATACCGGCCCTTGCAAAGACAGCGTATGAGTAGCACAGGAATCTGTGCAGTAAAGTGAGGAGCTGGTGGTAGGTGTGGTGCTCATCTAGATCTAGCGCTATTGAGGATCGACTCCTTCGCTGTTTAGTTGATACTGACTTTAACCCACCCCAACGACGACTTTATTAGCAGAAATCCAATTGGTTAATAGGTATATGTTATACAGGATGTCCACAAAGTCTGGGTACATGGAGATTTCACTATTGTATTTATTTATGTTTCTTTTCTGAGAAGGCAGATATGGTAATTTGGCAGTAAATAAAATCATAATATAAACAATTAAATATAAGAAATAATAATTTTCCTTTTTTACTGTTTAAATTTTTTTTTAAATACTTTACTTTTATGTACCCATACTTTGTGGACACCCTGTATATATATATATATATATATATATATATATATATAATATATAATATATATCGAGGGAGAGACAGACAGACAGACAGACAGAGAGAAAAGAGGGAATATAGAAAGAGAAAGAGGGGGAGATATCTTATTATCATAAAAAAACTTTTTGGGCAAAAGTCTTGTATATCGATGAGTAACGTAGATTTTTGACGGTTGTTGTAGAGATTAATTTTGAATCTAGGTGTTGAATTCAGGATCCGAGGCTTTAGGTGATTGACGCGTGATAGCCTTTGTGTAACCTTTCTTCCAGTAACGAGGACTATGGGAAAGAAAGTTCAGTTAGCTTAGAGTCAATTTAGCCGTGAGATGTTCTAATGTAAGAACGTACCGGCTTCACTCACCGCTTGCGGGTGAAAGAGTTCTGTTTTTTTTTATTATTAAAATAATAATTATATACCTTGCATTGTCTCAGTGAACTAATGGCAGCTTTGGCATAATCAGACCAGAATTTTGAAGAACCAGACCAGTAACACAACCAGACGAGTCAACAACAACAAAAAAATTGGTGCTCTTACACATCATTCATGCAAAACTAAATATTTATTTACATTGGAACAAGTTTGTTACTATTGGTTTCTTGCTGTGTAGCAGTCATCAGGCAACGAAAAAATTTTTAAAAATATTTTCATTGCCTGATGACTGGTACACGAAACTAATGTTAGCAAACTTGTTCCAATGTAAATAAATATAAAATAAATATATATATATATATATATATATATATATATATATATATATATATATATATATATAAGAAGTCTTTCTCTTTAGCACGGTTTCGGTGTTCAAAAGGTACACGTTCCTCAGGAGAACTAAAGATAGATTCTAACCAACAAACAAAAGAGAATCCAAAATGTTAGTTAAGACAATCAACGGCTTCGAAAAGGCATGAAACTTTCCCCTTTTCTTCAGCTATTTGTAAATCTCGGACGAAAAACGTGTTGGAACTTCATTAAACCAATTTTATCCATTCAACATTTTCTTTCGTTTATTTATTTATCCTTTCAAAATATTTACCACTTTTATAATCCATATATATATATATATAATATATATATATATATATATATATATATATATATATATATATAATTAAATATAAAAAATAAATAAAACAAAAATACATAATTAAATATATAAATAAATAAATATATATATATATATATATATATATATATATATATATACATGGGAGAAACATTTACATCTTTTAGACTAATATTAAATAACCACAAATCGACCATAAAACTTAATTCGCCGCATAGTACAATAGCACTTCACTTTAACACCCTACCACACAACCTTACACACCTCAAATGCATTCTAATAGAACACGCATTTCCAACAACGCAATTTCGAAAATAAGCAGAAACTAAATGGATTCTAAAATTACAAACTCACGTGAGGGGACTGAACGCTGACATCGGAATACTCCGTTATTATAAATATATTACAGACGCTGCCGCTGTCAATAACAACAAAGACAAAAGATCCGTTGAACAGTAGCAACATTCATTTGAAATAGGGTATCAAACGAACCTGAAAATGTATGATAAAAAATAATTAAAAAATAAGTGAATCCAATACTCCATAACATCGAGTTCATTCATTTATTTCTAGATGCTTCGTAATAACGCCCAACTTTAAAAAAACATTAAAAAACATATATATATATATATATATATATATATACTTTCATAATAACATAGCAGTATCTAAAAAAAGTAAAGTTGTCGGGGTGACCTAAAGTCGGTATCAGCCAATCAGTGTGGGAGGCTATCCCCTTTTCATTAGCGCTAGACCAAGAAGATTGTTTTTAATGTCTGAGTTGGAGTGCCACACCTACCATCAGCTTCTTACTTTACCGCACAGATCCCTGTGCTACTCATACGCTGGGTTGACAAGGGCCGGTATCGAACTAGGAACCTTGTGGTTTCTAGCTGAACGCCCACAGAGCTTCTTCAGACCACGTATATCTTTTATTTCGACAGGCACATGGCCAAATTCATTTGTTTTTATACCTGGGCGTGTTTCCAATATATATATATATATATATATATATATATATATACGTTAATGTATGAGTAGTGGCTTACTGGTGGGTACGAGTACGATCGTTGGAAGCGCACAGTATCCAGGGGTTAAGACCGAGAAAAAAGAAATACAAAGTGCTCAATACAATGTAGAGCAAAATTTATTTATAAAATGGATAAAAGTAACCGACTCGAGTTTCATCGCCTGAATCGTCAGGGTTACATCCGCTGAATTAATCGAGTTTTCGATTAATGTCAGTTGGTACCATGTATGACCGTTGAAATGGGTCTTATTTTTTTATATAGATAAAAATTTAGTTATTTTATTATTTTTTTATATAGATAAAAGAAAAAAAATAAGACCCATTTCAACGGTCATACATGGTACCAACTGACATTAATCGAAAACTCGGTTAACTCAGCGGATGTAACCCTGACGATTCAGGCGATGAAACTCGAGTAGGTTACTTTTATCGATTTTATAAATATATATATATATATATATATATATATTATATATATCAAACCTCTCTCTATATATATAAAAAGGTAAAGGTAAAGTCGTCGGGGCGGCCTAATGTCGGTATCAGCCAATCAGCGAGGGAGTCTATCCCACATTCACTAGCGCTAGACTAAGTATGAGGAGTTAGCCCTTACGCCTGTGCTACTCATACGCGGAGTCGGCGAGGACCGGTATCGAACTAGGAATCTAGCCGACTAAGCTAACCAGGCCCTATTATTTATATATATATATATATATATATATGTGTGTGTGTGTGTGTGTGTGTGTGTGTGTGTGTGTGTGTGTGTGTGTGTGTGTGTAAATTAATCCAATGGACTGGTAAGTAGGGCATGATACTATTTGGGATCATCAGAATCTCACTGTACATCCACACTGTATGCTCATGTAGGAGCAAACTAAGAGATTCATACGAGAATTTTTTATAAATCCCTCATAGAGCACAATATATAATAACTAATAAATTAATTATATACAGAGCCATATTTAACTTTCAAAGAAAAAAACTTAACAAACCGTCATTTGACTATGATAAATTTATTTCGACCAGAGACTCATGGGACCAAACTCATATTGCGTAGTCAAATGACGATTTGTTAAGTTTTTCTTTCTTTTCCTCAGCAGAGTTATAGACAGGAAGCTGCCTTGTGTGGGATTTGAACCTTAACTGTTAGGCTGACGGGCGGGGATTCTAACCATTACCCTAGCTGTTTTTTTCCATTTTTCTCGTTTGTTCTTAAGCTGATATAAACAAACTGTTTGTGTACTCTCATACTGTCGTGTAGTAAGTCTCCAAATAATATAGGATATATCAGTTTAAAAACAAACGAGAAATCTGGTAAAACCAGCTAGTGTAATGGTTAGAATCCCCGCCTGTCAGCATGGCAGTTAGGGTTCGAATCACACACAAAGCAGTTTCCTGTCTATAACTCTGCTGATGATGCATAATATGCTGAAATGTACATACAGAGATCGACTTTTTCTCGATTTGTTTACGACTTACATTTGAACAGATATATTCGGCTAATTCATTAATTTTCAACTAATTAATTTTCAAATTAGGTATGACTTCAATTAAGCACATATTCTCCCCAAAATTGTCGGCTATCGCCATCTCCAACAAACTATTTGTGTACTCTCATATATATATATATATATATATATATATATATATATAATATATATATATATATATATATATCTTCATTTATGGGTAC